>JAANYP010004667.1:0-236408 GCA_020465985.1 Centrapalus pauciflorus
CCCTCATATCGTAAATTGATCGGATTAATTGATTTCCCGATTCATCGCACCGATGAATTTGATTCAAATTGAGTTGAATTTTCTAATAAGCCTTGTTAATCACTTGATTAATTTCTAATGACCATTGATTAGGCTATAATTGACTATTAAATGTAGATTAGGGTTTTGTTGCTAACCTGGTTTAATGCCGGATGTTACAGATTTAGGCTTTGGTTTTCTTGGACATTAAACTACTATATACAAAGGATTTTTAAAGTCAAGAACGGCCATTTTTCGAGGTGTTTAGGTTGGGGAAAAAGCTCGTTAAAAACCCTATGTTGGCCATTTTTGAGCTGTCAAACTTTCGGTTTCACAAATAATTTCTGGGTTAAACTCCATAATAAATTATGAAAACTTCCATATTTTTAGTTAAAACATAGATCTATCTTTTGAGACAAGAATCAACTCATTTGGATAAGATATGAATTAGTTATGATTTTTCAAAGTCGACATAATATTTCTGTCGAAAATCCGGATTTCATAAACTTGAAACAACTTGTGATTCTTGTTGTTTATTCAAAAACCACATGTATAAAAGGTTATGAAGTACATATATATAACTTATTTTCATAATATTTAAGCTTACATTATGTGTTTATATATTTATGAACACATTTGAAGAAACAAACTTTAAAACAAAACTAGTTATTTATAAACTTGAGTTTTAATGAAACTTGTTGTTGTTGGTGATTATATACATTATGCAAGACTTGTAGCAACTTAAATAAAAGAAGTAATAAGATAGCTTTTACTTACTTTGATGTATTAAAAGAATGCAAATGAGTAGCAGTTGAGTTCTTGAATTGTTGCACCAAAGAAACACTTGAAGATCTTGAAGAAACAAAAAGATGCAACTTTGGTGTTCTTGGTTGCTCTTGGCTTTTTTTTTAGAGAAAAGATGAGAAGATTTTGATCTTTCAATGTGTGAATGAAATGAGAAATGAGTCCTCTATTTATAGAAGAGAATTGGTCTTGCAAATGATGAAAGAAAAGGTGGTGTTTAACACCTTACCAACATTTTGGAAAAGTAGAAAAAATAAAGAATTCTTTTCAATATTTTTAATGAAAGTCAAAGGGGACACAAAAGTGTGTTCCCGTTTGTGTTGGCTGATTTTTATGGTATAAAAATGATGTATTTTGGTTTTTATTTTTTTGTATAAAAGTATTTAGAATGTATTCTTGTATTTCCCTTTTTATGTAAAATCATAAATACTTTTGGATGCATTGTTTTAATGAATTGTTTTAGTCTTCCATATTTAATGTTAAGTAATTGTATTAGTGTATGATTAGTGTCACTAATCATAATTTAATTATGCACTTAGTTGAATTAATCCTTCATATCGTAAATCGATCGGATTAATTGATTTCTCGGTTCATCGCACCGATGAATTTGATTCTAATTGAGTTGAATTTCTTCATGAGCCTTGTTAATCACTTTGATTAATTTCTAATGACCACTGATTAGGTTATAATTGGCTATTAAATACTGATTGGGTCGTAGTTGCTAACCTGGTTTAATGTCGGATGTTACAGTCTCCCCCTGTTAAGGGAATTTCGTCCTGAAATTTTATCTTGTTTCCTTAGAGGCCTTGTTACTTAGGATTAGGTGAGGGTATCTTTGGTTAAACTGGCCTTTGCATGCCGAAGTGAATTCTGGTCCATGTCTAAAATTCCATCTGACCTTGAGGATGGGTATACGACTGTGCTTCAATCCTTTGACCTTACGGGCCATGACTTCAACCGGCTCTTTGATGAAGCGAAGTTTATCAGTTAGCTGGATCTCTTCCAAGGGGGTAACAAGTGTCTCCTCTAACAAACACTTCTTCATTTTCGATACATGGAAGGTATTGTGCATGCTGCTAAGCTCTGGTGGTAACTCTAAACGATAAGCTATGAGTCCAATTCCCTTTAAGACTTTGCATTGCCAATGTATTGAGGGTTTAGTTTTTCCTTATTTTCCTAATCGTATCACACCCTTCCATGGCGATACTTTCATTGGTACTCGTTCTCCTAATTAGAACTCAAGGGATTTTCTCCCTACATCTGCATAACCTTCTGACAATTGCGGGCAACTTTTAGTCAGTTCCGCATCTGTACTATCTTTTCGGTAGTTTCGTGAATGATCTTAGGGCCAGTGATTTGGCTATTTCCTACTTCTTTCCAACAAATCGGCGATCGACACTTTCGCCCGTAGAGGGCCTCAAACGGAGCAGCTTTATTACTCGAGTGATAGCTATTTGTAGTACGATAATTCCACTAAGGCAAATGAGTATCCATTATACAGGATCTTAATGTATGTTCTAGGGTTTTGAATCATTCTATTATTCTGACCATTGGTCTGAGGGTGATATGTGGTACTCATGTTCAAGTTTGTATCCAAAGTTTGCTGTAATAATTGCCAAAAACCTAGATGTAGATCTGCTATCCGTATCCGAAATGATTATAATAGGCACTCTGTGTCCGGAGACGACTTCCTTGAGGTACGTTTGGACTAGCTTATTCATTCTGTTGTTCTCCTTGATTGGTAGGAATACATGGATTTTGTTAGGCGGTCGACTATTACTCAATTGGTTTCTAATGTTTGTCTTAACTTTGAAGCATGTTAGGAATTTGTTGACAGATGTGGCAATGTCATCCTTCATGATAGGCCACCCGTATAGCTCCTTAAGGTCATGATACATTTTATCGGATCCGAGGTCACTACTACAAAATGAGCCTATTGCAACCTTTTGAAAGCAACTTTTATATAAGTAGTTGCATTTGATTCTAAAGCAAGTTAAAAAAAATAAAGGTTGCATTAGAAGATCTAATGCAACATTTAACTTAAAAGGTTACATATTTGATTGAAAATGGCAACATTTATTATAAATGTTGCATTTGTTATAGGTTAAAAGTAACCTTTATTTTAAAAAGGTTACATAAGTCTAAAATAAATGCAACTTTTTTTTAAAAAAAGTTACATTTAAAATGTGATTGTAATTTTTTTTCTTTAAAATAAAATATATAACTATTTTACATTGTCACCATTTTCATTAGATTAATATTATTTATTGCTAATCTATTTAATTTAAATATTAATATAAATAATTTAATCATTAAAGTATTATAATTATTTTATTTATATATAAGTGTTATTATTTTTTTTTAATTTTAACTTAATTAGTAACCTATAAGAATTCTAGATATTATTAAAAATAATCAGGCATTTCCCCCATTAAGTAAAACCTATTGCATCTCTCTCTACAAACCCTCACTCACCCTCGGCCGCTCCCCGCCTCCCCCAACCTTCGCCGGCGACCTCCCTTCAAGCTAACTCTTCCGTCGATATTCTCTTGGCGGTCTCTCTCTCTCTCTCTCTCTCTCTCTCTCTCTCTCTCTCGACCTTCTCACTAGCGGCGTCGGCTCTCTCTTTATCGACCTTCTCCGCCATCGACCAGACAAGACTAACTCCAAATCCTCGCCCTTTTTCCGGCATCGACCAGGCCAAACGTCTCTCATTTTTAGATTTGACAATCTCCAGATCCTCGTCCTTCTGTTCTTCGGCATCGACTAAACCCTCTGATTTCTTAAGGTATCACCCTCTTTCTATCTCTATCTCTCTTCCATCTTTCAGATTGTTTATGAACATCTCTTTGATGTAATATGGTTTATATATCTAGTTATGGATCTTTCTTGTTTATGAATATCAGATTTGCTAAGGATCTTTCTTGGTTTTAGTCACAGATTGTTATTTAATCTTAGAATTGTTAATATACAAGGTTAATTTTAAACTTGTTCTATAATCTCATATTAGTTTTGATGTCAAATTTGTTGTTACATAGAAAAAGTTGTTTTAGAATCTCAAGTTGTGCTATAATCAACACTGTTGGATGCTAGTACCCTGCAACATACCACTTCAATTGTGTTGTTTCTGCTATTAATGCATCACATTTCCCCCCTTTTCCATAGTAGCATGTTGGTTCAGCTTTTGAGAACCAAATGGATCATTTTTCATCATCAGCATTTACATTGATTTATTAAGATTTTGATAAAATCTGAGAACTTGATCAAACCATACAAGACACTGCAAATAGAGGTAATGTAATTCATTTTCCAGATTGGCCTAAATTTAGGCGTATCGGATTTTGGTTTTTCAATTGTTGCATCAGTCTATGATATTTAAAACTGAAAAGCACGTTAAATTGTAATAGATAATTGTGAAAATGGCCAAGAAGATGAATTATGGATAATTTCTTTCTAAATGAATTACTGTACATGCCAAGAAATTATAACTTCTCAAAATCCCTCCTGAGTTCACACGGATTGAAGTTTGTATATTTAATCAATCCTCAATTTGGAAACAAAATGATTATAAAAGGGGTGATCAATGAAATGTTTAATTCTCATAAATCTCTTCTTGTTTTGTTTCTGGTAGCTAGGATATGAAAAACGATAAAGGTGAAATCCGTTGTATTGAAGATGGAAGAACCGTTGGGACGTATGCTCAAATGGATTAACAAACAGTTGCGAAGGTATAGTGGTTTGAGATATATGTTACTGGTTTACTGCACCCCACTTGTTTTATATCTCTGTTTTGCGATACACCCACACACATGTATGCATTTTTCAGTTTCTGCACACCTCATTTACAGCATACACACTCACACATGTACTTAAGTTATTTGTGTATGAATGTATATATATTGATCTTGTAAGTTTGTTGCTGTATGTCCACAGTTCCCAGAACACATACACACATTGTTGCATACATACATATATACACACACACACACATATATATATATATATACACACACACACACATATACATACATATATATATATATATATATATATATATATATATATATATATATATATATATATATATATATATATATATATATATATATATATATATATATATATATATATATATATATATATATATATATGTATAGTGTGTTGTTACTGCTACTCCAGATCCCATTGGTGTGAGTCTTGGAACTCTATGCAATTCATTCACACTACACAACACTTGGTCTTTATAGGAAAACAAGGGGCTGGTGTTTCTTTATAACACAAACACACACATCAAAGACTTGATTTACTTTTCAATAACTAAGGGGTGTTGATATGTTTCTATTTTCACAGCCGACGGTACACACACAAATAGAGAAAATGGTATGCTCTTTGATACCCACATATATCCGAAATCTTATAACGAAAGAAAGGAAAAGCTGCTGTGATTTAGATGACAGAACACACACACACACACACACACACATGATACCAGGTACAATGCTACTGTTGCAGTTCTTTTCTTTCTTTCTGTGGAGTCCGAGAATTACAACTAAACACATAAATGTTTTACTGCTTTGCTTGAATTAAAGAGATGTTTAAAACATCCGAGATCCTCACACTTGTGGGTCTCGGATCTACCATTCTCATGCACAAACAAACGCATATACACAACACTGCACACTTGTGTATTCTGTTTCTGCACAAACTTTCTGTTTTTACTTAATTTCCAGCAGCAGATTCAAGGGGTTATTGGCGATTTAATGCTCCTAAATGATCAATAAATATACACATTTGATCTTAAAGTTAAGGCCGAAGGTCATGGACCTTCTTGGCCTGGTTTACGGACACAAACCAGAAACAGAATTGTGTGTGTGTGTGTGTGTGTATATATATATGCATGAACAAATGCATGAACATTATTTTGGGTTTGCAATACAAATTGTTTACCAATTTTTGAAGATGAAGACACATACAAAATCCCAGATAGCCATAGCTTTATTTGCACACACAAGAACAATTTACATGATATGTTTACCTTAAATACTTGTAGAAATCCTTTGTTTGATGTTTCTTTTACTTAACAATTGTATGAATACCAATACATAATTTAATTATGACTTTCATTAACCTTAACCAAGAATCATAATGTTAATAATGCAATTAAAGTTATTAATTAACGCTAAACATGCTAATTAAGGTTCAGGTTGTTACAAAAAGCTTATGGAAAAATTGCCTCTTCAAGTTTGTGAGTTTCTAGCATGAGTTATCGTCTATGTTTGGTTCAAGGTATGATGTCGTTACGATCATGACAAGTATAATTATTTCATCAATTTGATTATTTTGGTTTGAGTTACTTACTTATTATTATTTGTGTGTGACAGGCAACTTTGTTTGGGATATCGATATATACATGAAGACCGGTGTTTTTTTGGAGGATTTAGATACCTTTTGTCATTATAATTAACAATTATTTTATGGAATATTGTGTTTTGAGATTATTGTGTAATTGGTGAAGGATTTTGATACATTTTAATTATTGTAATCGATATGTTTTGAATTGGTGATGCTTATTAATTGTATTAGTGTATTAAAAGGTTGTACTTTTTGTAACGAAATTCATAAATATTGCATTTAAAAATAAAAAAGTTGCATTTGAATGTAAAAAAGGTTGTATTTGAGCAACAAAAGGTTGCATTTGAGCATAAAAAAGGTTGCATTTGAGTTTAAAAATATTTTTATTTTAATGTGAAAATGTTGCATTTGAGTTGAAAAGGGTTGCATTTGAGTTTGAAAAATGTTGCATTTGGTGTAAAAAAAGGTTGCATTTGAGTGTGAAAAAGGTTGCATTTGCTTGTAAAAAGGTTGCATTTAAGTATAAAAAGGTTGCATTCTAAAAAGGTTGCATTTCTATGATTCTTGCAACTCTTTTAAAAAAGGTTGCGTATTCTACCAAAAAGGTTACTTTAGACCTAATGCAAGAGGACATAATGCAACTCTTGCTAAAAGGTTGCTTTAGGCATAATGCAACTTTTTGCAGGCCTAATGCAACATTTTGCAAAGGTTGCAATAGGCTTGTTTTGTTGTAGTGGGTGAACGACATATCTTGATTTGTGTCCGTCATCCGTAACCAGTTTTCTTACTCTATCAGAAATAGGGTAACCAGACTCTATTCATGAAGTATCGATTTCCATTAACCCTTATCCTAAACTATTTATCCATTCCGTGCAGGGCTTCATTTTTCATATTTTCCTCCTTAACAACTTCTACTTGTGCACCATGAACTAAGAAAGGAAGGTTTGGTTGAATGGTTATAACTAGGGCTGGTACTCTTAACGGCTTAACTCGTTTCTTTCAGCTCTCAGCGTCTGCAACCACATTAATTTTCCTCAGGTGATAACGAATTTCACAGTTGCAATCACTTATTAGCTCTATCAATGATGTTACCTCATATTTGACTCTTTCTGGTTCAAGATGTGTTGGAGGCTCTTATGGTCTTTAAGTGTAGTACACTTCTTACCGTACAACTAATGTCTTCAAGTTTTAAGGATAAAGACTACTGCCCCATGATCTAGATCATACGTTGTGTATTTCACCTAGTGAACCTTAAGGTTTCATTAAGTATAAGTTATAACCCAATATTTCTACATCAACCCATTGTGTGAAATGTCACAGTAATCTACAAATTTCTTGCTTCTCTCGGGTAGGAACAAAATAAGCGTGATGCACGGTTTGCGCTTTAATAACTGAAATGATGTCTCCTGATCCTCGCCCTAATCACACTTAATGTCTTTTCGGGTCAGTTTTGTTAGAGCTTTGGTGATCTTTGAGAAATTCTTGATAATTGCCTATAATAAGTGGCAAGTCTTAAGGACTGTCGTATCCCTATGGGGGTTCTAAGAGTTGACCAATTCCTGATAACCTTGATCTTTGTGGGGTCGACTTGGATCCCTTTACTATTGATCACGTGACCGAGAAATCTTACCTATCTTAGCCAAAAGTCAAACTTAGAAAGCTTGGCATATAGTTGTTCTTTCTTCAACAACTCTAGAATCAGTCTTAAATGTTGCTCGTGCTCTTCCTTGTTTCGTGAGTAGATTAAGATGTCGTTCATGAGGACAATCACGAATTTGTCTAACTAAGGTTTGCAAACCCGATTTATGAGGTTCATGATCATTGTTAGGGCATTGGTTAATCCAAATGACATTACTAGGAATTTATGATGCTCGTAACGGGATCTGGAGGCTGTCTTTTGAATATCTTCCTTGTGGTCTCTAACCTGATGATTTTCAGGCCTCAGGTTGATCTTCGAATAGAAGCTTGATCCTAGGAACAAGTCATCAATCCTTAGGAGTGGGTATCGATTCTTTTATCTTATTTATCTCCCGGTAATTGATGTACCTTCTGAAGGTACCATCCTTCTTCTTTATGAACAAAACTGGAGCTCCTCCAAAGCGAGGAATTCCATGTTTGATACCTTTTATCTAAGAGCTCCTACAGCTGGTTAGACAACTTTTACATTACTGATGAGGCTTATCGGTATGGTGCTCGAGCCACTGGTGCAGAACCTGACACTAGGTCAATTTGGAATTCGACTTGCCTCGATAGTGAGAGTCTAGGTATGTGTTCTGGCAAAACCTTGGGGTAATCACAAATAATAGGAATATCTTCGAGCCGCTTTTCCTTTGGCTCAACACTTCAGGGTCCTAATGCTTGAGATGATGCTTAATGTGGTATTTCTTGTTTTGCCTTGTACAGTAATTACCTTCTTATTGGCTAAAGATATATGAACCGTCTTCTTGTTGCATACTAATTCTGCACGATTTTTCGATAGTCAATCCATGCCTATGACCACGTCAAAACTTTCCAGTTTGACGGGCGTCAAGTCTGTTTCAAAGAGTCGGCCTCCTAATTCTAAGGAGCATCCGCGACTTATATTATTTGTCTTAAGCGTCTCACTGTCCTCAACCTCAATAGCATAAGTGGCACTTAATGGTGTAAGAATGAATTTATATGCTTACTGAACTTAGTGGATATAAAGCTTCTATAGCACAAGTATCAAATAGTAAAAATGCGTAAGTGGTATCTAATGGGGTAAGGGGATAAGTCTATGGGTTTGAAATTTCGTAGGAAGATTGTCGTACTACATATCCTCATGCACCTAGTTATAGGTAAAACTTAGTTCTTCATTAAAATGCTTGATACCTAATTTTTGTACATGATATGGTCGGAATTTTCTGATAAATTTTTAAGCCTTACATACCCTAAGATATATCAGATAGTATAGCCTAGAGAAATACTAAAAAAGGGTAGAAAGGGTACTAAGTATAAGATGTCTTCGGGGTTTCCTCGTACTCCAGAGCGTTAAGTCATTGGGTTAGTTCTGCACTGCGGGCTTTGTGCTCTACTAGGCGCTGTCACAATTCGTCGATTCCTTCTTGTTGAATCGCCTGGGTATTCTGATTGGCCCAATGATTATTGGTGGTTTGTATTATCTCATGCTTAATCCTTGCAAAGATCTCACCGATCTCTTGGTGGATTTTGTCGAAATTGGGGGTCGTGTCTGGCGGCCCTTGCCACCAACAGAGGAATCGTTTGTTACGTAGGTTTCTGGGTAAGTGTCGACACTTGAGAGGAAGGTGGTATTCCGACTTCAAACTGGCTTTGGATCCCTTCCTCGTTTCTCCATTCTTGGAGAGTGGGAGGCATCCATCCCCACTCTCTTATGGTTGCCCGTCGCTACTGCGGCGGGCTTGGCTGATGGGGAGGTACCGAGATAGACTCCCGTTGTGCCAGTCACACCCTTTTCCTACGGGTAAACTTCTTCAATGGTCCATTGGGGTGGTCTCTGAATAGGGTGTAGGATGGATTACATGGTGGTGATGGTGGAGCAATTCGTGCTGTAGGGCCACAGTTGCTCTCCTCTTGTTCTGACGGGTCCTCTACCTCGTCATTGATTGGGTCTGGGTGGGTCTCCGATTCAAGGTACATCTCAGTGTCACCTTGGTTTCCTTGTCCCATGGGTGAGTATTCATCCTCGTAGTCAAAGAGGATAATGACCGTATTGTTTGATATGTTTCTGTCATTATAACTAGGGTACTAATGCAACCTAGTTCACTATAACTATGACTCTGATACCAATCTGTCACACCCCGTTATCCCGGTTGGCAATGAAGCGTGACATCGCGGAAGCGTAACCATAATCATAATGAACGACCACTATATGGACGTTTTAAAAAAAATACATCGATATAACTTTTGAAAGATAGAAATGTTTTACATAACCCGAAAATGATAAGAGTAGCTCGCAAGATACAGAGATTTAAATACATACATAATTAAAGTAATCAAAATAATGCAACTAAGTCTCCGGTAGTTTGAAAATGCATGCGACTCCAAAAGTACGGAAGCTTGAAAATACTTCCGGTGAGGTGCACTTGCCTTAATTTCCTGAAAATACACGTTAAAATACGTCAACAAAAATTGTTGGTGAGCTCATAGGTTTACACGTAAATCTACCTTGTATGGACAACAACAGTTGAGTTTGAATTTATAAAATCATAAATTCCATGTTATGTATTACATATAAACCATCATGCTACCGAAACTTAATTAAATGAGTTTGCCCTGTGCAGTCTTCCCATACGTAATACCGTGTGTTAAATATATATGCACTCGCTGTTAGTCGAGCCGAACTAACCCGAATGGGGGATATGACTCCCAATAGATCTATCCACAATATATTCGCACTTACAAATAAATGCAATTAACGGTCCATGATTTGAGGGCTGATGGAACCACATGTGTAATACATAATAGAAATGAAGTTGTTTTCCGTGTCCATATGAAAACGTAGCATGTATTTCAACCCCAAAACATAACAGTGTGAAAATAGGGGCTATGAGGACTCACCGCTTGTTGATGGCAAAATGATCGTAAAAACGACGATTTACGTTGTTGATGAGTGATGACACCGGACGCGTTAAACCGAATCCTAAATGATATAAGGGATTTAATAAATCCCATATATGATAATATGTATGTATAAATGTTATTATGTTTTCAATCACCCAACATTGCAAGTTTATAAATAAGACCCACTTAAAACGGCAAGTTTATATATATATATATATATATATATATATATATATATATATATATATATATATATATATATATATATATATATATATATATATATATATATATATATATAAATAATTTTCCAGCTTTTCGAAGGTTTTTCGGCCTAATTTGAGGCTGTTTTTGACCAAGCTCCAAAACGATTTAGGCTTTGGTTTTCTTGGACATTAAACTACTATATACAAATGATTTTTAAAGTCAAGAACTGCCATTTTTCGAAGTGTTTAGGTTGGGGAAAAAGCTCGTTAAAAACTCATTTCGATAAGATATGAATTAGTTATAATTTTTTAAAGTCGACGTAATATTTCTGCCGAAAATCCGGATTTCATAAACTTGAAACAACTTGTGATTCTTGTTGTTTATTCAAAAATCACATGTATAAAAGGTTACGAAATACATTTATATAACTTACTTTTATAATATTTAAGCTTACATTATGTGTTTATATATTTATGAACACATTTGAAGAAACAAATTTTAAAACAAAACTAGTTATTTATAAACTTGAGTTTTAATGAAACTTGTTGTTGTTGGTGATTATATACATTATACAAGACTTGTAGCAACTTAAATAAAAGAAGTAATAAGATACTTTTTACTTACTTTGATGTATTAAAATAATGCAAATGAGTAGGAGTTGAGTTCTTGAATTGTTGCACCAAAGAAACACTTGAAGAACTTGAAGAAACAAAAAGATGCAACTTTGGTGTTCTTGGCTTTTTTTTTTGAGAGAAAAGATGAGAGGATTTTGATCTTTCAATGTGTGAATGAAATGAGAAATGAGTCCTCTATTTATAGAAGAGAATTGGTCTTGCAAATGATGAAAGAAAAGGTGGTGTTTAACACTTTACCAACATGTTGGAAAAGTAGAAAAAGTGAGAAATTCTTTTCAATATTTTTAATGAAAGTCAAAGGGGACACAAAAGTGTGTTCCCCTTTTGTGTTGGCGGATTTTTATGGTATAAAAATGATGTATTTTGGTTTTTATTTTTTTGTATAAAGTATTTAGAATGTATTCTTGTATTTCCCTTTTTATGTAAATTCATAAATACTTTTGGATGCATTGTTTTAATGAATTGTTTTAGTCTTCCATAATTAATGTTAAGTAATTGTATTAGTGTATGATTAGTGTCACTAATCATAATTTAATTATGCACTTAGTTGAATTAATCATTCGTATCGTAAATCGATCGGATTAATTGATTTCTCGGTTCATCGCATTGATGAATTTGATTCTAATTGAGTTGAATTTCTTCATGAGCCTTGTTAATCACTTTGATTAATTTCTAATGACCACTGATTAGGTTATAATTGGCTATTAAATACTGATTAGGTGTAGTTGCTAACCTGGTTTAATGTCGGATGTTACACTTTAGGAACTTGAAAAACACGATTCCCCGACGGGCATCCCCGATCTCCGATTGGGACTAGGATGGGGATAGAAACTCATTCCCCGACATGGATGGGGTCGAGGATAAGGAGAGGATTATGAAACAACGATGGGGATGGAAACTGAGATCCCCGCCCCGCCCCATTGACATCCCTAATTATAATGCTAATTATAATGCTAAAGTTAGTCCAAAAGTTCGGGTCCTTTTAACCAGAACGGAAATTCACATGAACTGAGGCCGACTCGCCGAGTCACCCTGCTCGACTCGACGAGTCGAGATCCTACGCGAATTTCATTATACCCGAGATATATAACCCGAAGTTCTTAACCCATCCAAAGTTCGGGTCCCCCACCCGAAGTTGGGTCACACCCGAAGTTCAACCCTACCCGAAATTCGGGTCTCAAAACTTAGAAAAACTTCTTACCAGTTTGATGTTCTTGGCGACTCGCCGAGTCATCCCACCCAACTTGACGATTCGACCTGCAGTTTAGCAGGTCGCAACCTACGGGTTTTTATCAAAATTTTGACAAAGTCATTTTCAGTAACATGCAATCCATACAAATGATTTAACATATATTGAGTGTTTTTAGACCATTTTCTCTATCAATAACACTCAATTTCGTCCAGATTTGACCAAAAATAATGAAAAACCTCAAGAACACAAAAGTTTATAAATATCCATATTTCTTACATTTTTGGTTGAATCAGTGAACGATTCTTCTTTCAGAGGCCTCTAAGAACTTCAATTTATGTTTTCCAACTATAATAACATACATGCAACATCAATTTATCAGTTTCAAAAATCCAAATTTTGCATTTTAAGCTCTTCGATATAAATGAAATTCTAAAAGTTCTTAATTATTAAACATAACAACCAACTTTTAAAATTCCGAATAAATAAATTTTCATTAATAATCCAACATAATTACATTAAATACTAAATTTAAACTAAATATCCTCGATTACATCAAATTAAATCTTAGGAATTTACATCCCCAACCATGTTACTACCCGATGGCTACTATTTGTCGCCTAAGGAGTATGTGTGTGGGGGGAAACCCTACTAGGATTGTTATTCTCATCAGTGACGATGATTAACTGTGTGACAGATTGGATTTCTTCTCTTACTGTACTTAACATGAATTGTTAAGTCTTTTATCGGGTTTTATTTACAATTATACTAAATCTTGCATTCCCCACCGCCTAGTTTAGCAGACGTATCTCCTATGTGCATCTTAGATAACCGGAGATAATCAACTGGTTGTCCCCAAGTAACAATCATCATAGTGATGAGAAAACTTTTAGCTACTAATAAGATGTACCTATCTACTGTTATTGTACGAGAATTCTGTCAATGGTAGAAGGTCATCCCAATTACCACCAAGATCTAAAATGCTAGACCGCATCATATCTTCAAGTGTGAGAATGGTCCTTTCACTTTGACCATCAGTTTGCGGACGATAGGCTATGCTCATGGAAATCCTCGTACCTCGATCAGATACATTAGACTTTGGGACTCCATGCCTAATGATAATCTCGCTCATATAAATCTGTGTCAATCTCTCTAATGAATAACTTCTCTAATGGGTATGAAATGAGCAGTCTTTGTCAATCTATCAACAATAACCAAAACTGCATCATGCTGACGCCTTGTCTTCGGTATCTTAGTGACAAAGTCCATGTTAATATGTTCCCACTTCCATTTAGGAATGGGAAGTGGTTGCAAACTACCATACGGTTGTTGGTGTTCGGCTTTCACCAGTCGGTAAGTTCTACATCTTTCAACAAACTGCCTAATATCCTTCTTTAATCCAGGCCACAAGAAGTCAGCTTTTTTATTCATTGCACATCTTTGTGCTCCCGAGATGTACAGAAAACTTTGACTGATGTGCTTCCTTGATAATAACTTTTCTTATACCCCCAAACTTTGGCACCTAGATCCTTCCGTAAACACCTTTCAGACCAGACTCATTCGATTCCATAAGCTTCATATGCACTCTTATATCTTCAACACCAATATTTTCCTCTTTCAAAGCTTCCATTTGAGCAGCTCTAATATCTTTAATGATCGTGGAGGTCAACATGGTAGAGGTCATCACTTAACAACGATCCTTAGAATATCCTTTACGGCTTAATGCATCTACAACTACGTTAGCCTTGCCTGGATGATAGAGTATTTCACAAACGTAATCCTTTCTGGCTGAAGATGTACTTTAAACTCTTGTGGTCAGTATACAGTTGAAACTTGGTTCAATATAAGTAGTGTCGCCACAGTTTCAAAGCAAACGTGACAGCAGTCAACTCCAGGTCGTGAGTTGAGTAGTCTTTCTCATGTTGCTTTAGCTTTCTTGAGGCATAAGCAATTACCTTACCTCATTACATCAGTACAACACCCAATCCTAACCTCGATGCATCCGTAAAAATTACAAAATCTTCATTACCCTCTGGTAAGGGAAGTATTGGTGCTTCGCTTAAACTTTTCTTCAATGCTTCAAACGCTTCTCGTTGCTTAACCACCCATACAAACGACGCATTCTTTTTCGTTAAAGCAGTTAAAGGAACGGCAATATTTGAGAAGTTTTTTATGAATCTTCAGTAATAACCATCCAACCCTAAGAAACTCCTAATCTCAGTGGCAGTACGAGGCGACTCCCAATTCTTTATCGCTTCCACTTTAGTTGGATCCACCGAAATCCCAGCTCCAGAAATTACATGCCCCAAATATTGAATATGTTACAAGCAAAACTCAGACTTTGAGAATTTGGCATATAACTTTTCCTTCCTCAATAACTCTAATAACTCCTTCAGATGTATAGCATGCTCAGCTTTAGACTTAGAGTATACTAGAATATTATCGATAAACACAAATTCCGATTTGTCCAACATCAATCTACAAACCCAGTTCATAAGGTCCATGAAAGCAGCTGGGGCATTGGTCAGCCCAAATGGCATAACCAGAAACTCGCAGTGCCCATAACGAGTCCTGAAAGACGTTTTCGGTACGTTCTCCTCTCTAACTTTCAGCTGATGGTATCCTGATCGCAAGTCAATCTTTAAAAAGAAACTAGCCCCATGCAACTAATCAAACAAATTGTGAAGACCACCCCTCACGGGGTAGTCATCACGAGATCTAGGTCCCACATCATGCAATACGATATCAACCATAACTAAGATAGAGTAATTAAGTGCGGAATATTAAATTACAGTACAAACATATTAGGACTAAGTTTAATACACTTTTAGGGTTTTCAAATTAAACTTATAAAGGGCACAAGTCTAATCTAATTCATATCATCATATAATCAAGATAAATCTACCCAGACCATCATTTTATCATCATCCAATTAGTACCAAAGAGTTTGCTGAGTAGAGGTCTATGAAACTTCTGTCTTGATCTTTGTAAGACCTAAGTACTAGGTCTGGCAGGTGACTTTCCTTTATCTTTTCCTGTAAAAATGTTAATGTAGCAACAGTAAGCAATGCTTAGTGAGTAAATAGATTTTCAAATTAAACATGCATTGTCAAGCGGATCGTCATAAGTCTAGCGTGATATGTCAAGGCTGCCGCTACAGCCACTCATGATTGAGACATAGAAGTTATAGAGTCGGATGATGCTCAAGCCACGCTCACGCTTAAATCGTAGGGATCAGCCACATACTGGGCTAGCTACCAGTAAATCAATGTGGCGGAACATCGGAGGTAATTACCAAGTTCAATAGAACTGGTGAAATAGCCAGGTCTAGAATGATAGACCAATAAGGCTAATCAAGTTGAATCAATATGTCAAGTATATGCAATGATGAAGCATACGTAATCAAGTCATGATAACAATAATCTCAAAGCAATGTCAGAAATGAACTGTGAATGCAATATCATATGAAGTGATAAGTCAAATAGCTATCATGATCCACTGGGCAACACCGAACCATAGTGTGCACAGGTCACAATCCAGCTGATAATATGAATGTCTAATCAATCTAGCATCAACAATATGTCTCAACCCGAAATTCAAGCATGTTAAATCTGAATATCTATAACTCACAGATCTGGGTCTTTATCAAACAGATGTAAAATCTGCTACCCGAGTTATCTCAGGATTTTATCTTTATCAATTCTGTTCTCTGTCAATTCAAGTCTTTGATCTGCTTTTAAATCTTTAAATCTTTGTTCAGATTTTCACTGAACCTGTCCAGATTTATCATATCATATCATGTCAATATAATCATATTTGAGTCTTTAAATCTTTATTTCATCTGATTCTGATAACTTGTCATTCATAAATCATTGTTTCATTAAATTTTCCAATATATATATATATATATATATATATATATATATATATATATATATATATATATATATATATATATATATATATATATATATTATATTCATTTTGCTAATTATCTTGTTATTTTATGCGTTGCCCAAGTGTTTTATTCAATATATTCATATTTAAGGAGTGAGTTTCGAATTTATATAATTAAATTCGAACACATATATATAAATTTGAGCATGTGGACTATTTCATATATATTAAATTCGAATGAAGGGTTAAATTCGAATTCTATTTCGAATTTAAGGTTAAAGTCAAAGTCTATGTCTCGAATTTATACTTAAATTCAAAAATTATTATCAAATATGAATTAAAGTCGAATTATGGATTAAATTAGAAGCTCCTTTCGAATTTAGAGACTAAAATCGAAATCCTAATTTTAAATGTAACCAAATTCGAACACCAAGAATTAAATTCGAAGACCTCATTCGACTTTGATGATTAAATTCGAATATATTTTCGAATTTAGCTCAAATTCGAGTTTGTTCCATGTATTTCGAGTTTGTTCTTAGCATCTCGAATTTGTTCATATTTTACAATTTTAAATCATGAATTTCTAAGCCATAAATCATGAATTTAATAAGTATTAAGCCTAGGTTCGTTTATATTATACTTAATCTAGTTAAAACTCGGGCTAAATTAACTTTATTCACACAAAATAATCAAATTCGAATTTATTCTTAAAAACCGAAAAATATAAAAGCTAAGAGTCGATTCTTACCTTGAATTTGTTGTAGATTATTGTTGTTTATCACCTCTTGTACTTTTCCTTGATTAATGCTCCAACTTGTTTGCAAATTTAGAGTGATTTTTGATGAATTTTGTGAGAAATCTAGAGAGAGAGTAGAGAGAGAGTGGAGAATGATCAAATGAATCCTAAATCTCGTTTATATACTTCATCTAGTTATTTTTGCTACTTAACCCACTATTACTTTTGTATATTATATCTCATTTATTTAATTATCTTTAATAATTTATTAAATCATAATTTAAATATTTATATAATTTAATTAAATATTTAATTACTTAATTAAATTATAATTCAAATAATGTAATAATATTACATTATCGGTTCAAATACTGAATTTAAGACTAGCTCAAAAGTTAGGTTGTTACATAATGGGCTCCACCACGCACAAACTTCGTCCCCGAAGTTAGCTATGTTCGAACAGACTGGGATAAGTTGCTTTCATGACATATTCAGATTCCCAAGACTGATGCGAACCTTTGTGGTGTTTCCACTGGACGAGCACCATCTGTATATCTTTATTTCTAAGCTTCTTGGTCTTCGAGTCCAAAATCCGTTCTGGCTCTTCAACCACTCGAAGCTTTTCATCAATTTGCAAGTTAACATGTGGTATTTGAACTTCTCTTTCGTCTGCCAAACTCTTTCTCAGATGACTGACATGGAATATGATGTATTCCAGATAAGTTCGCTGGCAGTTCAAGACGATAAGATTGATTTCCTATCTTTTCCACAATCTTGAACGGACTGATGAATCTCGGAGCTAGCTTGTTTCTCTTTATAAATCTTACCACATTCTTCATTGGGGACACTTTCAGCATCACCCAATCGTTAACCGCAAAGCTTATTGATCTGTGTCGATTATCATAATATGACTTCTGCCTGCTTTGAGCTTCAAGAATATTCCTTCTGACAAGTTGAATCTTTTCATGAGTCAACTGTAGAAGGGCAGGTCCTTCTATTGGCGATTCACCTGTTTCGCGCCAACAGGTAGGAGTTCTGCATTTTCTTCCGTACAAAGCTTCAAAAGGAGCCATCCCAGTTACCACCTAGATCAAGAATGCAGGCACGAAGCATATCTTCAAGAGTAAGGATAGTACGCTCACTCTGGCCATCTGCATTAGGATGATAAGCAGTACTCATAGAGATCCGAGTACCTATCCCGTCTTGTAGAGCTTGACAGAATCTAGATGTGAAACGACTATCACGATATGATACGATAGACTTTGGCACACCGTGACGAGAAATTATTTCGGTGATGTATAGTTGTGCCAATCTATCTAGGGAGTATGTTTCTTTCATCGGTATGAAGTGAGCTGACTTCGTTAATCTGTCCACGACTACCCAGATGGAGTCGTGCTGTCTTTTGGTCTTAGGCAACTTCGTGATGAAGTCTATTGTTATATGCTCCCACTTCCACTCAGGAACTGGCAGTGGTTGCATACCCCCGAAGGGTTTCTGATGTTCTTCCTTAACCATCTGACAGACTCTGCAACTTTCTACGACTTTACCGATGTCTTTCTTCATTCCTGGCCACCAGTAGTCAGCTTTCAGATCAAAATACAACATTGAGCTGCCAGGATGAACAGATAACTTGGACTGATGGGCTTCAGATAGAAGAGTGTTGCGAATAGAACCATATTTAGGAATCCAGATTCGGTTTCCCTGGAGACAGTGAAGTCCCAAATGGTTCAGAGATAAGAATTGTAACTGCCCTTTGAGATTTTCAGCACTTATATTTTCTTCTTTCAACGCTTCGGCTTGAGCTGATCTGATTTCTTCAATAAGATCGGAAGAGAATACAACAGGAGTCAGGGCATAGCAACACTTTTCCTGATATACTTTCCTACTCAAAGCATCCGCGACAACATTTTCTTTGCCGGGATGATATAGGATCTCGCAGTCATAGTCCTTGATAAGCTCCAAGGACCGACGCTGTTTCATATTTAGATCCTTTTGAGTAAAGAGATGTTTGAGACTCTTATGATCGGTGTAAAGCTGACACCGAATCCCATAAAGATAATGACGCCAGATTTTCAGTGCAAAGGTAACGGCAGCCAACTCAAGATCATGAGTTGGTGCACTTTTCTCGTAATCTTTCAATTGCCTTGAGGCGTAGGCAATAACCTTTCCCTTTTGCATGAGGACACAACCTAAACCTGTACCAGATGCATCGCTGTAAACGACAAAGTCATCATTTTCTTCTGGTAAGGTTAGGATTGGCGCTTGAATAAGCTTTTGCTTTAACGTTTCAAATGCCTCTTGCTGTTTTTCAGTCCATACGAAAGGTGTATTCTTTCGTGTTAGCATAGTAAGTGGCACAACAATCTTTGAGAAGTCCTTTATGAATCGCCGATAATAGCCGGCCAATCCAAGGAAACTTCTGATTTCGGAGGCATTGCGAGGTGTTTGCCACTTCTGAACAGCCTCGACTTTAGAAGGATCAACTGAAATTCCTTCGCCAGATTTGACATGGCCAAGGAATTGAATCTAGAAAGAAATCAGAGTGAAATTTCAAGTTTTGTTTCAATCAAAGAACGCTTAGGAATGACTCAAGACAATATAAAGTTGTACCTGTCTGAGCCAGAATTCGTACTTAGAGAATTTTGCGTAGTCTTTCTTTTCTCAGTAACTCTAGCAATTGTCGTAGATGAATAGAATGATCAGCCTCCGTTTTAGAGTAAATCAGAACATCGTCTATGAACACGATATCTGACTTATCCAGCATCGGTCTGCACACGCGATTCATGAGATCCATGAACGCCGCTGGTGCATTTGTTAATCCAAACGGCATCACGAGAAATTCGTAATGACCGTATCTTGTTCAGAAGGCTGTTTTCAGAACATCCTCATTTCTTACTTTTAGTTGATGATACCCAAAACGAAGATCGATTTTGGAGAAGTAGCTGGCTCCTTGCAGCTGATCGAATAAATCATCAATCATGGGCAGAGGATACTTATTCTTTATAGTGACTTTGTTCAACTCGCGGTAATCGATGCACATTCGAAGAGTTCCGTCTTTCTTCTTTACAAATAAGACAGGTGCACCCCACGGAGATGAACTCGGTCGGATAAATCCCTTCTCTAACAGCTCTTGCAATTGTTTTGACATTTCCTGCATTTCTGCAGGTGCACGTCTATAGGGAGCTTTGGCAATGGGAGCCGCACCAGGAACCAAGTCAATTCCGAACTCGACTTGACGTTCCGGTGGCACTCCAGAAATATCGTCAGGAAATACGTCTGGGAACTCACAGACGATTGGAATATCAGATAAGGATTTCTTTTGGGCTTCAGGGATAGATTCAGACGAGACGTAGCATAAATAAGATTTGTGACCCTTAGATAGATACTTTTACGCTTTGTCAACTGATATGAAACAATGTGCACCTTTTCGCTTCTCTCCTTTGATTTCCAATACTCGGTCGTCTGAAGACCTAATTCTGATGATTCGCCGATTGCAGACGATCGTAGCCTCGTTATTCATTAGCCAGTCCATGCCGATAATGACGTCGAACTCTTTCAATGGAATAGGAATGAGATCAAGGTTGAATACGATGTTATCGACGAGTAAAGTGCAGTTTCGGTATACAGAATCAGCCATAACGTAACTGTTACTGGCTGTCTCAATGTCAAGTACTACGGGAAGCTTCGATGGAGATTTGTATAATCTTTGTGCGAAAGAAGTCGATATAAAAGAACGACTAGCGCCAGATACAAATAATACGCGAGCAGGGATTGAGTTAAGCATGAACGTACCGGTAACTACGTCAGGTGTTTCTTTTGCTTCCTCGGCTGTTATATGAAAAGCTCGAGTCCTTGCGGTAGGAGTAGCAGCTGAACTCTTCATCGTAGATCCTCCAGCTGACGACTGTGACTGTCCCCGTTGCCCGCCGCGACACTGATACATGAAGTGTCCTCTTTTCCCGCATTTCGCACATCCGCGTCCTTGCTGTGGGCACTCTTCACTGCTGTGACAAATTCTGTTGCAAGCAAAGCATGTGACGTCATCTGGATTGCACAATCCCAATCCCATATGTGATTTTCTGCATCTCTTGCAGAATCGTGGCTCATTCGTTAGTGAATACGCTTGGGCTTTCGACTGTGAACTATACTGCTATGGCTGTTGAGACTGGGATTTGTTCGTCTTGAAAAATCTACCGAATCTTTGCTTCTTCGGTGGAGAAGGACATGTCGGGTTTGCAGATGGAGCATAAAGCTGATCGCCGTACTCTAAATAACCCCTCTCGATCTGTCTAGCTGCTTCAACCATTTCTAAGTAACTCTTGTATTTTATCGCACTCATCGGATGTCGGTATCTCGGGTTGAGCCCTCCGCGGAATCTATTCATCTTCCTTTCCTCAGTAGTTACTTGATATGAGGAGTAACCGCAAAGCCGAGAGAATTCGTGCTCATATTCATCAATAGTCTTTGTTCCCTGAGTCAGCTGCATCAATTGGACTTCCATCTTATCTTGTTGGTCGATCGGGCAATTCTTCGCGTTAAACATATCTAGGAATTGATTCCACTCTAAAGTCTGTATCACCTCTTCTCCATATATGCTCCTCTGAGTCTTCCACCATGCACAAGTAGCTCCAACAAACAACGCAGACGCATAACTCACCTTTTTCGATTCTAAGCAATCAGAGATTCTGAAACTCTCTTCGGTATGGCTGATCCAATCCATCGCCTGAATTGAATTTACTGTACCCTCAAAGTTAAGGGCACCGCTCGCTTTAAAATCTTTAAATTTACAGCCTTTAGGCTGTGTAACTTGGATTTCAGGGTTTGTGTTATCAGAATCGGTTTCATCATTCTGGACTTGTTTTTCTTTTCTCTTATTTTTGTTATCATCACGTCTTTTAGCTTCGGCCTCATCTCTGGCCTGAAACAGTTCTTGCATAATCTTATTTTGTTGTTCTGAGTGTTGGGCTAACAGTTGTTGCATCATTTCAAACATCTGTTGGGGAGTCATGTTTGGTATGTCACCTGATCCTGATCCTGACATCTTAACTGATTTTTTAAAATCAATTAACTATCAGTTTATAGACTTAGATCTATGTACCCTTTTTCCCATCCTAATAGTCTGTACATCCTATCTCAGTTTAAAACACCTAAATGATTGATACATATGCATTGCTTCAGTTTGAGACCAAGTATACTCACGCAATACTTGATTCACTCAAACTATGGGCTCTGATACCATCCTGTGAAGACCACCCCTCACGGGGCAGTCATCACGAGATCTAGGTCCCACATCATGCAATACGATATCAACCATAACTAAGATAGAGTAATTAAGTGCGTAATATTAAATTACAGTACAAACATATTAGGACTAAGTTTAATACAGTTTTAGGGTTTTCAAATTAAACTTGTAAAGGGCACAAGTCTAATCTAATTCATATCATCATATAATCAAGATAAATCTACCCAGACCATCATTTTATCATCATCCAATTAGTACCAAAGAGTTTGCTGAGTAGAGGTCTATGAAACTTCTGTCTTGATCTTTTTAAGACCTAAGTACTAGGTCCGGAATGTGACTTTCCTTTATCTTTTCCTGTAAAAATGTTAATGTAGCAACTGTAAGCAATGCTTAGTGAGTAAATAGATTTTCAAATTAAACATGCATTGTCAAGCGGATCATCATAAGTCTAGCATGATATGTCAAGGCTGCCGCTACAGCTACTCATGATTGAGACATAGAAGTCATAAAGTCGGATGATGCTCAAGCCACGCTCACGCTTAAATCGTGGGGATCAGCCACATACTGGGCTAGCTACCAGTAAATCAACGTGGCGGAACATTGGAGGTCATTACCAAGTTCAATAGAACTGGTGAAATAGCCAGGTCTAGAACGATAGACCGATAAGGCTAATCAAGCTGAATCAATATATCAACTATATGCAATGATGAAGCATACGTAATCAAGTCATGATAGCAATAATCTTAAAGCAATGTCAGAAATGAACTGTGAATGCAATATCATATGAAGTGATAAGTCAAATAGCTATCATGATCCACTGGGCAACACCGAACCATAGTGTGCACAGGTCTCAGATGATCCATTACCAGTCCCAATTTTGAGCCTAGCAGTCTGAGCTGAGTCTGTAGAGCTAACAACTTGAGAATTTACACTAGCAGTCTCAACTTTAGACTTGGCAGTTTCAACATTTGTATCAACAGGTTCACTTGAGTTTTTACCCTTAACACACCATATCTGTTTAAAATTTAATTTTGGTTTAGCTAAACCTGTTTTTGGTGTGTGGATTGTTTCTGATTTACTTTTGAGAACCTGTGATCAACTGTTTTCTTTAGAACTGATGCAGTAGGAAGTTTGGCCTTTGAAGTTTTTTGAATTTTGAGAATCTGTCTTTTTATGAATCACATTCTGTTTTGCAACAGATGGTTTATAAAAGCAATCCCTGGCCAAGTGATTTTTCCTGCCACAATGGAAGCATTTTTTGACTGAATTGGAGAACCAGTTTTATTGGACAATATCTGGTTCTTGTTCCTCTGATTTCCCCTTACCTGCTGTTGTTTGGGAAACTTTTGGACACCATGCTTTTGGCATGTGCAGACTGGAACATTTTTACCCCTTTTATTATTCTTTGAAGAAGATGCAGTATTACAGTTAGAAGGTACAGAAACCTGTGGAGTAGCATTGCATACACTCATCTCCTCCTTTCCTTTCTTATAGGGGATTTGGATTTCTATAGGTGCACTCATTATTTTGTGTTCTTTCTCAACTGCTGTGCACTCACAGTCTCTATGTTGAATCAGATCTTCTTTAGATTCAGGACTGTTTTCAAGGATAGGATCTACAGTAGTCATACACTCATCTAATGGTTCATTAACAAGCCTATCAGCAACCTCACTCATTGGATGAATGTATTTGTTATTATATGGGGGTGGAGTAGCTCTGTAGCCTATACCTTCTTTGGGATTGAGCTGAGATTTTATTCTATCTTTAAATTGGACTTCCATTAGGTATTCCAGCTTTTGATTTGCCAATTTGAAATTTCCTAGATCTAGATTGACAGATTCTAGTTTCTTATTAGCTTCTAACACCTTTTGTTCAGTCTCTTCTAATTTTTTATTCAGAGATACTATTTTCTTATTAAGCTCCTTTTTCTCCCACTCATGATATGTTCTATCATGTCCCATTTGAATCTCATTATCCTTATAGTCATTGATCTGTTTTTCAAGATCTTCTATGGCCTGCATGTATTCATATCTCCTTTCTTCCATCTTAGCTAGAGTTTTACACATGCTCTCATTATGATCTCTGTACTTTTAACCATATTTTTGCATGTTTGAGAGCAGAGTTTAGAATTTACCTCAGATGGTAGTTCAGTGGAGGAGACATTTGATGTTTCTGTCATTAGAGCTTGATTTTGAAAGTCTTCCTCTGTCTGATCACTCCACTCAAACACATTGTCTTCTTGAGAGACAAGTGCTTGTGATGATGAAGCCTGATTAGTCTGCTGAGGCCTTGATGAGTGTTGAACTTGAGATCTGCATTCTCTGGCAAAGTGGCCAAGCTTGTGACATTTAAAGCACTCAACTTTTGACTTATCAAAAGCTGGTTTGCCTTCTGCTCTGGCTTGAAAGTTGTATCTGGGAGTTCTTTTCAGAAACCTTTTGGCCCTCATGGTGAGCATTGCATGTTGCCATTTTAGATCCATCTCTTCTAGGTCATCTGGATGAATCTGTTCTAGATCATCAGCATTTAGAGCAAACAGTCCATCATTGGCAACAAAAGCTTCATAGGGAGTTTCAGTAGAGTTACCATCACCACCTGAAAAGGAATCACTGCAATTAGATTTTTCAGATGACATTAGTGCAGTGTTGTGATTATAAAAAGAAGATTTCTTTTTAGTGTCAATCTCAGTTTCAAACACTCTCAGACTATTGTACTTATCATCCAGCTCTATTTCATCTAAAGTGTCTTTTGTTCTCCATTGAGCAGCATAAACTGTCCACTCTTCACCAAGAGATCTAAGAAATTTTCTGTTGACTTCATCTTGATCCAGGCTGACTTTTGCACTCTCCAATTCACTTATCAGTTTGTTGAACCTGTCAAAGATTTGAGTAAGGTTTTCATTCTTGCCACCAGAAAAGTTCTCATACTGCTGTTTCAAAAGATCCTTTTGATTTCTCTTGGTACTGGCATTCCCAGCAAATATTTTCTCTAAAGCAATCCAAAGAGAATGAGCAGTATAAAACTTTTTAAACTGATGTTGATAAGCCTTAGGAATGGCTATTTGTAGAAGTGTAAGAGCTTTCACTTCATTCATTCTAGCCTTTCTTTCAAGTTCAGTTTTTGGAGGAGTTTTGATGGGGTTTCCCTCAGCATCAAGTTCAGGATCAACTGTAGGAGGAAATTCAACAGCTTCCCATATGGCATAATCATTGAATTGAATATGTTGTTGAATCCTGAGTTTCCACATCTCAAACTCAGTGGGCTTAAGCATAGGCACCTTGAGTCCTTGCCCAGATCCACTACTGCTATTATCAAATTCCATTGCAGAAAATTAAAATTTTGGAAAAGAAAGCTTCTGACTTTGAAACAAAGGAAAACCTGGCTCTGATACCACTTGTCAGGATCTAAATGTAACTACCTAAGATTAACTGATTTGAATTGATCAGAGTATAAATCAATAATCTTGTACTGAATCAAAGTCTAATTAAGAAGTTTGCGGAATAACACTTAACTATTTTAATAAAAGCTTTCAGAATCCATAATAGAAAAATATGAATGAATAAACAAAATTGCTTGTATTGCTAAACTCAATGATTACAATCACCTCTAGTCTGTTTGATTAGACGAAGAACACAAATTGTTCTTAGGGTTTTACAACCTTAGAGGCTTATGAAAACTTAAACAGAAGCAATTACAAACTTGAACGTGCAGAAACTTAATTACAATAGAAAAACCTATTCTATGTATTTATAAAGCTTTCTGATTTGTTTCCTTGAAGGACTCTGACTTCTCTGAAAGTAGATATGCTGGAATCTTCATGTAAATATCTCTTCCTGAAAATCAGCACTTTCTGTTTATGAAACTGTTGAGCAGCTTGAATCACTTAGTAGCTTGAACAGAGCAGCTTGAATGATTTTACTCTGACAGCTTGAACTTTTATACTAGCAGCTCGAACTTCTTCAACTAACAGCATGAACTTTGTACTTACATAGAAAATCTACTAACAGTCTGAGAAATCTAACCAACAGTTTGAACTACTTAAAATATTTCCAACAATCTCCTCCTAACTTAAATTCTTTACATAAGACTGTTAGGATATGTTTTAGTTGATGAAAACAAAGTCTAGGGGCTATTTTGTATTTCCTTGATAGTTAGTAGATTGTATATATAGTATCTTTGACTTTCTATTTTAATAGAAATCTGAAAAAAAAAGTTACATTTTGTACGGATTAATCTCTGAAAAGGGCAGCTGATCTTGAAGATTCTCTGACATCGTTTGTTATCAATTTGTTCATCAATATAATCATTCAGTCAGTGTTAATTCCATTCATTGGTCTTGATAATTTCATATTGTTGATTGATTGGTAGAAACTTAATTCACAAAGACTTTAAGTTCTATACAAATAAGGAAATAAAACAAGTAAACTGTTATTTACAAACCAAGGCTTTCAAAAACTTACAACTGTGCAAGTTTCTGATTGACTGCCTTCAAAAATTCTTTCCTCATATCTTCTCTATGACAATATATTCTTACTGATCTCATCTAAAGTAACAAAGCCTTTGGAAGATCATAGAATTCAAAATTGAAGTACATACCGGATCCATTTGCAAATTTGAGTCTGTAAGTCTTTGATTTGACAAACAGATCAATTTGTGCAATCTTTATCTCCTTGGCGTCTTCTATATCTTTCCTTATTGACTCAGGATCAAAAATACTCTTCAGATCTTTGATAGCTTGCTTTACTTGTGGAAGAGAGGATCTGACTTGTGTTACAGACCCAACATGATGCATTCTTGTGAGTTCATCTCTGGTCATCCCTTGGACTTTATTCATTAGGCTCTTATACTCTTCCTCAGGACCAGATTCCCTTCTTACTACAAACTGATATCTTAAGTCAATGTTGTCCATTGGCTTAGCATACCAGTAATTAATAAGGGGTTTTGTGAAGTCATGTTGGTCTAAGGATTTCTCTATTTCCATCACTTTCTGCAGCTGATGCTCAAACAGCACCCTTTTAACCTGATCAAGGTTTGCTTGAGTGATTTCTTCTGATTGAGGATTTGAAGCAGCAGCTTGAACAGGAGGTTCTGACTTACTTGTACCAGCTTGACTTGATTTCTGTTGACTTTGGACTTCTTGGGAGACTTTGGCTACCTTACGTTTGTCCATCTCTTTGTCATGGATGTCTTGCAGCCTCTCTGTACTCATGGACTGAGCCATCTTCTTTGGTATGCCAGCTGAAAAGGCAAAATTGATCAAGAATCTTCTATGCTCGGCCTTTGAATGCCCTGTTGGCATTTTCCTCTTTTTTTCATTCTGCTTGACCACAAACCCTCTTAGGTAATTGCCTAAGGTTTCATCATCTTGCATTGGGGCATGGGTTTGCTGGTCTAAATCCTGATCTTGTTCTTCTGCTATCTTTCTGGCAATTTCAGCATCAAAGGCAATCTGGGCTTCTCTAGAAGAAAATTTGTGCTTTGGAGACTCAATGAGAATACCCTTGCGTTTATCCTTGGTTGCAGACGATGTAGCTTGGACTGAACTGATGGGAGCCTGAATTCTTTCTCTGATAACAACTCCAGTTGCTCTTGTAGAAGCAGCTTGAGTTTCTAGGCTAACAACTTGAGAAGCTGTTGGGACTGCTAGCCTAGAGTCTTGGACTGTTGGGGCTGCTTGGACTGATTGAGGGATCTCCTGATTCTCCCCCTTTTTGGAAGCATTGGTTTGGTCAGGAGGACCTACAACCTTTGCCAATTGGGTTCGAATCAGTTGCTCTAATTTAATGATCTTATTTCCACAGAGGGTGAACCCTTTGTGGAGATAATCCATTCTTTGGTTTTGAGCAGCTTCTGTCTGTCTGAGTGCAATAATTTGTGCCCCCTGTGCAGCAATGATGGAGTGATAGTATTCCAACATTGCTACAACAGGTTGCATCTGAGGATCCGTTAATAGCATGAGTTGCAGACTAGCCTCAAGATCAGCAAACGAATGTGGTGCTTGTGATCTATCACTGGCAGGAATTGTAGAAGTAGAAACCTCTGGGCCCCTCTATTCTTGGTACTCGGGACTTCCAGATGGTGCTTGCACACCTTCTGTTGCCATGGGTGTGGTCTTATTGATGTTGACACTGTCCTGTGCCTCTTGTGCAGCAGCAACAGTAGTGTCAGCCACAGAACCCATATGGACAACCTCTGTTGGGATGTCCACCTCCTGGTTGAGGTTGGGAGTGTCCTCAATGGGTGCCCTTTGGATATTCTGTGCAGAAGTGTCCTCCTGCACAGGGTTATTTGGCTCTTGTAGGAGGGCTGAGGAGGAAGGAGCTCCTGGTCCTCTTTTCCTTTTGTATAATATGATTGGGGATGTGGGTTTAACAATAGGAACAGAAGGCATTTGAGTATCATGAGGAGTGGGTTGGGGTCCTGGGGGTGAAGCAGTAATGTTAGGCTGAGTTTGCTCAGGACCCTCTCCTCTGTTTCTTGGAATGATGCCCAACATTGCAGAAGGCAATGGGACATCAACAGTCAAAACATTGGCACTTGGTTTTAGAAGACGTTTTATTGAAGGTAAAGAGTGCCTATGGGAAACATGAATCCTTTTATGTACATTGAAATTACTGCAAGTTCTTGCAATAATTTCAGCCAAAAATCTTGGATACATCAAAAATTTCCCATGTTTTAGGGCATGATGCCTTAGCATACCCTGAAAAATCATATTAGAAAAATTGAACTGTTGGCCGGTTGATAAACACACTAAGGCAGTGGCTATGTTTGATAAAAATTCTGACCAACAAGTTCTTTTTGGGCTTATGCATTGCTGAAGAATATGTACAAGGTACTTCCATTTAGGGGCAAAATTTGTTTTAAAGAAAGTATACGAATCAGCAGGACCCCTATAGCCAATAGCATGAAGACCATTATGTAAAGCAGTAAGAGATAGGTCTGATAAGCCTGAGGCATCTTGAAGATGCAGATGTTGGCGTATGATCTCCTCAGTGATAGAATCAGTGTTGCCATCAATTTTGGATGTCAAAGATGTGACTCCATTAACAGTTTTGACTGAGGCGTATTTCCATAAATGTTCTATATGAGATATGTAGATAGTGGGATTGATATTAAGGGCATGATGGATATGGGAACTTCGAAGGAAGTCCATCATGTCATGGAACTGTTCAAGATCAGCATGTTTGAGAGAGTATGGAAGGCAATTGTGTTCTTTGACGAACTCCATTGATGATTGATGGATTAGGGTTGCAGAGGTGTGCGTGGGAATTTCTCAGAAAAACGAAGAAGGGTTTGTGGAAGATATTTTTCAACTGGTAGTTACAATTGAACGAAACTGGAACCCTTTAAAGGTTTTGAAAATATCTAAACCCGCGCACACACTTATGAAAATTACCAGATTACCCTGCACACTTTGACATATCAAGTGAAACAACTAACAGTCCGAGAAAATGAACTAGCAGCTTGAGAAAAGACTCAAGCTGTTAGTTGAAAATTTAGTAACTACTAATGAAACAGTGGCTCCCCCTTAATAAAGTATTTTCATGGAATAAATAAAAACAAATTAATCCATATTAACCATGCCAATATTTGATACAAGGAAAGTGAATCTTCCTACATCAAATGGTTTTGTAAATAAATCAGCTAGCTGATCATCAGTATGAAGTTTAGTAACTTGGATTAATTTCTTCTCATTACAGTCCCTTATAAAGTGAAATCTAATGTCTATATGTTTGGTTTTGGGAAACTTCACTGGATTTTGTACAATGCTAATAGCACTTGAGTTGTCAATATAAATGGTAGTTGATAGGAAATTCATACCATAGTCTCTTAGTTGATTCTGAATCCACATTACTTGGGAGCAACAACTTGCAGCTACTACATATTCTGCTTCAGTAGATGAAGTGGAGACAGTTGTTTTCTTTTTGCACTGCCAAGAGACTAATCTTGTTCCCAAATATTGACATCCACCAGTTGTGGATTTTCTGTCAATGTTGCATCCTCAATAGTCACTGTCAGAATAGGCTGTTAATTCAAGAGGAGAGTCTTTAGGATACCAGAGGCCCAAATGTGGTTGGCCTTTGAGATATCTAAAGATTCTCTTAACAGCAACCAGATGAGATTCCTTTGGAGAACATTGAAACCTAGCACAAACACACACAGCAAACATAATATCAGGTCTAGAAGATGTTAGATACATAAGAGATCCTATAAGAGATCTGTAAAGATGAATGTCCACATCTATTCCATCGTTGTCTGTATGAAGCTGCTTGTGAGGATCCATAGGAGTACTTGCAACTTTGGTATCTTTGTACCCAAACTTTTCCAGTATGTCTTTAACATACTTTGATTGACTTATGAAGAGTCCTGAGGGCTTCTGCTTGACCTGCAATCCTAGAAAGAAGGTGAGTTCTCCCATTGAACTCATTTGAAACTTTTTGTGCATTAAAGCCTCAAACTCTTTGCACAGACTGTCATTGGTTGACCCAAAGATGATATCATCAACATATATCTGTACAAGCAGAATCTCAGATTTGATGGACTTTGTGAATAGTGTTTTGTCCAGAGTACCTCTCTTGAACCCATTCTGTAGAAGGTATGATGACAAAGTGTCATACCATGCTCTAGGAGCTTTGTGGAGTCCATAGAGAGCCTTGTCCAGTTTGTAGACTCTGTCTGGATACTTGTAGTCCTCAAAACCAGGAGGCTGACACACATAGACCTCTTCTTCAATTGTGCCATACAGAAAAGCGGACTTCACATCCATTTGATACACTTTAAACCCTTTGAAGCTTGCATAAGCTAAAAACAGTCTGATGGCTTCAATTCTAGCCACTGGAGCAAAGACATCATCATAGTCTATGCCTTCCTCTTGAGTGTACCCTTGTGCTACTAGTCTTGCTTTGTTCTTTATGACTATCCCTCTCTCATCCTTATTGTTTCCGAACACCCATCTTGTACCAATGACTCTTTTTCCCTTAGGAAGATCAACAAGTGTCCATACATTCTGAATTTTGAATTGTAGTAGCTCTTCCTGCATTGCCTCAATCCAGGATGAATCTTTCAAAGCTTCTGAAGCCTTTTTAGGTTCTAGCTGAGACATGAAACAGGCATGTTCAAATGCAGCTAGACTAAATTCAGAACCAGTTGGTTCAGTAGCAGCAGTCTCATTGTGAACCATTGTTCTTGTTTGCACAGGAGTGCATGGATCACCCATTATTTGATTAAGAGGATGATACTTGTGAACCCTGAGTTAGGCTCTCTATTTGGCTGGAAAGAGGATTCAAGATTTGTATCATCTCCATCAGGACCAGTTGATGGTTCAGCTTCTGAAACAGCTTGACTTGAATCTGGGACTGTTTCCCTTTGTGTTGGAGCTGTTCTCTCAGGACTTGGGAGCTGCACTTCATTGTCTGGATTTGAATCATGTTGAGCATTCAAAACCCCTGGAGGGTCACAAGACAGAAGTTGTATAATTGTATACTCATCCCAATTGTTTGAATCTGCAGCAGTTTGAAACTTTGGGCCAACAGCTTGATCATTTGTGCTACCAGCATGAGAATTTGTGTTGACAGCTTCAATCCTGTTTTCATCAGATTCTGCAGTATACTCAACAAAGCTCAGAGAATTTGTTAGTGAATCTAAATCAAACAACCAATCAGGACCAGTACCTTTGACATTTGTAGTATTTTCATTAAATTCAACATTGGCACTTTCTTCAATGGTTTTAGACACACTGTTATATACTCTATAGGCTTTGCTTTGATTTGAGTATCCTACAAAGAAACCTTCTTCAGCCTTACTTTCAAACTTACCTAAGTGAGTCTAAGTGTGAAGAATAGTACATGGACAGCCAAAAGACTTGAAAAAGGCTATTAAGGGCAGTCTATTATGAAATAACTCATATGGAGTTTTCCCTTGGGACTGAACAACCTGAACCCTATTGAGAACATAACAGGCTGTATTAACTGCTTCTGCCCAAAAAGTCATTGGCAGTTTTGAATCAGCTAGCATGGTTCTAGCAGCCTCAATTAATGTTCTGTTCTTTCTTTCAGCTACACCATTTTGCTGTGGTGTTCTTGGTGCACTATATTGCCTAGCAGTTCCTTTGGACTCACAAAAACTGTTTAGGATATGGTTTCTAAACTCAGTTCCATTGTCTGATCTTATCACCTTAACTTTTGAGTTGGATTGGTTTTCTATCTTAAGAATAAATGATTTAACCAGCTCAGCAGTTTCATCTTTAGACCTAAGAAAGTAAACCCAAGTAAATCTGGTGAAATCATCAACAATGACTAAACAGTAAGCCCTTTTATTCAAACTCAAAACAGATGTTGGACCAAACCCATATGAATCAGATGAAGTGCAGATGAGATTGAATTTACTTCTTTGGCCTTATGAGAAGTTTTGTGTTGCTCGCCTTTAAGACATGCTACACAATGATCATCACATATGAACTCCTTTTGTGGTAAACCTCTTACCAAGTTCTTTTTGACTAAAACATTCATGGATTTGAAGTTCATGTGACACATCCTTCTGTGCCAAAGAGCAGACTCATTGGATGATGCTTTGGATATCAAACAGCTTAAAGTACATGATTTGGATAAACGTTATGTGTCCAAACAGTATACATTGTCCTTTCTAGGTGTTCTTAGTTAAACAAGATTTTCAGAAATTGTAAAATCTTTTGAAAGGACAATGCACTCAGAATCTGTAAACAAAACAATATTTTGTTTGTCACAGATTTGAGACACACTCAATAAGTTATACTTAAGCTGTTCAACATACAAAACATCATTGAAAATCATGTTGCCTGCATTAACAGTACCTTTACCTGTAACCTTACCTCCTTTTGAGTTGCCTCCAAATGCAACAAATCCTCCTTCAAAGCCTTTGAAATTTGACAAGCACTCAGAATTGTCTGTCATGTGCCTAGAGCATCAACTGTCCAAATGCCATCTTGTTTTATGTGGTGACCTGTGGTTGCTCTGCACAAATAAAAGCTTAGTTAGTAGTAGAGTAAACCCAAACCAAGTTGGTTTTGGGATGTCCTTGTGCCTTAACATAACTAAACACTGTCTTTGATTTTTTATACTTAGTGAGATCCACTGATGGATTTTGTGGGGAGTACTTAGTTATCACATGAGGTATCCAGGTATTTTGTCCATCCTTTTCAACAACAGTCTCAGATGATCCATTACCAGTCCCAATTTTGAGCCTAGCAGTCTGAGCTGAGTCTGTAGTGCTAACAGCTTGAGAATTTGCACTAGCAGTCTCAACTTTAGACTTGGCAGTTTCAACATTTGTATCAACAGGTTCACTTGAGTTTTTACCCTTAACACACCATATCTATTTAAAATTTAATTTTGGTTTAGCTAAAACATGTTTTTGGTGTGTGGACTGTTTCTGATTTACTTTTGAGAACCTGTGATCAACTGTTTTCTTTGGAACTGATGCAGTAGGAAGTTTGGCCTTTGAAGTTTTTGAATTTTGAGAATCTGTCTTTTTATGAATCACATTCTGTTTTGCAGCAGATGGTTTATAAAAGCAATCCCTGGCCAAGTGATTTTTCCTGCCACAATGGAAGCATTTTTTGACTGTTTGAATTAGAGAACCAGTTTTATTGGACAATATCTGGTTCTTGTTCCTCTGATTTCCCCTTACCTGCTGTTGTTTGGGAAACTTTTGGACACCATGCTTTTGGCATGTGCAGACTGGAACATTTTTACCCCTTTTATTATTCTTTGAAGAAGATGCTAGTATTACAGTTAGAAGGTACAGAAACCTGTGGAGTAGCATTGCATACACTCATCTCCTCCTTTCCTTTCTTATTGGGGATTTGGATTTCTATAGGTGCACTCATTGTTTTGTGTTCTTTCTCAACTGCTGTGCACTCACAGTCTCTATGTTGAATCAGATCTTCTTTAGATTCAGGACTGTTTTCAAGGATAGGATCTACAGTAGTCATACACTCATCTAATGGTTCATTAACAAGCCTATCAGCAACCTCACTCATTGGATGAATGTATTTGTTATTATATGGGGGTGGAGTAGCTCTGTAGCCTATACCTTCTTTGGGATTGAGCTGAGATTTTATTCTATCTTTAAATTGGACTTCCATTAGGTGTTCCAGCTTTTGATTTGCCAATTTGAAATTTCCTAGATCTAGATTGACAGATTCTAGTTTCTTATTAGCCTCTAACACCTTTTGTTCAGTCTCTTCTAATTTTTTATTCAGAGATACTATTTTCTTATTAAGCTCCTTTTTCTCCCACTCATGATATGTTCTATCATGTCCCATTTGAATCTCATTATCCTTATAGTCATTGATCTGTTTTTCAAGATCTTCTATGGCCTGCATGTATTCATATCTCCTTTCTTCCATCTTAGCTAGAGTTTTACACATGCTCTCATTATGATCTCTGTACTTTTAACCATATTTTTGCATGTTTGAGAGCAGAGTTTAGAATTTACCTCAGATGGTAGTTCAGTGGAGGAGACATTTGATGTTTCTACCATTAGAGCTTGATTTTGAAAGTCTTCCTCTGTCTGATCACTCCAGTCAAACACATTGTCTTCCTGAGAGACAAGTGCTTGTGATGATGAAGCCTGATTAGTCTGCTGAGGCCTTGATGAGTGTTGAACTTGAGATCTGCATTCTCTGGCAAAGTGGCCAAGCTTGTGACATTTAAAGCACTCAACTTTTGACTTATCAAAAGCTGGTTTGCCTTCTGCTCTGGCTTGAAAGTTGGATCTGCGAGTTCTTTTCAGAAACCTTTTGGCCCTCATGGTGAGCATTGCATGTTGCCATTTTAGATCCATCTCTTCTAGGTCATCTGGATGAATCTTTTCTAGATCATCAGCATTTAGAGCAAAGAGTCCATCATTGGCAACAAAAGCTTCATAGGGAGTTTCAGTAGAGTTACCATCACCACCTGAAAAGGAATCACTGCAATTAGATTTTTCAGATGACATTAGTGCAGTGTTGTGATTATAAAAAGAAGATTTCTTTTTAGTGGCAATCTCAGTTTCAAACACTCTCAGACTATTGTACTTATCTTCCAGCTCTATTTCATCTAGAGTGTCTTTTGTTCTCCATTGAGCAGCATAAACTGTCCACTCTTCACCAAGAGATCTAAGAAATTTTCTGTTGACTTCATCTTGATCCAGGCTGACTTTTGCACTCTCCAATTCACTTATCAGTTTGTTGAACCTGTCAAAGATTTGAGTAAGGTTTTCATTCTTGCCACCAGAAAAGTTCTCATACTGCTGTTTCAAAAGATCCTTTTGATTTCTCTTGGTACTGGCATTCCCAACAAATCTTTTCTCTAAAGTGTAAGAGCTTTCACTTCATTCATTCTAGCCTTTCTTTCAAGTTCAGTTTTTGGAGGAGTTTTGATGGGTTTTCCCTCAGCATCAAGTTCAGGATCAACTGCAGGAGGAAATTCAACAGCTTCCCATATGGCATAATCAATGAATTGAATATGTTGTTGAATCCTGAGTTTCCACATCTCAAACTCAGTGGGCTTGAGCATAGGCACTTTGAGTCCTTGCCCAGATCCACTACTGCTATTATCAAATTCCATTGCAGAAAATTAAAATTTTGGAAAAGAAAGCTTCTGACTTTGAAACAAAGGACAACCTGGCTCTGATACCACTTGTCAGGATCTAAATGTAACTACCTAAGATTAACTGAGTTGAATTGATCAGAGTATAAATCAATAATCTTGTACTATATCAAAGTCTAATTAAGAAGTTTGCGGAATAACACTTAACTATTTTAATAAAAGCTTTCAGAATCCATAATAGATAAATATGAATGAATAAACAAAATTGCTTGTATTGCTAAACTCAATGATTACAATCACCTCTAATCTGTTTGATTAGACGAAGAACACAAATTGTTCTTAGGGTTTTACAACCTTAGAGGCTTATGAAAACTTAAACAGAAGCAATTACAAACTTGAACGTGCAGAAACTTAATTACAATAGAAAAACCTATTCTATGTATTTATAAAGCTTTCTGATTTGTTTTCTTGAAGGACTCTGACTTCTCTGATAGTAGATATGCTGGAATCTTCGTGTAAATATCTCTTCCTGAAAATCAGCACTTTCTGTTTATGAAACTGTTGAGCAGCTTGAATCACTTAGCAGCTTGAACAGAGCGCCTTGAATGATTTTACTCTGGCAGCTTGAACTTGTATACTAGCAGCTCGAACTTCTTCAACTAACAGCATGAACTTTGTACTTAGATAGAAAATCTACTAACAGTCTGAGAAATCTAACTAACAGTTTGAACTACTTATAATATTTCCCAACATAATATGACTGTCAAATCAATCTAGCATCAACAATATGTCTCAACCGGAAATTCAAGCATGTTAAATCTGAATATCTATAACTCACAGATCTGGCTCTTTATCAAACAGACGTAAAATCTGCCACCTGAGTTATCTCAGGATTTTATCTTTATCAATTCTGTTCTATGTCAATTCAAGTCTTTGACCCGCTTTTAAATCTTTAAATCTTTGTTCAGAATTTCACTGAACCTGTCCAGATTTATCATATCATATCATGTCAATATATTCATCTTTTAGTCTTTAAATCTTTATTTCATCTTATTCTGATAACTTGTCATTCATAAATCATTGTTTCATTAAATTTTCCAAAGGATCTATATACATATATATATATATATATATATATATATATATATATATATATATATATATATATATATATTATATTCATTTTACTAATTATCTTGTTATTTTATGCGTTGCCCAAGTGTTTTATTCAATATATTCGAATTTAAGGGGTGGGTTTCGAATTTATATAATTAAATTCGAACACATATATATAAATTTGAGCATGTGGACTATTTCATATATATTAAATTCGAATGAAGGGTCAAATTCGAATTCTATTTCGAATTTAAGGTTAAGTCAAAGTCTATGTCTCGAATTTATACTTAAATTCAAACATTATTATCTAATATGAATTAAAGTCGAATTATGGATTAAATTAGAAGCTCCTTTCGAATTTAGAGACTAAAATCGAAATCCTAATTTTAATTTTAACCAAATTCGAACACCAAGAATTAAATTCGAAGACCTCATTCGACTTTGATGATTAAATTCGAATATATTTTCGAATTTAGCTCAAATTCGAGTTTGTTGCATGTATTTCGAGTTTGTTCTTGGCATCTCGAATTTGTTCATATTTTACAGTTTTAAATCATGAATTTCTAAGCCATAAATCACGAATTTAATAAGTATTAAGCCTAGTGTTATAATGTATTCCCATATTGTTTCAGCACCTTGATGATTTTCTTATCAAACACATGAAGAATCAAGCTCAATAAATGTGAAATGATAAAGAAAAGATAAAGAGAATGTTGAGAGTGAAATGAACAATGGCGGCTGTATATTCTATTCAAAATGTCAACCGTGTATTAGAAAGTAACCCTAGGAGCCTATTTCTAGGCTCCTTTAATTAACTTCTACAACTTGGCACATTTGGCCCCTTGACTTTTACATAAACATAAATTACATGGAAATTAAATACAAGACAAATTACAAAGATAGTAAATATTAAAAAAAAAAACTCCTATGATCGAAATAATAAATCTAACAATCTCCCCCTTTTCGATCACTTAGGAGGTCCTGGAACTCTGGCGTGGTCAGTAGATTCTCGGAGACCAAGTATGACGTCGAAGCGTCTGGTTACTTGTCTCAGATGTAGCCTTTCGTTCAGGTATTCAATGCCGCTGAGGATATCCTGAATCTCCTGTGGTGAGCATCTAAGTTCTGGATTTGGTTGAGCGTCAAAGTCTTGAACTTTCTGAGAAAGCGCTGCTCGAACCAATCTGATAGTGCCGTCGGAGTAACAAGAAAGATCCTCAAAGCGCATGAATCTTTTGTATCCTTTCTGGTTCAAAAAGATAACCCCTGGCTGTCCTCGAAGCAGAACTTTGTACGCCGGATAGTGGTCTAGCAAAAATATATCTTGTTCAGGAGCTTTCAGACCCACTTTGACTAAGGCACTCTCAATCGCCATCTGGAAATCTCTGAGGCACATTATGATTGATCGGCGATTCATGCATCGAACCAGGGCTGCTAGAGCAGTCATGTGTGTCAGACGACCCTTGACTCTATTTTTCATCTTTTTGTGCAGACGCTCTATGTCGTCTATGTTTACGAAGTCAAGGTCGCTTTCATACAATTCTTGAACAGTACCGTCTTCTCTGAGTACCTCAAAGGCTGGAGTGTAGACTCTGGCTCTCTTGTACATATGAATGTTATTGATTTTGACTATTTTGGACTTTGACCAGTATTTGCTCTTGTCTCTCGTTTCTCTTAGCATCATCTGATTGTATTCAGCTTGAACGCATCGAGATGCATCGGTCATTACCATTAGAAGACGTCTACTGTAAGATCCCGGCTTCTTTCTGAAGACCATTTTGAACCTTTCTTCCAAGAAAGGATTTTGAAATTGATCAGCCGGGAACTTCTTCAAAAATTCTTTTAACCTCTGGACCGGAGATTCTTCTAATTCTTTAGGAGGAGCCTCAAGAAGTTTCAATACTCGCGCTCTCCGGTCCTGACATAACTCTTCTTTTGTTTCCGCATCCAGACTGTGGACTTGTCCCCATGAGTACCACTTTATCCATTCCTCGTCTGTCCTGTCATATGTTGCGGTGACTTCTCTGGTATCAAAACAGTCGACAGTTCTGGATCCGGATGTTTCAGCGATATGGGCATGCGGAGCTGATTGAGTTGGAAGGGTTGATTGGACTGATGGAGTAGGTATAACTGATGGCAATTCTTTCGGTGTGGGAGTGGGTTGGATTGATGGAGTTTCTGTGGGAGTGACTGAAGGTGATTGGATGGAAGAAGATGTTTGTGGTTGGGGTTCATGGGGTGGAGAATCCAAAATCTCAATTGGAATTGGAGGTGATTTTTGTGGAGATTGGGGTTCAGGCTTTGGTGTGAGAAAGGTATAGTCGTTATCAGTATCAGAGTCTGAGTCAGACACTAATATGATTTCGACTTTTTCATATTTAGGCTCATAGGTCATCATTGCTGACATGGGGTCTAACGGAGCTGGGCCCTCAATCTGTAGAGGTTCATATTCTATCATCAGTGCTTCCGTAGCCTCATAAGTCTGATCCCCAGACCCAGACCCTTGAAGTTCTCTGCCTTCAGCCTCTGCTCCCCCTACAATAATCATGGAATCCTCATGATGAACCTTTTGTCGTTTCTCCCCCTCATGACGATCAGGGTCGTCCTGGTCGTCATGCTTTCTTTTTGGGGCCTCGGCCTGAGTGCGGCATTGGAGTTCAATAACTGCCGACTCCAGGCGATCCATTCTGGAATTAAGGTGTTCCTGGACTTGCAGAATCAGGCGGTTAAGCACATCAATCTTGTCGGACAGCTCTGAAATCTGATGATGGACTGAATGGGAACCTGGTGGGGGGCCAGCTTCGGAGGCGACACCCTTACCCTTGATGAGTGAAAGAAGGGCGGTGTGACGTTCCTCGGCGGCTTCCCTTTGGGCGTCCAGGTCAGCCCGGGTAATCACTCCGGCAGCACGTAATGCTGCCGTTAGCATCTCCAGATTGATTGGGAGATGGCCTGAAGTGAATGGCGTTGATGGAGCCACTTCAGGTCTTCCTTCCGTCATTTCTGGCTCCACTAAGGGACGCTCAGATCCGGAAGTTTGTTGAGCTGCCACGGAGGCAGCTCTTGGGGATGCCACAGAGGCATCGTGCGTGGTGTGTATTTGTGGGGATGGAATCGTGAATGAAGGAAGTTCGGTCACGTGGGGAGGAGTGTGACCTCTTTCAACACCGCCACTCTCCGAATGAGAGGGCGATGGAGTATGTGGAAGATCCCCGTGGAATGAAGTGGTTTCCCTTTGAGGGGAAACCAAGTGGGTGGTGGGGGTGATTTCGACCGCTGGACGGACGGTCTTATGAAGAGGAGTCCGGCTTATAGGGCTTAGTTCACCCTCTGATTGAATCTCCCTCGCTCTCACGACAGAGACGGTTCTTTCGGAATCCGCCGTCTCTGCCGTCTCACCTACTTCTCCCTCCCTCACAATCACAGTCTCCCCCTCACCGAAACCCATAGATTGCTGAACATCCATCCTTTCGCCCTCATGCTCACTCTCTCATTGCTCACCTTCGGACTTGTTAGTCTCAGTCGATTCCGACTGAGACTCATCCGGATAACTCTCTTTTATATAAGCCCTTACCCGCTCCATGCCCCTTGACCTCATTAGGAGAGATAGAGGAATTTTCATTACCGATACCGTCGGGGCCCCCTTTGGCAGAGTTAACTTTTGAATTGCCACTGTGGGGTAGACATCAGCCTCCGGACGCTCATGGATGTCATCGTCTTGATCCATTGCACACTGTATGATGAGTTGGAGAAATCTTTGAAGAGGAACATACTTTCGGCCTTTCTTTGTGCTTCTCTCGACATAGACTCTTCGTAATTCTTCAAATATGAATGCAGCATAGTCCACGTGTCGGTCAAAGGCAAAGCCTATGAACATGGCTAGTACCTGTGCCGACGCTGAGTCATGACCTGAATGCTTTGCGGTGAAGCATTTGTTGAGCACATCGAATAATATCCGCCAGTGGGATTGAAGGTTTTTGGTGCGGAAGTATGATGGTTTGGAAAGAGGACCGTCATACCCTAGAGTTTGTATTTCAGTTAGGGTTTCAGAGACGGATGGGTTTGGGTCGAATAAATCACGGGTGGGAAGGTAGAATTCAGTGGGTAGATGAAGAATGTGGCGGATGGCAGAGATAGTGACTTTGACTGGAACGCAGTCAATGGTGGATGTGAAGTGAGGTTCGAGGTCGGTTATATATTTTAGTCTGTTCCAGAATTGTTGGAGATATATTTGGGGAACAGCTATGGCAGTGGACAGTGCATAGTAGATGGGATGGCGGGTGAGGATGTCGAAAGCAAGGGTTTGGGTTTCTTTGGAGAGGATGGAAACGTCGAGTTGCCAGTTATGAGGGATGAACTCGACAAACTCGGCGCTGGGTAGGATGGATTCCTCTGGTAGCTGAGCATTGTTATTTGGGATGGGGGGATGGGGTACGGTGAGAATGATTGCGGGATCCATTATCCTGCAAAGTGCAACAAAGTTAGAATCATAAGACTTGAGATGATAATGCATTGATGTGAAATCTAGATGAGTGTGAAATAGAAATTGTCTGATCTGTTTAGCATCGGGTCTTTATTAGCATAATAAAATTCCACTAATAAAGTCCAAAGTCAATCGTTAAGAGACCGATGTTAGATAAGACCGTTTCACTCAAACACTGATCCTAACTCTAATCAATGGTGCACTTGGATGGAAATATTTTTGTGATTTTTGAATTTATATAAAAATGCAGAAATGGAAAAATTAAAAATTAAAAAAAAATCCTAAGTGTTGGGTTTCGGATGGTCCGAATTCGGATGAACAGTGTCACCGAATTCGGATCAGTCCGAAATCGGATGATGCATGATTGATGAGTGGTGGTCCGAATTCGGAGGTGGTGAGGAACAGGGACCGAATTCGGATGAGGATCCGAAATGCAAGTCATGTAATGAATGAAGGGCCTGAATTCGGATGTGTCATGAAATATGATCCGAATTCGGATGATGACTTATGTAAATGCATGAAATGATATGGATAGGTCCTGAGTTCGGATGGTACCCAGAATTCGGATGGGAACCGAATTCGGATATCATCCGAATTCGGATGAACAGTGGAGTACATACTTAGACTAAATTCTATTTTTGAAAATTTTGGCCCTGTTTTGATGGTCCGAATTCGGATCAACAGTTACCCGAATTCGGATCAACAATGGTCCGAACTTTGGATTTGTGCTTTGAAAATTTTTTGAAATTAGTCTAAGTCGGACATCCGAATTCGGGTGGTGGTCCGAATTCTGACATCCGAAACTGCATGAGTGCAGTTAATGTGTTCATGCAAAAATAAACGTGAACAGTTGAAATGTTAACAAAAATGCATGAGATTACAGATCCTAGTCTAAAATTACATAGAGAACAATTTATCTAACTACAACTAAGTAAATATAACACATTAAACTACCTAAAATGAAGAAAAACCGAAAATAAAAACTAGAAAATTTTTGAAAATCAAACAAGTACACTATGAAGTTAAACACTGAAATAAGGTGAAAAAGATGTTACCTGATGATGCCGATGTTGGAAAATGCAAGAAAAATGAAGAGAAATGAAGGTCCAAAAGCTTGGATCCGATGGCAATGGTGGTTCGGCGGTGGTTCGACGAGAAGGAAGGAGAAGAAGAAAAGAAATATCTTGGAAGTGAAGGAATGTGTGTTGACTGATTGACTTCAACCCTTTTTAAAGGTCGATGGGTCGGGTCGGAGCAAGCAGAATCCGCGCCCAATGAGGTTTGGGCCGCTGGATTGCTCACACAACATACAATATTTTTGGGCTTTTAAGAAAAATAACCAAAAACAAGATTTAAACTAAATTTTGGCCCAATTTTTATTACATCTTTTTGAGTTTTTTCTTTGAAACAACAAAATGAAATATTTTTGGTATTTTCTTTTGGTATTTAAGTTAAGAGAAAATATAAACTAAACTAAAATAACTTAAACTAAAATAAACTAAAATGTTTTTGGTTTTTTGATAAATTTGAACAATTAAAATCTTTTTGGAATTTTCTGACCTATTAAATTAAACGTAAAGTTAAATTAAAATATGAACAACCTAAAATTTGAAATTTAACTACAAAAACAGAAAATTAAAAGAAACACAGAATTACAAAAATTAAAATTCTAACTCTACTCCCCCTCAAATAAATATCAGTTCTTTTCCTTTTCTTTTTCAGAATGAAACTTGACAACCCTTTTTAGACTTACAAGCACAGACAAACCTGGATATTGTTTGCATCCCACTCCATAATGATCAATTCACACAGCAATTTGTCAGGATCATTAATTATTAAAAATATACGTAGATAAGGAAATATTGAGTTTCAATTTTGTGACACAATCCTTAAATTTAAATAACAGATATTTTCTAAAATAAAGGATTCTCAATCATGATAGATTGAAATAGAATTATTTAAGACAATATCTGATATTTAATTGGAAGGCGGATTCAACATGCTGATATGGGATACTAAAAACTGAAAACGAGGTTCGTCTAAAGCTTTAGTAAATATATCCGCAAGTTGATATTCTGTGCCAACAAAATACAACTCAATGGTTCCCTTTTCTACGTGATCTTTAATAAAATGATACCTGATATCTATGTGTTTTGTTCGAGAGTGCTGCACGGGATTGCAAGAGATGTCAATTGCACTTCGAGAATCACAGTAAATAGGGATATTGGTGAGTGAAAACCCATAATCGCGTAATTGTGTTCTCATCCACAGTACTTGAGAGCAACAGCTTGCAGCTGCTACATACTCAGCCTCAGCTGTAGATGTGGAAACACAATTCTGCTTTTTGGAAGACCAACTCACCGGTCTATCTCCTAAAAACTGTATTCCTCCCGACGTGCTTTTTCTGTCCACTCTGCAACCTGCAAAATCAGCATCTGAAAACGCGGTAAGATCGAAATCGGTTCCCTTTGGATACCATAGACCAAGTTCGGGTGTACCCTTAAGATAACGAAAAATGCGTTTTACCCCAGTTAGGTGTGATTCTTTTGGGTCGGCCTGAAATCTAGCGCAAAGACATGTTGAAAACACTATATCCGGCCTGCTGGCAGTCAAGTATAGTAAGGATCCTATCATCCCTCTGTAAGTTGTATTATCGACACTTTTCCCAGAAGGATCGGTGTCTAACTTACAGTTGGAGGCCATGGGAGTTGCGATACTCGTGCAAGAGTCTAACTTATACTTCTTGAGAATGTCAAGAGTATATTTCGACTGGTTCACAAAAATCCCATCCTCAAGTTGTTTGACTTGTAATCCGAGGAAAAAGTTCATTTCCCCCTTCATACTCATCTCAAACCTGGACTCCATTAGAGCTGAAAAATCCTTTCAAAAATTACTGTCAGTAGATCCAAATATAATATCGTCGACATAAATTTGTACTAGCATTATATGTGGGCCTTCCCTTTTAGTGAACAGAGTTGTGTCCACCACACCTTTATAGAAACCGGCAGAAATAAGAAAAATTGAAAGACTATCATACCATGCTCGAGGTGCTTGTTTTAAACCATAGAGGGCCTTATCTAGCACATAAACATGGTCAGGTTTATGTGCATCAACAAAGCCTTGTGGTTGTTCAACATACACCTCCGAGTTAAGTTCACCGTTTAGAAAGGCAGTCTTGACGTCCATTTGGTACACTTTGAAGTCTTTGTGTGCCGCGTATGCCAAGAAGATTCTGATTGCTTCGATCCGTGCAACTGGAGCGAAGGTCTCGTCATAATCTATCCCTTCTTGTTGTCGGTAGCCTTTGGCAACAAGTCTTGCTTTATTCCTTATCACAATGCCGTTCTCCTCTCGTTTGTTCTTAAAGATCCACTTTGTTCCGATGACTGTACGGTCTTTTGGCTTGGGAACTAACCGCCATACTCTTAGCTGTTCAAACTGGTTGAGTTCCTCTTGCATTGCAACTATCCAATCCGGATCTGTCAGGGCTTCATCCACACGAGCGGGCTCTATCATACTTAGGAATGATGCGAAGAGGCATTCATTAGCAGATGCCCTACGAGTTTGGACTCCTGTTGATACATCACCAATGATTTGATCTGTTGGGTGACTTCGGGTCCATTTTATCTCGTGTGGAAGGGGTGCTCGGGATGGAACCTCCGTGGTTAATGTGGGGATGGATGAGGATTCATGGTCAATGGTTTCAAATGAAGGTACCACTGGTTCAGGTTCGATTCCCGAGTGTTCAGGTGAAGGAAGAATCGTTGGTATTATATGTGAGGGTATTATAGGAGTAGATTCAACTGCGGATGTGTCGGTGGATGATGTGGATGGATGAGGGTACGTTGAAGAAGATGGAGCGGAGAAACTTTGCGGCGCAGTTGAACTGGAAGGATCACCTACATTATTGACAACATTAGACACACTAGCGTTAGGACCGAAAAATTCAACATAAAAAGGATCAAATAAATTAACCAAATCAGAAGAAGAAAAAGAAATGGAGTTATTCGAAGAGTCTCCAGGCATTTGAGTAATGCGTGGTCCTGATTGATCAACTTCGGGTGCCAGTTCAGCCAACTCATCAAATGTGACGTGCACACTTTCATTGACTGTTCTGGTTCGGGTATTGAATGCACGATATGCCTTTGAGTTGGATGAGTATCCAATGAAGATCGCCTCATCTGCCTTTTCGTTAAATTTCCCGAGGTTGTCTTTGTCATTCACCACATAGCACCTGCAACCAAATACACGTAAGTACTTGATAAATGGTACTTTATTCAAAAAGAGTTGGTAAGGAGTTTTGTTAAAGCGCTTATGGATGATGGAGCGATTTTGTGTATAGCATGCTGTTGATACGGCTTCGGCCCACAAGAACGGAGGTAGCTTTGAGTATGTGAGCATTGTACGAGCGGCTTCCACTAGCGTACGGTTACGCCTTTCCACGACCCCATTTTGTTGAGGTGTTCGAGCAGCAGAGTATTGATGCTGAATACCTTTGGATCGAAGGAAGCCCTCAACTACTGAGTTCTTGAACTCCGTGCCGTTATCTGATCTGATTGATTGCACTGACAGCTGCTGTTGGGTCTCGACACTCTTGATAAAATCAATGATTTCTTGAGCTGTCTCGTCCTTGGAACGCAAGAACCTGACCCAGGTATATCGAGAATAATCATCAACGATAACCAACACATATCGTTTTCCATTTATGCTTTGAGTTCTCATCGGTCCGCATAAATCCATATGAAGTAACTCCAATACTCTTTTTGTTGATGGTTCGGGCTTTGGTTTGTGAGATGATCGTTTCATTTTTCCTTTCTCACACGCTCCACACAGATGGTCCTTTTCGTAGCGCAATTCAGGAAGTCCTTTGACCAATTGCTTCGCAGCCAGCTTGTTGATATTATCAAAATTCAAATGGGATAATCTTCGATGCCATAACCAAGAGTCTTTTGAAGAGGCTTTTGATAGTAGGCAAATGTTATCCTTCACTATTAGCTTAGCTACGTCAATGGTGTAAATGTTAGAGTTTCGGGAACCAGTTAAGATTTCTTTTCCATCCACGCTCTTAACACTGCAGTTCTTAGCCCTAAACGTTACTTCTAGTCCTTTGTCGCAGAGCTGTCCTATGCTAAAAAGATAATGTGATAACCCCTCAACATAGTCAACATCCTTGATGACCAGATTATTTAGAACTAAGTCCCCGTATCCTTTTATGTGAGCCTGATGGTTGTTCCCGAATTTCACAGTTCCGCAATACTGTTCAACAACGTTGGACAACAATTCTCTTCTTCCAGTCATGTGCTTGGAGCAACCCGAATCCATATACCAAATGGACTTAGCCTGAAAAACACATAAATTCATATAATGAAAAACTATATGCATTCAAACACATCCATTTTTAATTCACAATCAAACCGTGTTCTGAACCGAGATGTTCAGAAAACATGATGAGTTAAGACCGGGTCCTGGGCTGTGTGCACAGAAGCCAAACGTGTCGGTTTAAGCACAACCGACAAGCAAAAGAACGGGTCCTAGTCTAAGGTAACTAGAAGCCATTTCTTTGAAGCACGGGTCTTGATCAGAAGTAACCAAGAACCATCTGCATTAAGATCACACAACCTTGGGTACCCACCTCAATATGGGTCCCTTTTTGTTAGGATTTCCAGATTTATATGGCACGTGTACAGATTTAGAATCCCAACTAGCATTTGTGTGTGGTCCGGATGCACAACCCTTTGGAATCCATTGAAGATTGGATTTATTGGGTTTTGGAACCTTAGGCGCTGAAATTGCCTTCGGTTTTTGTCTTTTTGAGACCTTTTTGACCGTTGCTTTGGTTTTGGGCCTTGGCAACGGACATATCTCAACTTTGTTTGTGGCCGATGATGCACTATTTTTTGTTTTCTTTTTCCGAATACGTTTAACAGGATAAGGCACGAAAGCATTCATTTCAGGAACCTGTCGTCTATATTTAGTTGGACATAGATTAAACAAATCACTGAAAGAGTACTTTAACGGAACAGTAGAATTCGGTACAACATTACAGACATTGTCACACACATTGTTACATAAATTGTCTTTAGAGATTACAGACATCCTATCTCTAGTAACAAATTCATTTGGCATTAAAGCCTTCTTCACAAAAAAACTTGTAAAATCCTGCATGGTAGTTTTTGGGACTCTCCTTATATGATCTGTAGGAACAAAACGATTAGAGTCAGTAAGCATGGAAGATTTAGACTTGACAGACTTTTCTTTTTGGTGGTGAGTGGGTTTCTTAAAAGACTTGGATTTAACCTGAGTCTTTTTAGGAACCTCATTTTTGAAAACTTTTGAACACTCACCTTTTAAAATGACAGAAGGACATTCAGCTTTGGCCTTACCTTTATCTGATGACATACATGGAATTTTTATGGAATGAGAAAGTGTTTGTTCTTTTGAAAGATCTTTCAATTTTTGTGAAACTATTTCAAAATTTTCTCTGTAGACAGTAACTTCCACAGATTGTTGAAAAGATTGAATTACCAATTCTTCTTCTCTCTTAAGAAGAGCATCTTGAAGATCAAGTGCTTTCTCTTGAGACGACTTCAATTCCTTTTCTAAAACAATGATTTGTTGTTGAAGAACTTTTGCAGGAATATAAAGTTGAGGAGTTGATTTTACAGTTTCAGTTTTCAATTCAGCTTCTGAATAAGTTGACAAGAGATCTTCCTCTAAAGTGGGTACTCTAGAAGAATAACTCTCATTAAGTTCTTCATATTGAAAAGAAATTTCTTTATCTTTACGAGCAACACGTTTCTCATTTTCTTGGTTTAAAACTTCTTTTGATGACTCAAAAAAGAAAGATTTAAGACTGGCTCCCATATAATTCATGTCATAAAATACAGGTAAAACATTTTGTGCCTTTTCCAAATATTTAGGATTTTTAAAACCAATTCCTTGTTTAGAATGGTAAAACCGAGTTTCTTTGGGCTGATTTAAATGGATAGTTTATTCTGTTTGACCCCTTTTCAAAAATGCATCGTCAAGGGTCTTTATTCCTGAGTACAAACTTATCCTTTCTTCTTCAATCATTTTGTATTTTTCTAAACTGTCTATATTTTCCATATTTACCACATCTAATTGTTTTGAAAGAACAGAAATTTCTTCTTTTAAAGAGAGTTTATCTTTTGAAAGCGTTTCCATGCAAGATTCAAGGTATATATTCCTATCCTGAACATCTACTTTTTCTATTAACATCTGTTTTATAACATTATGATTAGTTAACCACTTTGAATGATATAATTCAGATGATTCTTTCAGAGTTTGAGCTTGATGTTCAGCCTGTACACACCTTGCAGTTTCAGCATTTAATCTAGCTTGTAGCTCAAGTATTTGTGTGTGCAGTGTACATTCATTATCTACAAATAATTTATTTACATGTGCAGGAATGTAACAGGAATATACCTCATTGGACTCAGAACCGGATGTGGAGCATTCGGGATCGTTGGTTGTAGCCATCAGACATGCTGGTGGATTTTTCATTGTCTCCCCCTCAGCAGCATGATCTGGATTATCAGCAGTGAAAACAACACATGTTTCCAACCCCATACGATCAACCATGTAGCAATTCTTGCCCTTGTCATCCTCTTCTTCAGAATCTTCAGCATCCCAGTAGTCCTCCTGGGCGACGAGGGCTAACGCATCCGTTCTCTTCTTGGCTGCCTCGAGCTTTCTCTCGTAGTACGCGACGTCTCTGTCGAAGTTGTTCTTGCATTCCCTAACAAAGTGGCCCGGTTTGCCACATTTGTAGCAGAGACGTTCATCCGCAGCCTTCGGCTCATCTGCTCTCGGCCTGTCCTCTCTCCTTTCCGCCGGCCTCTTGTCGGCCCGGCGATGCTCGCGACTGTCATCGCGCCTCCGGTCCCTTCTGTCTGGCTCTCTTCTCTCTACCCTGCAGTCATCCCGACGATCATCCCTTCGATCGTCCCGCCTGTCATCCCTGCGATCATCACGCCTATCATCTCGCCTTTCATAACGGCGATCATCTGGATAGTCGCGTCTATCGTCATATCGGCGATCATCCCTATCATCCCTTCGGTAGTCGTCCCTGCGATAGTCATCGCGGCGGTCATCCCTTCTATCATCTGAGTACCTCCGTGGACCGGTGTCATAACGGAGTTGGTTGTTCGTCTTGTTGGAGAACCGTCGCTGTTGGAGACGGTTGGTCCACAAGGCTATCTGTTCTTGGATCGAAGCTTCCTCCTCATCATAGACCTCACGCGGAGGAGAAGCATACCTAACTGAGACGATGAAGAACCAGGAGCAAAGGATGGTGTCGGAATCTGCGTGTTGGTGATCAAGGCTAGTGAATCATTCGGTTTCAACCCTGTGTTGGCTGATAGCAGAAGAGAGACCAATTGATTTGCCATCAGCTTTTGTTGATCCACATCCCCTTGATATTTCTTGAGCTCCTTAAAGACGACATTAATGGATACCTCAGGAATGTTCAGGACTCTTTTCGTGGCCCGACATGCAAGCTGCCACTCGGGGGCTAAGGCGGCAAAGAATTGGATGTTGATATCATCCCGATCCTTCTTGATGTGCAGTTTATTCAACTCGTTAAGGACTGCACAGAACCTGGTGAATGTGGCTTGCAGAGATTCCCCGTCTTTGGCGCGGAATTCCGTAAACTTTGCTTTCGCCTCCTCGATTTTGGCACGATCATCAAGATCTTCCCCCAGCATTTGGACTTCCAGCTCGTCCCATATTTCTTTTGCAGACATTTTACTGTCTACACCGACCAGAATATCAGTGGGGAGGGCTTGATAAATCAGATATTCTGCCCTCTTATCAGCGTGCTGTCGGTCTCTCTCGGCGTCATTTGCCGGTTCTCGTTCAACCTTTGAGGCTTGGACAGGGGGGTCAGCCTCAGGTCTGGCAGCTATCTCTCGATAGTAGATAACGGGTCCTTCGGATATAGACTGAAGCATCAAATTCCCGAGCGGTTGCATTCCAACGAACTTAAGGAACCGGGATTTCCTTTGTTCGTACCCATCGGGATAGAGAACTGGTTGTCTGTTCTCAGATTCGAGTACTAGAGCTTCGCGAGACATTATGATTATGGGTGCTGATTAAGAATATGAAGATCTTAGAGGTGGAAACTGGACACGGATGGGTTGGACTGAAAACAGAAGATTCTGAATTCGGATGGTGTGACTTCGGATGAACAGTGTTTCGGATGAGGGAACCGAATTCGGATTGGGTGATTTCGGATGGGTTGGTTTCGGATGGATTGATTTCGGATGTATGAACAGTAATTCGGATGGCTATGGTTCGGATGAGGTTCAAGTTCGGAAGGGGTCCTAATTCGGATGAACAGTTATACTGTTGGGGACCAAGTTCGGATATAAGATGGATTCGGATGTAACTAAGGGACCGAATTCGGATGAACAGTGGACACGGACCGAATCCGGATGATCCGAAATGAGTATGGTCCGAAATAGGAAAAATTTAAGTACAAGTCCCAACAGTGAAAATGGATAGCCTGATTAGAACTTCGGATGGTCCGAAGTTCGGATGGGACCGAAGTGGGGTCCGAAATAGGCTTATGGGGGGTCCGAAATTCACCTAAGGATGGTCCGAAATAGGGTCCGAATTAGGATGATGGATGGTCCGAAATTGGTGCCTAGGTGGTCCGAAATGCTACAGTAAGGATCCGAAATACAGCAGGTTTTTTACGATTTCTAAGGCAGAACTGAGCAGAATTCGATTTTTATCAGTTTTAAAGCCTAAAAACAGTTCTAAATGATTTATAAACTATTTTAAACACTTTGGTGATTTAAAATAACCTAAAAAACACTTAAAAACAGCATGAACAAGTTAAAAACCCACTTAAACAACCCATATTTTCAAACTTAAAAATGGTCAATTCTTGATGATTTTAACAAAGATATGGAACTAAATGAGCTTAAAATCAGTAGAGAATGATAATGTGATGTTTATATGACCATTATAACACAAGAAACACGAAAAAACAAGGGAAAATGAAGATCTAACCAGTTGGAATGGAAGAACACGAAGAACACTCAAGAAAACCCAGCAGAATCCATATGAATCAGTTTAAATCCACCCCTCTGAGCTCTGATACCAATTGTTATAATGTATTCCCGTATTGTTTCAGCACCTTGATGATTTTCTTATCAAACACATGAAGAATCAAGCTCAATAAATGTGAAATGATAAAGAAAAGACAAAGAGAATGTTGAGAGTGAAATGAACAGTGGCGGCTGTATATTCTATTCAAAATGTCAACCGTGTATTAGAAAGTAACCCTAGGAACCTATTTCTAGGCTCCTTTAATTAACTTCTACAACTTGGCACATTTGGCCCCTTGACTTTTACATAAACATAAATTACATGGAAATTAAATACAAGACAAATTACAAAGATAGTAAATATTACAAAACAACTCCTATGATCGAAATAATAAATCTAACACCTAGGTTCGTTTATATTATACTTAATCTAGTTAAATCTCGGGCTAAATTAACTTTATTCACACAAAATAATCAAATTCGAATTTATTCTTAAAAACCAAAAAATATAAAAGCTAAGAGTCGATTCTTTTGTTGTAGATTGTTGTTGTTTATCACCTCTTGTACTTTTCCTTGATTAATGCTCCAACTTGTTTGCAAATTTAGAGTGATTTTTGATGAATTTTGTGAGAAATCTAGAGAGAAAGTAGAGAGAGAGTGGAGAATGATCAAATGAATCCTAAATCTCGTTTATATACTTCATCTAGTTATTTTTGCTACTTAACCCACTATTACTTTTGTATATTATATCTCATTTATTTAATTATCTTTAATAATTTATTAAATCATAATTTAAATATTTATATAATTTAATTAAATAGTTCATAACTTAATTAAATTATAATTCAAATAATGTAATACAGATCGCCCCTCCAAAGTAGTTATCATTCTCTTCTTGCAAACTATGTGGATCTCATTCTCAATCAACCAGTCCATCCCAATTATTACATCAAATTCGCTGAACTCTATTGGAATCAAGTCAAGATTGAATACTACATCTTCAATTACTAAGGTAAAATTATGATATACTTAATCTACTTTAACTAAAGTATTACTAGCAATTTCAATATCAAGCACATCAGATAACTTAGACAAAGGCATCGACAGTTGTGAGCAAAAGTAGTAGACACAAATGACCGATTGGCACCAGAATCAAACAGAACTCATGCAGACATAGAATTGAAAATAAACATACTCGTGACCACTTTTGGGTCTTCCCTAGCATCTTCTGCAGTGATCTGAAATGCACGAGCAGGTTTCCTTGTTGTCTGGTTTGGGCGGTTGATTGAACCACCACTTGATCCCCCAGAAGAACGTGTTGAGGACAGAGCAACAGAAGTTTCCTTTCTACAATTTCTGCTATGATGCCCCCATTTACCACATTTATTGTAGGCATCGGCTTTTCGTGGGCATTCATTTTGGTAGTGACCCAATTCTCCGCAGCAAAAGCAAACACGTCCATTAGTGCACCGACCAAAATGTTCAAGACGACATTTGTTACAGTGCGGCTCCTTGTTGATTGAGTATGCACAAGCCCGATGTGGAAAAGAAGAAGGTCGATGAAATGACTGTTGAGGTGAATACTGCGATGAACCAGAGTAACCCTCTTCACATTGGCGTTTCGGCGATGACGGCTGAGTAGGATTAGCAGAGGCGTCAGCAGACCCAATCGTATACCCAGACATAATTAAAAAAATTTCAACCTTTCTGGAATAACCACAATTACATCACCCAGTATTAATCACAACTCATAATAAGCCATTGATCTGAAATACTTTGTACATTACAAGAAATTGGAAATACATAATTAAAATAAAAGTTAAACACCCTATGATGCTACAAGGTTCCAATCTAGTTTCTACATACTCACTATTTATTACAAACATCCCAAATAGTACAACAATGACCGCATGTAACAGTTACCGATTGAGTAGTAGAGATCCTCAAATACTTCAAGATATGACCTAGCTAGAAGGTCGAGTAGCGAATTTACCCTTTCCTGAAAAATGTAAACAACTAAAGGATAGGCAAAGCTTAGTGAGTACAGAGATTATAAATTCTACAAGTCTTTATGCAGCACACAATGAGTAACACCGGCGACAAATGTTGTGCACCCCTTCGCACACGAAGTACGGTAACACATACGGCACGCAACTCCATCGTGCCATTGCACGGAATAACACATTCAATTGAGGCGGAATATACCATTAGGGATGATACACCTGCCTTCGGGACTATAGAGGGATCAGCTCCAAGTCATATAGCCTCGGTAGCATCAAATTACCAGTTATAGCTCGAAAGCCCATCATGTTGATGCACACAAAAAATACGGAACATGTAATAAGGTGTAAACAAGCAACAATGTGTATCGAAATAAACGCAAGTTAGTAGAGTGTCAAACATATATGAATCCACATGCCTAAATGAACAATAGCTAGCATAAAACAAATGTAGACATATACAATCCTAAGTACTCACAGTGGGTGCGTTATATAACTTCAAATTTATATTATTTCTCCTCGGGCATTCAACCGGAATCACAAATTACCCCATTGTGTGGTTAACAACACCACAAGGGACCTGTTACATTTTCATAGGAAATATCATCAATGTCTGCTTAGTAATGATTTTCATCAATTTATTGTGTTAAGTCTTCAGATTCGCCATCCGAAATTCATATTTTGAAACCTAATGCTTGTATCTTTTCTAGGTCCAAAGAACTCATCATTAAATGTCATATTATAAATTTATAATACTAAACTTATCTCATATGTATTGTTTCAGTTTGAGACCAAGTATTACTCACGTAATACTTGATTCACTCAAACTATGGACTTTGATACCATCCTGTGAAGACCACCCCTTACGGGGCAGTTGTCACGAGTCTTGGTCCCACATCATGCAACACGATATCAATCATAACTAAGATAGAGTAATTATATTGCGGAATTGAAATTACAAGTACAAACAATTTAGGATAAATTTAATAAAATTTTAGTTCAGAATTACATTTTTCAAATTAAACTTATAAAGGGCACAAGTCTAATCTAATTCATGTCATCATACAATCAAGATAAATCTACCCAGACCACCACATTATCATCTTCCAATCAGTACCAAAAGGGTTTGCTGAGTAGAGGTCTATGAAAACTTCTGTCTTGATCTTGTAAGACCTAAGAACTAAGTCCAGCAGGTGACTTTCCTTTATCTTTTCCTACAAAAATTGTGAGCAACATCTGTAAGCAAAGCTTAGTGAGAATATAGATTTTCAGATTATATGCATTATCAAGCGAGTCATGGGTCTAGCGTGATATATCTTGACTGCCGCTACAGCCACTAATGATTGAGACATAATAGTTATTGAATCGGATGATGTTCGAGTCACGCTCACGCTTAAATTGTGGGGATCAGGCACATACTGGGCTAGCTACCAGTAAATCAACATGGCGGAACATCGGAGTATCATTACCAAGTTCAATAGAACTGGTGAAATAGCATGATCTAGAACAATAGACCGTCAACTCTAATCATATTAAGCTCAATCGATATGTCAAAGATGCAATCAATAATGAAAGCATAAATAATCCAGGTCATGATAGCAATCTCAAATGATAACAATATCTGAACTGAAGTGTAAATACAACGTTATGCAAAATGATAACTCAGATAGCTATCATGATCCACAGGGCATCACCGAACCATGGTGTGCACTAGTCACAATCCAGCTGAACATGTAAGAATATCAAATAAACTAACATCAACAATATATCTCAACTGGAATCTAGCATGTAAAGCTGAATGTCTATAACTCACAGGTTTTGGGGTCTTTATCAAGCAGATTTATAATCCACCACCTGAGTTATCTCAGGGATTTATCTTTAATCATGGCTCTGGCTTTTTTTCAAATCTTTTGACCCATTTTCAATATCTTTGAATCTTTAGATCTATGTTCAGAATTTAACTGAACCTGTCCAGAATTATATCATATCATCATTAGCTTTAAAATCTTTATTTTATCTGATTCTGATAACTGATAACTCATTGATCATTCATTTGTTTATTTTAAAGTATCAAAATATGATATCCGAATTTGGTCATCTGGATTCGGACCATCCGGATTCAGACCGTCCGGATCAGACATCCGAATTCGGACCAATCCGGATTGGGCCATCTGAAGTTGGCATCATCCGAAGTAGGCATTCAAATTTGGGATCATCCGGATTCGGATCCCATGCCACATGATTTTCCAGAAAATGTTCTTGGTGTTCATCTTTTATACTTACGGATTTTCACTTAAAATTCACTAAAACACATTTTTATTAACATGCAATGTAATCCAATGTTATATAATCATATTTAGGTTGTTTTTATACAATTTTCCATATCATTAACACACTAATTCTCTTAAAATCGTCCAAAACTTGATAAAAACCTCAAGAACACAAAATATTACAAAAAAATCAGATTTTAATTAATTTAGACGATCCAACCATTAATTTTCGTTTCTATCACATTTATATACTTCATTACATGATTATCTATCAAAGTTTTACACATGCAACCAATAAATTTCATGTTTTAATTCTTGGTTTCGGTTTTTAACAAAACCGAACCAAACTCTTAAAATTATGAATTTTAATCAAGAATTACCTTGAAAATCTTGTAGATTGTTGTTGTTTGATGTTGCTTGCAACTTCCTCTTGCATTAATTCCTCAATTGATTGCAAAATTATGGATTTCTTGGTGGATTATTGAAGAAACCGTATGATGTAGAGAGAGAGTAGAGTGAGAGAGAGAGTTAAAGATTTTAAATGTGATTAATGAGCATTTATGCTCAATTTCTTGTTATATATATATATATATACATATATATATATATATATATATATATATATATAAACTTTGGTAAAATTTTAACCCTTCACTTTGTATTTTACATCTCTTTTAATTTTATCATCTTTAGTATTTTATAACATGTATATAATTTAATTAAATAATTAAGAACTTAATTAAATTACAAAATAAATAATGTAATAAAATTACATTATTAGTTCAAATGCATAAATAAAAGTCTGATTAAAAGCTAGGTTGTTACAGAATGGGCTCCACCACGCACAAACTTCGTCCTCGAAATTAGCTATGTTCGAACAGACTTGGATAGGTAGCTTTCATGATATCTTTAGATTTGCAAGACTGATGCGAACCTTTGTGGTGTTTCCATTGGACGAGCACCATCTGTATCTCTTTATTTCGAAGCTTCTTGGTCTTCGAGTCCAGAATACATTCCGGCTCTTCAACCACTCGAAGCTTCTCATCTATCTTCAGATCAACATGTGGTATCTGTACTTCTCTTTCGTCTGCTAAGCTCTTTCTCAAATGACTAACATGAAATACAGGATGTATTCCATCTAAGTCAGTTGGCAGTTCAAGACGATAGGATTGATTCACTATCTTTTCAACGATCTTGAACGGACCAATGAATCTTGGAGCTAGCTTATTTCTCTTTATGAACCGAACCACATTCTTCATTGGAGATACTTTCAGCATCACCCAATCGTTAACCGCAAAACTTATCGATCTATGCCGATTGTCATAATACGACTTCGGCCTACTTTGAGCTTCAAGTATATTCCTTCTGACAAGTTGAATCTTTTCATGAGTCAACTGTAGAAGGGCAGGACCCGCTATAGGCGATTCACCTGTTTCGCGCCAACAGGTGGGAGTTCTGCATTTTCTTCCGTATAAAGCTTCAAAAGGAGTCATCTTAATCGTAGAATGATAACTGTTGTTGTATGAGAATTCGACCAAAGGTAAATGGGCATCTCAGTTACCACCCAGATCAAGAATGCAGGCACGGAGCATATCTTCGAGAGTTAAGATAGTACGTTCACTTTGGCCATCTGCAATAGAGTGATATGCAGTACTAATGGAAATTCGAGTACCCGTTCCCTCTTGCAGCGCTTTCCAGAATCTTGAAGTGAAACGACTATCACGATCAGAGACAATAGATTTTGGCACACCATGACGAGAAATGACTTCAGTGATATACATCTGTGCCAATCTATCAATGGAGTATGTCTCTTTCATCGGTATGAAATGAGCTGACTTTGTTAATCGATCCACGACTACCCAGATTGAGTCGTGCTGTCTCTTGATCTTTGGCAGTTTTGTAACAAAATCCATGGTTATATGCTCCCACTTCCACTCAGGAACTGGCAGTGGTTGCATATCCCCGAAGGGTTTCTGATGTTCTGCCTTAACCATTTGAAAGACTCTGCAGCTTTCAACATATTGACCGATGTCCTTTTTCATTCCTGGCCACCAGTAGTCAGCTTTCAGATCGAAGTACATCTTTGAGCTGCTAGGATGAATAGATAACTTGGACTTGTGGGCTTCAGATAGAAGAGTGTTGCGGATTGAACCATACTTAGGAATCCAGATTCGGTTTCCCTTAAGACATTGAAGTCCCAATTGATTCATGGATAAGAATTGAAGTTGCCCTTTAAGATTTTCAGAACAGATATTTTCTTCTTTCAGAGCTTCGGCTTGAGCTGATTTGATGTCTTCAATAAGATCAGAAGAAAATACAACAGGTGTTAGGGCATAACAACACTTTTCTGGATACACCTTTCTACTCAAAGCATCCGCGACGACGTTGGCTTTGCCGGGATGATATAGGATCTCGCAATCATAGTCCTTGATAAGTTCCAAGGACCACCGTTGTTTCATGTTCAGATCCTTTTAAGTGAATAGATACTTGAGACTTTTATGATCGGTGTAAAGCTGACACCGAGTCCCATAAAGATAGTGACGCCAGATCTTCAGTGCAAAGGTAACAACAGCCAATTCAAGATCATGAGTTGGTGCACTTTTCTCGTAATCTTTCAATTGTCTTGAAGCATAGGCAATGACTTTTCCCCTTTTCATGAGGACACAACCTAGACCAGTAACAGATGCATCGCTAAAAACGACAAAGTCATCATTGCCCTCTGGTAAGGCTAGGATCGACGCTTGAATGAGATTCTACTTTAAAGTTTCAAATGCTTGTTGTTGTTTATCCGCCCATACGAAAGGTGTGTTCTTTCGTGTTAGCACTGTGAGCGGCACAACAATTTTCGAGAAGTCTTTAATGAATCACCGATAGTAACCGGCCAATCCAAGGAAACTTCGAATTTCAGAGGCATTGTGAGGTGTTTGCCATTTCTGAACAGCCTCGACTTTAGACGGATCAACTGAGATACCTTCGCCAGATATAACATAGCCAAAGAATTGGATCTATAAAAGCAATCAAAGTAGAATTTCAAGTTTTGTTTGAAACAAAGAACGCTTAAAGAAACTCAAGCCAATGTAAGGTTATACCTGTCTGAGCCAGAATTCACACTTGGAAAATTTTGCGTAGAGTCTTTCTTTTCTCGGTAACTCTAGCAATTGCTGCAAATGAATAGAATGATCAGCCTCCGTTTTGGAATAAATCAGAATATCGTCTATGAACACGATAACTGACTTATCCAGCATAGTCTGCACACGCGATTCATGAGATCCATGAACGCTGCTGGTGCATTTGTTAATTTAAATGGCCTTACGAGAAATTCGTAATGACCATATCTTGTTCAGAAGGCTGTCTTTGGAATATCCTCATCTCTTACTTTCAGCTGGTGATACCCAGATTGAAGATCAATTTTAGAGAAGTAGCTTGCTCCTTGTAGCTGATCAAATAGATCATCAATCCTGGGCAGAGGATATTTGTTCTTGATAGTGACTTTGTTCAACTCACGGTAGTCGATGCACATACGGAGAGTTCCGTCTTTCTTCTTAACAAATAAGACAGGTGCATCCCACGGAGATGAACTAGGTCGGATAAAACCTTTCTCTAACAGATCTTGCAATTGTTTTGACATTTCCTGCATTTCTGCAGGCGCAAGTCTGTAGGGAGCTTTAGCAATTGGAGCCACACCAGGAACTAAGTCAATGCCGAACTCAACTTGATGTTTCGGTGCACTCCGGAGATATCATCGGGAAATACGTCTGGGAACTCACAGACGATAGGAATATCAGATACAGATTTCTTATTGGCTTCAGAGGCGGATTCAGATGAGACATAACACAGATAGGATTCATGACCCTTAGATAGACATTTATTCGCTTTCTCAACGGATATGAAACAATGAGCACCTTTCCTCTTGTCGCCATTGATTTCTAAAACTCGGTCGTCTGAAGATTTGATCCTGATGATTCGGCGGTTGCAGACAAGTGTAGGTTCGTTGTTCATTAACCAGTCCATGCCGATAATGACATCAAACTCTTTTAATGGAATCGAAATGAGATCGAGGTTGAACACGATGTTATTAACGAGCAGAGTGAAATTTCGGTAGAAGGAATCAGCCATAACGTACTTGTTACTGGCCGTCTCAATATCAAGTATAACGGAAAGCTTAGATGGAGATTTAGACAGTCTTCGAGCAAAAGTAGTCGATATAAAGGAACGACTAGCACCGGAATCGAATAATACACGAGCAGGTATCGAATTTAACAGGAACGTACCGGTAACTACGTCAGGAGTTTCTTTTGCTTCCTCGGCTATAATATGAAATGCACGAGTCCTTGCAGTTGGAGTTGCAACTGAACTTTTCATTGTAGAACCTCCAACTGATGATTGTGATTGACCTCGTTGTCCACTACAACATTGATACATAAAGTGTCCACGCTTTCCGCACTTTGCACATCCAAGTCCTCGCTGGGGACACTCTTCACTGTTGTGGCCGATTCTTCCACATGCATAATAGGTTACATCATCGGGATTGCACATTCCCGTGTGTGATTTCCTACATCTTTTACAATATCGGGGTTCATTTGTTAGAGAATAGGCTTGAGCTTTCTGAGGCTAGTTGTATTGTTGAGATTGTTGGGGTTGCTGAGATTGAGACTTGTTTGGCTTAAAGAATCTGCCGAATCTTTGCTTCTTTGGAGGAGAAGGACATGTCGGGTTTGTTGATGGAGCATAGAGTTGATCTCCATACTCTAGGTATCCCCTCTTGATCTATATTGTAGCTTCAACCATTTCCAAGTAACTCTTATACTTTATCGCGCTCATCGGGTGTCGGTATCTAGGGTTAAGCCCTCCACGGAATCGATTCATCTTTCTTTCTTCAGTGGCTACTTGATATGAGGAATAGCCATAAAGCCGTGAGAATTCGTGCTCGTACTCATCAACAGTCTTGGTTCCCTGAGTTAACTGCATCAATTGAACCTCCATCTTGTCTTTTTGGTCAACAGGACAATATTTCGCATTAAACATATCGAGAAACTGGTCCCATTCTAAGGTCTGAATAACCTCCTCGCCATAAATACTTCTCTGGGTTTTCCACCAGGCACGGGCAGCACCGACGAACAGAGCAGATGCATAGCTTACTTTCTTTGATTCTAAACAATCAGATATCCTGAAGATTTCTTCAGTGTGACTAATCCAATCCATCGCCTGAATTGGATTAACTGTACCCTCAAAGTTCAGGGCACCGCTAGCATTGAAATCTTTAAACTTACAGCCTTTCGGCTGCTCAATTTGGACATTAGGGGTAGAGTTATCAGAATCAGATTCATTATTCTGGACTTGTTTATCTTTTCTCTTATTCTTTTTGTCAGCGAGTCTTTTTGCTTCGGACTCATCTCTAGCCTGAAGCTGTTCTTGCATATACTTATTTTGTTGTTCAGAATGTTGGGCTAATAGTTATTGCATCATTTCAAACATTTGTTGGGGGGTCATGTTGTTGGGAATGTCACCTGATCCTGACATCTTTTACTGAAAATTAAAAATCATTTAACTATCAGTTTATAGACTTAGATCTATGTACCCTTTTTCCCATCCTAATAGTCTGTACATCCTATCTCAGTTCAAACCACCTAAATGATTGATACATATGTATTGTTTCAGTTTGAGACCAAGTATTACTCTCGTAATACTTGATTCACTCAAACTATGGGCTTTGATACCATCCTATGAAGACCACCCCTTACGGGGCAGTTGTCACGAGTCTTGGTCCCACATCATGCAACACGATATCAATCATAACTAAGATAGAGTAATTATATTGCGGAATTGAAATTACAAGTACAAACAATTAAGGATAAGTTTAATAAAATTTTAGTTCAGAATTACATTTTTCAAATTAAACTTATAAAGGGCACAAGTCTAATCTAATTCATGTCATCATACAATCAAAATAAATCTACCCAGACCACCACATTATCATCTTCCAATCAGTACCAAAAGGGTTTGCTGAGTAGAGGTCTATGAAAATTTCTGTCTTGATCTTGTAAGACCTAAGAACTAGGTCTAGCATGTGACTTTCCTTTATCTTTTCCTGCAAATATTGTGAGCAACATCTGTAAGCAAAGCTTAGTGAGAATATAGATTTTCAGATTACATGCATTATCAAGCAGATCATGAGTCTAGCGTGATATATCTTGACTGCCGCTACAGCCACTCATGATTGAGACATAGTAGTCATAGAATCGGATGATGTTCAAGCAACGCTCACGCTTAAATTGTGGGGATCAGCCACATACTGGGCTAGCTACCAGTAAATCAACATGGCGGAACATCGGAGTATCATTACCAAGTTCAATAGAACTGGTGAAATAGCATGATCTAGAACAATAGACCGTCAACTCTAATCATATTAAGCTCAATCGATATGTCAAAGATGCAATCAATAATGAAAGCATAAATAATCCAGGTCATGATAGCAATCTCAAATGATAACAATATCTGAACTGAAGTGTAAATACAACGTTATGCAAAATGATAACTCAGATAGCTATCATGATCCACAGGGCATCACCGAACCATGGTGTGCACTAGTCACAATCCAGCTGAACATGTAAGAATATCAAATAAACTAACATCAACAATATATCTCAACCGGAATCTAGCATGTAAAGCTGAATGTCTATAACTCACAGGTTTTGGGGTCTTTATCAAGCAAATTTATAATCCACCACCTGAGTTATCTCAGGGATTTATCTTTAATCATGGCTCTGGCTTTTTTTCAAATCTTTTGACCCGTTTTCAATATCTTTGAATCTTTAGATCTATGTTCAGAATTTAACTGAACCTGTCCAGAATTATATCATATCATCATTAGCTTTAAAATCTTTATTTTATCTGATTCTGATAACTGATAACTCATTGATCATTCTTTTGTTCATTTTAAAGTATCAAAATAGGATATCCGAATTTGGTCATTCGGATTCGGACCGTCCTGACCAGACATCCGAATTCGGACCAATCCGGATTGGGCCATCCGATGTAGGCATTCGAATTTGGGATCATCCGAATTCGGTTCATCCTTCATCCGAATTAGGTTCAACATCCGAATTAATTATCCGAAATGGATATTAAATCCGAATTCGGGTCCAACCGAATTCGGATCCCATGCCACATGATTTTCCAGAATTTGTTTTTGGTGTTCATCTTTTATACTTACGGATTTTCACTTAAAATTCACTAAAACACATTTTTATTAATATGCAATGTAATCCGATGTTTTATAACCATATTTAGGTTGTTTTTATACAATTTTCCCTATCATTAACACACTAATTCTCTTAAAATTGTCCAAAACTTGATAAAAACTTCAAGAACACAAAATATTACAAAAAAACAGATTTTTAATTAATTTAGACGATCCAACCATTAATTTTCATTTCTATCACATTTATATACTTCATTACATGATTATCTATCAAAGTTTTACACATGCAACCAACAAATTCATGTTTTAATTCTTGGTTTCGGTTTTTAACAAAACCGAACCAAACTCTTAAAATTATGAATTTTAATCAAGAATTACCTCGAAAATCTTGTAGATTGTTGTTGTTTGATGTTGCTTGCAACTTCCTCTTGCATTAATTCCTCAATTGATTGCAAAATTATGGATTTCTTGGTGGATTATTGAAGAAATCGTATGATGTAGAGTGAGAGAGAGTTAAAGATTTTAAATGTGATTAATGAGCATTTATGCTCAATTTCTTGTTTTATATATATATATATATATATATATATATATATATATATATATATATATATATATATATATATATATATATTAACTTTGGTAAAATTTTAACCTTTCACTTTGTATTTTACATCTCTTTTAATTTTATCATCTTTAATATTTTATAACATGTGTATAATTTAATTAAATAATTCATAACTTAATTAAAATACAAAATAAATAATGTAATAAAATTACATTATTAGTTCAAATGCATAAATAAAAGTCTGATTAAAAGGTAGGTTGTTACAAAAAAATCTGATTTTTAGTCCAAAAATTCGGGAACTTTTAACCAGATCGAAATTCGCATGAACTGAGGCCGACTCGCCGAGTCACCTTGCTCGACTCGACGCGTCGAGGTCCGAAATTTGGATCCTCGACCGAATTTCATTATACCCGAGATATATAACCCGAAGTTCTTGACCCATCCAAAGTTCGGGTCCCCCACCCGAAGTTGGGTCACACCCGAAGTTCAACCCTACCCGAAATTCGGGTCTCAACACTTAGAAAAATTTCTTACCAGTTTGATGTTCTTGGCGACTCGCCGAGTCATCCCACCCGACTCCTCGAGTCGATCTGCAGTTCAGCAGGTCGCCACCTACGAGTTTTTATCAAAATTTTTCCAAACTCATTTCAGTAACATGCAATCCATACAAATGATAAGTTAACATATGTTGAGTGTTTCTAGACCTTTTTCATTATCAATAACACTCAATTTTGTCCAGAGTTGACCAAAAATAAGGAAAAACCTCAAGTAAAAAATTTATAAATATCCATATTTATTACCTATTTGGTTGAATCAGTGAACGATTCTTGTTTCAGATGCCTCTAAGAACTTCAATTGATGTTTTCTAACTATAATAACATACATGCAACAACAATTTATAAGATTCAAAAATCCAAATTTTGCATTTTAAGCTCTTCCAAGAACACTGTAACATCCGTAATTTAATTTACATGCAATGAACGATTAAGACCCAATTGATGTATTAAAGGATTAATATTTCGATTAAGTAAATTCCTTTCACAAATTTAAATATGATATATAATGATGTGAAATCATCATTGTTGTTTTTTGAGCAAGCATTACAATAAGGAACCATCATTGGTAAGATGAACATCGATCGATATTAAAAATTATAATGATGATTCGTCGTCTTTTGAGCGACAATAACAATGAGGAACAGTCATGGTCGATAAAAATAAAATCCAAAGTGTGGGTATTTAAAAAGGTTAAAGAGAGAAAAATGTAAAGTTGAAGGGGTATATTGCAAATAAGGAAAATTTGAGAAGAATATATGAATGTGACCGTTCACTTTCATGAAATCATTTCTCTCACTATAAAACTCTCATTCTCTCTCTAAACTTACGCCTTCTCTCAAAACTTCAAAGCAGATCACAAAAATTTTGGAAATTTAAGTGCTGAAAATCTGGAATTAAGTTGCTAAGAAGGAACTATAACTACTACAACCAACGATTTGAGGTAAGACTTACTTAAATTTACAAATTTGTGGGTTTTGTGTTTGGTTTTTATAAAAACCGAATCTTAGATTTAAGTTATAGATGTTAATGCATGTTGTATATTCAAGTTGAAATGTTTAAATCGAGTGTTATGTAAGCTATGTACCAAATTTCAGCTTCTGATTCAACTCCTAAGTGTGATTTCAGATTAATACTGTGTATTTTAGTGTGTGTGATCGACAGACAGTTATAATATGGTCAAAAAGGGATCTATGTTAGCATAAAACATGTTAAGTTGATCCTAAAAGTGTTAAAAAGGGGTATATTGGAGTTGTACCGATAGATTTTAATCACAGGACTGGTACAAAAATAACCAAATGAAATCTGGAAAATGAAAGAAATTGCTAAGTATGAATTCGGGTCAGATGAACAAATTTCGGTTATATCCGAATTTCGCACCTAATGAGTCTCGGATGGAAACTTGAAAAACCATTATAAGTCAGGACACGAACTTCGGATCTAAATGCATCCGAACTTCGTATCATACTAGCATCCGAATTTCGGGTATTTTGTCCAGATTAATAATAATTGAGAATCTAAGGATGGAACTATGCACCATCCGAATTTCGGGTTCATCCGAACTTTGGATGTGGTACGAATTTTGGGTCACTCATTAATAAATTCAAAGTTAGGTTTTATGAAAACTCAATATATGATTTAATAATATTCATATTAATATTCATGTATACTGACTTAACAGGATCATTTAGGTGTTGACTAATACACATTAATTTATAATTGCGGTAAAGCCTGTGTTGACGAATCTAAAAGCCTACCCGTATTGTGTAACACTCTGTGGTATCTTTCCAGGGCATCCTTGCTAAGTAAAAGCCACTATGAGTGATAGATTACCATTCAAGCATTTGTTGTCTTTACATTCATATTTGTTGGCATGTAATTGTTGCTCATAACATATCAGTTGGCACTCTTATATGATTTTTTTGTTATTGATGCACACTCGTACTTAATATGTTACAAACATGTAGCCTGCGTTCATTTGAAAGTGCATCCTTAAGTACATGCTCCGGCATGATGATAATCTCATAATCCGGTGTGACCTAGGCTGAGGATTGACAGTAGATCACTGTCGGGGACTAATCATCCCATATACTCATTTCAACCAGGTTGTACATCCCCGATCGATATTTGAACTGCCATGGAGACTTATGTCTCAGAAATCCATGCTTTCTCTGCTTGATGAAAACTTGTTATACGTGCCCTCCGCACGAAGGGGCAAACATTGCTCGTGTTCACATTTGATGTGTAAAAAAATAATTGTTGAATGTGTAATCTGTTATCTCACTAAGCCATAGCTTACCATTGAATTAAAATGTTTTCAGGCAAAGGAAAAGACATTGATGGGCCTTCTACATAGGCTATCATCCAGTTTTCCGAAGAACTTTAGAAGCTGCTTGATAAATTAGAAGATAATGTAGCTTTGAGACTGGGTATTGGTGATGTTAAAATGAACAATGATGTTGTAATAGTTAGTTCTAGAATTCGTAGTCTTATAAACTTTTCATGCTTTAGTGATGATGTACATATAACTCGTTTTATGTTTGAAACTTTAATCATATTTTATTATGGGGTTTGCATGTCGATCCTGGAGTTTATCTCATGTCTTCAAAAAGGAGGATGTTTTAAACACTCCAACTTAAAATCACTTTCATACCTTGAATCTGACTTGAATCTTTGTTATATTAGTTCTTACCACGAGTTTCTCCATGAAATTTCAAATTAGAGCATAAATATTGAGAGAGTTTTGAGTGTGTGTTTTGAAGGTGAAGAGTTGCAAATGAACTAGAGTCTTTTATTCCCCCATTTTCGGTTATTGTCACAAGTGGTCCCTCCACTTAACTGATTTTTAAAATAAAGTTCAATTTCTTATATTTTCACCACCATATATAAATTTCATCATACTTATCCATATAAATGAAATTCTAAAATTTCTTAATTATTTAACATAACAACCAACTTTTAAATTTCCGAATAAATAAATTTTCATTAATAATCCAACTTAATTACATTAAATACTAAATTTTAACTAAATATCCTCGATTACATCAATTTAAATCTTAGGATGTTACATCCCCAACCCTTTTACTACCCGATGGCTACTATTTGTCGCCTAGGGAGTACGTGCGTGGGGGCAAACCCTACTAGGATTATTATTCTCATCAGTGATGATGATTAACTGTGTGATGGATTGGATTTCTTCTCTTACCGTACATAACAGGAATTGTTAAGTCTTTTATCGGGTTTTATTTACGATTATACTAAATCTTGCATTCCCACCGCCTAGTTTAGCAGACATATCTCCTGTGTGCATCTCAGATAACCGGAGATAGTCAACCTGTTGTCCCCATGTAAGAATCGTCATAGTGATGAGAAAAATTTTAGCTACTAATAAGATGTACCTTTCTACGATACAGACTACTTCGTGTTAGTTCAACTAGGTTACCGTGACAAACTTGGTATATTTAAGTTTTAAATTCTCTGGAAATTATATAAATACATAGCTGATGGAGCAGATAGAGAAAAATATGACATGTTATCATCTCGACCGTTGAAATTAAGTAAACTTTTAATATCAACCGTTTGAAATGTTAAGATGACCCTAAAGTTCGGGGTCCACTCCCATTATACCCAAAAATGTAGATTACAAGTACGATTAGATGTGTGTGTTGTTGATGTTTATCTTTCCCATGATTTTTGATTATCGGTTAGAAAATTTCAACGTTTATTAAAATAACTTGATCTTAATATTATCAAGTATAATTTTAATTTTTATCTAAATACTATCGATTAGTATTTCATCAAAATGTTACAAAAATTATTGTTTTTACTTAATTTATGACGTTTCAATTAACTAAATATTTAAATATTTCATTTTTCAGCTACATCACAAAATAATAACTTGTTTTTTAAAGTCGTGTCAGAAGTATAAACATTTTTTGGAATTAAATAATTAATTTGTAACACACGACTTTAATATTTATGTTGATTAATTACCAATTATATCAGTTAAAAAATTAATATGTCATTTAAAGGATTTTAAAACATTTTATGATAATTCAACATCTTAATTATTTTTTACTTTTGTGATTATTGTTTTAAATATTGAGTATTTATTTTAATCAAATCAATAATAAAGTTTACTATTTTGTGTTGTTGATATTATTATTATTATTATTGTTATTATTATTATTATTCACTAGTGTAAAATAGTTATAAAAAAAAAGGTTAAAACTGTATAAATGTATTTGACTTTACTAGAATTATCGAAATGACTAATCTAGTTTTTTCTTTACTCGAATGGTACTTGTACTCAAATCTTACTTGTCGATATGGTACATCTATCCGGTTACCGGGTTGACGTGGGGGTTTTTATTAACTCGAATGATGACATAACATATTTCTGATGATGTGACACTTACATGGAACTTTAATTTGAATTACTTAATTAATTTTTTTAATTTTAGATATTATTATTAACTATATTACACACAATTAAACATTTTAAAATTATAACTAAACATTTTAATCAAATAAAACTATAAGGAATTTTTTAAAGTTCTTCATGTTCAAACAAAATCCTGTAATGTTCTTCATGTTCATGTTTATTTTCATGTTCAATAAACACTCATAGGTCCAACAATATTCAAAAAAAAACAGCAAACCTACAAAATAATAATAATAATTGGATAATATTATATTACTAAATATATAATGGAAGAATAAATGATTTAAAAAATCCACATAAGATTATGCATCCTCATCGTTCTTTGAAAAAATAAAAAGTTAAAAGTTTTACCAATAGAACCAGTAACCCGTCACAAAATATATCATCTCAAGAACGAATTCTGAGTATAAGTATCATTTAAATAAAAAAGACTAAATTAGTCATTTAAGTAATTTCAGTAAAGTATCATACATTTGTACGACTTTAATCCATTAAAAATCATAAATATAAAAAATATATAATATAATTGCATAATAATAAATATAGTCGTATGTAATAAAATTCATATTTTAACTTTATAGACACAAATCTGTAATAACTATAGTAAATTTTTTAAATAAATAAACAACTATCATATTATAAAATGGACCAATCCAAATTTTAATTATTAATCTTTAATTTTAGAGTTTTTAATTACTACAATTCGTTGACTATTTTTTTTAAAAAACATTTTAAATATTATTAGTTTTTTACACGATGAAAAACTTAAGTTTGTTGGGTACAAATTATATAGAGTTGAAAACAATTAATTTGTAAATATTCAGGGTTTGTTTTGTAAATACACAATACTTGTATTGTGTATATAAATAGGTAATAAGGAAAGTAGAATAGTGACAGTTGCACAAATCACATACACAGATACGGATGAGAAGAGTGCAAGTCAAGAAAGCCATGAACTCAATGTAATATTCTCAATTTAATACTAAGCATTCGATTTATTGTGTTGATGATTGTGTTCATAATTGTTGTTAATGTTGGAATGAATTACATGAAATATGAATTATCAAAGTTATACGGAATCATCAAAAAGATAGATTAGACTGTTTAATTAATTGTATATTGTTTTTGTCAAAATGTAAATGTGATTAATCTCAGCCGTTTGGATCATAGTTCCACATTAAAACAAACTATAAATAAATTATAAAGTTTTTAAAAATACACAAAGAAGCATTATTTATTTTAAAGATCTACAAAAAATTATAAAATTTTTAAACGAAACAACCCGGTTACCACGGATAAAATAGTCACTACTAGAAAGTTGGTCTTTTGGGACAAAGTCTTTTGCGACGACAAGTTCCAATCTGCGACGACTTCCTCTTTTGGGACGACATATCTACTTTCTGTGACGACAGTCGTCGCAACAAACGAAAAAAAAGTGGGCCTTTTTGACCCACACCCGCCTTTTATCTAACCCTATTATTGTATCTGAATATTATTTGCTCGCATCAGCCTCTATCTCCCCTTTGCGAAATCTGCTCCCGCGCCGCTGCTTTCCTTTCGCCGGCGACCATCTCCGACTTCTCGATCTCTCATTCCGACAACAGCTTTGATGTCTCCCTTTCTCTCGATCTTTCTATCTCCTTTTCTCTCGTTCTCTCGGTCTCTCGTTCTGTCTTTCTTTCTCTTTTTATAAGTCGTCGGCGCCCCCCGGCCCCCTGAAGAGTTCGTCTCTCGATATGTCTATTAATCGATATCTCGTTGTCTCTCTGCAGTTTCTATGGCTAGACCTCCAGCAAAGACCACCGCTGCCACCAAACCAAGGTTGCCGCCGGCTGTCTGATTTGCAAATATCTTGGTTGTTTTCTATCTCTAGGGTTTGCCAATCCCTCGGTTGTTTAACTTCCTATTCAAGGTAGGGTTATATATTTTGCAATAAATTGCATGTTTAATTGGTTAATGTTGGTTTTAGGCTATATATTTATCAATTGTTTAGTTGATTTACTTGGTTTATGTTAATTTGGGGTTATATCTTTATCAATTGTTTTGTTTATTATAAGTTGATAATTATTATTTATTAAAATGCATGTTTTGTAATTATTTACTTATAAATTGTATAGTTAACTAATGCCTTTTTTATAATCACGTACTAAAAAAATTAGGATTTGTTTATATTATTGTTTTTATGTATTATTATGTGATTTTATTTTGAGTTTAGTTAATATAGTTTATTAATACAATTGAGTTCTTTTTTTATGCATATAATTGTTGATTGGGTACATGTGTATTGAATTAGGATTTATGAAAATAGAATTTTTAAATTTATAAAGAAATTTGTGTGTGTGTGTGTGTCTTTATTTATATATATATATATATATATATATATATATATATATATATATATATATATATATATATATATATATATATATATACACATAGGGAAGAGATTGGTTGAGAATGTTTTATAAATTATTAACAATACGAACGAAATAATAATGGATAATATATCAATAAGATCGAGAGCATGGATTTCCTTGAGGTATGTTTACGAAATATGTATAATTGTCATGAATTAAGATTTATCAAAATAAGATTTGTAAAATTAAATGTGTGTGTGTCTATCTGTGTGTATGTGTGAAAGATGTAGTGATTTTAGAAGTATTAACTGTTTTGTTGGTTGTAAGTTGGACTATAATTTGGATCAACATAAGAATTTATGATCTATGAAATTAGGATATGAAATAATTATAAGAAATTAGGATCTATGAAATTAGAATTTGTTTATATGTATAATTATAGTGATTTTAATTTGAGTCTAAATATTATAGTTTATTAATTGTCTGTGTCTATATATACATACATACATACATACATACATACATACATACATACATACATACATACATACATACATACATACATACATACATACATACATATATATATATATATATATATATATATATATATATATATATATATATATATATATATATATATATAGTCATGTTCAAAAAAGTATCTCTTGAAATCAAGTGCACCCGAAGGTACCAACCTTAAAAACTTTTTTTTTAAATTTTTTTCTCATAACCATGTCTAAATTAATGTTATACACATGATATATGAATTTCACATACATTCACACTTTCTGTGTTCTTAAAATTATGTGAATGTTCAATGCATATTTATGTGAATGGTCATCCAAGTGAATGACATTTACACCATTCACATGATCTTTTCTTACCATTCACAAGATTTATGATGTTGCTCCTTTTGAAAAAAAAAGTCTTATAATGTTGTCTTATATATGTCTATTCAAAAAAATATATGTGAATGATCATTCACATAAGGGTACGTTGGAATCTCATAGGTACGCTGATGAACTTGATGCTATAATTACACACACACACACACACACACACACACACACACACAAGAAGTATGATTGTGTATATATATTTGTATGAAAGATGTATGATTGGTTTTATAACATTAGTTTTTTTATATATTTGCAATTGACTTTATTTATCATATAACTCATATTTACGTTTTTTGTTTATAAATTTACTTCTTTTTCTTTAAATCAATTTACAATAATCATCATAAGCTTAGAATATATATATATATATATACCCGTCCAAAATTGATTTAGAAATTAATTTCGGACTGTCCCCGATTTGGGACTGCTTTTTGAATACTTTACTTCATTTAGGATGTGAATGTGTATTACGTTGAATGGTTGTTTAAGAATGTCAAGATCAAAATCACTACCTAAGATTAACTGGTTTGAATTAATCAGAGTATAAACCAATAACCTTGTATTGAATCAAAGTCCAATTAAGAAGTTTGCGGAATAACACTTAACTGTTTTAAGAAAAGCTTTCAAAACAAATAATCACACAAACACAATCAATAATTAAAAGTCATTTGTATTGCCAAACTCAATGATTACAATCACCTCTAATCTGTTTGATTAGACGAAGAACACAGATTGTTCTTAGGGTTTTACAAGCTTAGAGGCTTATGAAAACTTAATTAGAAAAGCAATTACAATTGATAAAATAAACTTGTACGTGCAGACTTACAATAGAGAAACCTATTCTATATATATATATATATATATATATATATATATATATATATATATATATATATATATATATATATATATATATATATATATATATATATATATATATATATATATATATATATATATATATGTGTACTGCTTTCTGATTTGTTTCCTTGATAAACTCTGATTTCTCTGATAGTAGATATGCTTGAATCTTCGAATATATTTTTTCCTGAATATCAGCACTTTCTGTATTGAGCTGTTGAGCAGCTTGAAGTCTATCTGTTGAGCAGCTTGAGTTTGAACACTGGCAGCTTGAACTTTTGAACTAGCAGCTCGAACTTCTTCAACTAACAGCTTGAATATTGTACTTACACAGAAAATCTACTAACAGTTTGAGAAATCTAACTAACAGCTTGACATACTTAGAATATTTCCCAACAATCTCCCCCTAACTTAAATTCTTTACACGAGACTTTAAGTTTCTATACAAATAAGAAAATAAAACAAAGCAAAACTGTTATCTACAAACTAAGGCATCCAAAAACTTACAATTTTGAAAGTTTCTGATTAACTACCTTCAAAAATTCTCTTTTTAATTCTTCTTTATCACAGAACTGAGCTCATTTGTACCAACCATGCCCTTGGAAGATCAAAGAATTCAAAATTGAAGAACATGCTGGATCCATTTGCAAATCTGAGTCTGTATGTCTTTGATTTTACATACAGATCAACCTGTGCAATCTTCATCTCCTTGGCATCTTCTATATCCTTTCTGATTGACTCTGGATCAAAAATTCTTTTTAAATCTTTTATAGCTTGCTTGACATGTGGAAGTGAAGACCTAACTTGACTCACAGATCCAACATGATGCATTCTGGTAAGCTCATCCCTGGTCTTCCCTTGAACTATGTGCATTATACTCTTATATTCTTCCTCAGGACCAACTTCTCTTCTGACTATAAAATAATATTTTAAGTCAATGTCATCCATTGACTTAGCATACCAGTATGTAATAGGAGGTTTTGAGAAGTCATGCTGGTCGAGGGACTTTTCAATCTCCATCACCTTCTGAAGTTGATGTTCAAACAGCACCCTTTTTACCTGATCAAGCTTTGCTTAAGAGATTGCTTCTGATTTTGGATTAGTAGCAACAGCTTGAACAGGTGGAGAAGGATCACTAACACCAGCTTGACTTGGTTCCCGTTGGCTTTGGACTTGATGAGAGACTTTGGCTACTTTTCGTTTTTCCATCTCCTTATCATGAATCTCTTGCAGCCTCTCTGTAGTCATAGACAGAGCCATCTTCTTTGGAATTCCAACTGAATAGGCAAAATTGATCAAAAACCTTCTGTGCTCTGCCTTTGAATGCCCAGTTGGCATTTTCCTTTTCTTCTCATTCTGTTTAACCACAAACCCTCTTAGGTAATCACCTAGGGTTTCATCATCTTGCATTGGAGCATGGGTTTGCTGGTCCAGAAGTTTATCTTGTTCTTCTGCTAAGTGTCTGGCAAATGCAGCATCATGAGCAACCTAGGCATCTCTAGATGAAAATTTGTGATTTGGAGATTCTATGAGAATGCCCTTGCCCTTATCCTTGGTTCCAGAAGTTGTAGCTTGGACTGTACTGACAGGAGCTTGACTGCCTTCACGGATAACAACTCCTGATGTTCTAATGTGAGCAGCTTGAGTTTCTAGGCTAACAGCTTGAGTAGTTGTTGGGACTGTTAGCCTAGAATCTTGGACTGTTGAGTAGGAGTTGGAGCTGCTTGGACTGAACTAGGGATCTCCTGATTCTCCCCCTTTTTGGATGCATTGGTTTGATCAGGAGGACCTACAACCTTTGCCATTAGGGTTCGAATCATCTTCTCAAGATGAATGATTTATTTCCACAGAGGGTGAACCCCTTATAAAAATAATCCATTCTCTGATTTTGAGCTGCTACTGTCTGTTGAAGTGCTCTGATTTGTGCCCCCTGTGCATCAATAATGGACTGATAATATTCCAATACTGCCACAACAGGTTTCAGCTGAGGATCCGTTAAAATCATAAGTTGCAGACTAGCCTCAAGATCAGCAAAAGAGTGTGGTGTTTGTGATCTATCACTGGCAGGTATTCCAGAAATAGAAACCTCTGGGCCCCTCTGTTCTTGGTTCTGGGGACTTCCAGAAGGTGCTTGCACACCCTCTGTTGCCATGGGTGTGGTCTTAATGATGTTGACATTGTCCTGTGCCTCTTGTGCAGAAACAGCAGTAGAGTCAGCCACAGAACCCATATGGACATCCTCTGTGGGGATGTCCACCTCCAATTTGAGGATGGGAGTGTCCTCAGTGGGTGCCCTTTGGATATTCAGTGCAGGAGTGTCCTCCTGCATAGGGATATTTGGCTCTTGTATTTGGGCTGAGGAGGAAGGAGCTCCTGAAACCCTTTTTCTTTTATATAGTATAAGTCGGGAAGTGGGTTTGACAGAAGGAGAAGATGGAATATTTATATCATGAGGAGTGGGTTGGGGTCCTGGGGGTGAAGCAGTGATGTTAGGCTGAGCCTGCTCAGGACCCTTTCCTCTGTTTAGTGGATTGATGCCCAACATTGCAGAAGGCAATGGGACATCTACACTCAGAAAATTGGCACTTGATTTTAAAAGACGTTTTATAGTTGGTAAAGAGTGCCTATGGGAAACATGAATCCTTTTATATACATTGAAATTACTACAAGTTCTTGCAATAATTTCAGCCAAAAATCTAGGATACATCAAAAATTTACCATATTTTAGGGCATGATGCCTTAACATACCCTGAAAAATCTTATTGGAAAAATTTAACTGTTGGCCTGTAGATAAACACACTAAGGCAGTGGCTATGTTTGAAGAAAATTCTGACCAACCAGTTCTTTTAGGGCTTATACATTGCTGGATAATATGTACAAGATATTTCCACTTAAGGGCAAAATGAGTTTTAAAGAAAGTATAAGAATCAGTAGGTCCCCTATTCCCTATAGCAAAAAGGCCTTCATGTAAGGCAGTAAGAGAAAGATCGGTTATACCTGTGGCATCTTGAAGATGCAAGTGTTGGCGTATGATGTCCTCAGTGATGGTGACAGTGGTTCCATCGATCTTGGATGTCAAATAAGTGACTCCATTAATGGTTTGGACAGAGGCATGTTTCCAAAATTGCTCTATATGAGATATGTATATTGTGGGGTTTATGGTGAGAGCATGATGAATGTGGGAACTTCAAAAGAAGTCCATCATGTCGTGAAACGGTTGAAGGTCAGAGTGTTTGAGATAATAGGGGAGACAGTTTTGTTCTTTGACAAACTCCATTGATGATCAAACGATGATTTTAGGGTTTCAGATAAGTGTGTGTGAATCGCTTAGAGGGAAAAGAAAAGGTCGTGGAAGATATTTTGCAACTGGTAGTTACAATTCAACGAAATTGGGACCTTTAAAGGTTTCGAAAATATCTAATCCCGCGCACACACTTATGGAAATTACCAAATTACCCTGCACACTTTGACAGATCAAGGGAAACACTAGCAGTTCGAGAAAATGAACTAGCATCTTGAGAAAAGACTCAAGCTGTTAGTTGAAAAACAAGCACATTCTAATGAAACAGTGTCTCCCCCTTAAACAAGCATATGAAATAGATATATTTTTCATAAACTAAGAGAAAATGATGAAAACAAATTAATCCATATTAACCATGCCAATATTTGACACTAGGAAGGTGAATCTTCCTACATCAAACGGTTTTGTAAATAGATCAGCTAACTGATCATCAGTATGAATTTTGGTAACTTGGATTAATTTCTTCTCATTACAATCCTTTATAAAATGAAATCTGATGTCTATATGCTTGGTTTTGGGAAATTTAACTGGATTTTGTACAATGCTTATTGCACTTGAGTTGTCAATGTAAATAGGAGTGGATAGGAAGTTCATACCATAGTCTCTCAGTTGATTCTGAATCCACATCACTTGGGAACAGCAGCTTGCAGCTGCTACATATTCAGCTTCAGTGGATGAGGTGGAAACAGTTGTTTGCTTTTTGCACTGCCAAGAGACCAGTCTTGCTCCTAGATATTGACATCCACCAGTTGTGGACTTTCTGTCAATGTTGCATCCTTCATAATCACTGTCAGAATAGGCTGTTAGTTCAAGAGGAGAGTCTTTAGGATACCAGAGGCCCAAATGTGGTTGGCCTTTGAGATATCTAAAGATTCTCTTAACAGCAAACAGGTGTGAGTCCTTTGGAGCACATTGAAACCTGGCACAAACACAAACAGCAAACATTATATCAGGTCTAGAAGATGTTAGATACATAAGTGAACCTATCAAGGATCTGTATAGGTGAATGTCCACATCTACTCCATCCTTGTCTGCATCAAGCTGTTTGTGAGTGTCCATTGGAGTACTAGCAACTTTGGTATCTTTGTAACCAAACTTTTCCTATATGTCTTTAACATAGTTTGATTGACTTATAAAAAAGCCATGTAGGCTTCTGCTTGACTTGCAATCCTAGAAAGAAGGTGAGTTCCCCCATTGAACGCATTTGAAACTTCTTGTGCATCAATGCCTCAAACTCTTTGCACAGACTGTCATTGGTTGACCCAAAGATAATATCATCAACATAGATTCGAACAAGCAGAATCTCAGATTTGATGGACTTTGTGAACAATGTTTTGTCCATAGTACCTCTTTTGAATCCATTCTGTAGAAGGTATGATGACAGAGTGTCATACCATGCTCTAGGGGCTTGGTGGAGTCCATAGAGGGCTTTGTCTAATTTGTAGAATCTGTCTGGATACTTGTAGTCCTCAAATCCAGGAGGTTGACACACATAGACCTCTTCTTTAATTGTGTCATATAGGAAAGCAGACTTCACATCCATTTGATACACTTTAAACCCTTTGAAGCTTGCATAGGCTAGGAATAGTCTGATGGCTTCATATCTTGCCACTGGAGCAAAGACATCATCATAGTCTATTCCTTATTCTTGAGTGTATCCCTATGCTACCAATCTGGCTTTGTTTTTGATGACTATCCCTCTCTCATCCTTCTTGTTTCTGAAAACCCATCTAGTACCAATTACTCTCTTTCCTTTAGTAAGATCAACTAGAGTCCATACATTCTGAATCTTAAATTGCAAAAGTTCTGCTGCATTGCCTCAATCCAAGATGGATCTTTCAAAGGCTCAGATGCCTTTTTAGGTTCTAACTGTGACATGAAACAGGCATGTTCAAAAGCAGCTAGACTGAATTCTGGGACTGCTAATTCAGCATCAGTAGACTCCTTGTGAATCATTGTCCTTGTCTGCACAGGAGTGCGTGGATCCCCCATTATCTGATTGAGAGGATGATACTTGTGAACTCTGAGTGTTGGCTCTCTGTCTATCCGAAAACAAGTTCCTAGATTTGTATCATCTCCATCAGGACCACTTGATGGTTCAGGTTCAGGAACAGCTTGACTAGAATCTGGGACTGTTTCCCTTTGTGATGGAGTTGTTCCCTCAGGACTTGGGATTTGCACTTCATAGTTTGGATTTGAATCATGTTGAGCATCCAGTACCACTGGTGGGTCACAAGATAGAAGTGGTATAACCGTATACTCATCCCATTGACCAGAATCTTCAACAGTCTGAAACTTTGTGCCAATAGTTTGAACATTTGTGCTACCAGCATGAGAATTTGTGTTGGCAGCTTCAACCCTGTTTTCATCAGTTTCTGCAGTATACTCAACAAAGCTCAGAGAATTAGTTAGTGAATCTAAATCAAACAACCAATCAGGACCAGTGCCTTTGACATTTGCAGTGTTTTCATTAAATTCAACATTGGCACTCTCTTCAATGGTTTTAGACACACTGTTATATACTCTATAGGCTTTGCTTTGAGTGGAGTATCCTACAAAGAAACCTTCTTCAGCCTTACTTTCAAACTTTCCTAAGTGAGTCTTAGTGTGAAGAATGGTGCATGAACAGCCAAAAGACTTTAGAAAGGCTATTAAGGGGACTCTATGATGGAATACCTCATATGGAGTTTTCCCTTGTGATTGAACAACCTGTACCCTATTTAGAACATAACAAGCTGTATTGACTGCTTCTGCCCAAAAGGTCATTGGTAGTTTGGAATCAGCTAGCATGGTTCTAGCAGCCTCAATTAAAGTTCTGTTCTATCTTTCAGCTACACCATTTTGTTGTGGTGTTCTTTGTGCACTATATTGCCTAGCAATACCTTTAGACTCATAGAAATTGTTTAGGATATGGTTTTTAAACTCAGTTCCATTGTCTGACGTGATCACCTTAACTTTTAAGTTGGATTGGTTTTCTATCTTAAGAATAAATGATTTAACTAGCTCAGCAGTTTCATCTTTAGACCTAAGAAAGTATACCCAATTGAATCTGTTAAATCATCAACAATGACTAAACAGTAAGCCCTTTTATTCAAACTCAAAACAGATGTGGGACCAAAGAGATCCATATGAATAAGATGAAGAGAAGATGAGATTGAATTTACTTTCTTGGCCTTATGAGAAGTTTTGTGTTGCTTGCCTTTAAGGCATGCTACACAATGATCATCACATATGAACTCCTTTTGTGGTAAACCTCTTACCAAATTCTTTTTACCAGAACATTCATAGATTTGAAGTTCATGTGACACATCCTTCTGTGCCAAAGAGCAGACTCATTTGATGATGCTTTAGATATCAAACAACTTAAAGTACTTGATTTGGATAAAAGATCTGTGTCCAAACAGTAGACATTGTCCTTTCTTGGTGTTCTAAATAAAACAAGATTTTCAGGTATTTTAAAATCTTTTGAAAGAACAATGCATTCAGAATCTCTGAAGACAACAATATTTTTTTTATCACAGATTTGAGACACACTCAATAAATTGTACTTCAGTTGTTCAACATATAAAACATCATTGAAAAGCATATTGCCTGCTTTGACAATACCTTTACCTGTTACCTTACTTCCCTTGGAATTTCCTCCAAATGCAACAAACCCACCTTCAAAGCATTTGAAGTTTGACAAGCAATCAGAGTTTCCTGTCATGTGCCTAGAGCATCCACTGTCCAAATGCCATCTTGTTTTGTGTTTTGACCTGCGGGTGCCCTGCACAAATAAAAGCTTAGTTAGTAGTGGAGTAAACCCAAACCAAGTTGGTTTTGGGTTGTCCTAGTGCATTGACATAACTAAACACTGTCTTTGACTTCTTATACTTAGTGAGATCCACTAATGGATTCTGTGGAGAGTATTTAGTTATGACATGAGGTATCCAGGTGTTTTGTTTAACCTTTGCAGTAACAGTCTCAGATGATCCATTACCAGTCCCAGTTTTAAGCCTAGCAGTTTGAACTGAGTGTTTAGTGCTAACAGTTTCAGAATTTGCACTAACAGTTTCAACTTTAGGCCTGGCAGTTTCAACATTTGTATCAACAGTTTCATCTGAGTTTTTGCCTTTAACACACCATATTTGTTTAAAGTTTGATTTGGGTTTTGCCAAAACTTGTTTTTGGTGTGTGGACTGTTTTTTATTGACTTTTGAGAACCTGTGATCAATTGTTTTCTTTGGAACTGGTGCAACTGGTGGTTTGACCTTCAGATTTTTTGTGTTTTTAACAAATGCCTGTTTCTGAACCACAGTCTGTTTTGCAACAGATGGTTTGTACAAGCAATGTCTGGCCAAATGGTTTTTCCTGCCACAATGGAAACATCTTTTGACTGTTTTGAGTTGAGAACCAGTTTTATCAGACCATAACTGGTTCTTGTTCCTTTGATTTCCCCTTACCAGCAGTTGTTTGGGAAACTTTTGGACACCATGCTTTTGGAATGTGCAGATTGGAACAGTCTTACCCCTTTTATTGCTTTTTGAGGAAGATGCAGTGTTACAGTTAGAAGGTACAGAAATATGGGGAGCAGCATGGCATACACTCATCTTCTCTTTTCCTTTCTTACTGGGGTTTGGGGCTGCTATAGGTGAACTCATTGTTTTGTGTTCTTTCTCAACTTCTTTGCACTCACACTCTTCATTTTGAATCAGATCTTCTTTAGATTCAGGACTATGTTCAAGGACAAGATCTACAGTGATCATAGACTCATCTAATGGTTCAATAACAAGCCTATCAGCAACTTCACTCATTGGATGAATGTATGTGTTGTTGTATGGAGGTGGAGTGGCTCTGTATCCTATACCTTCTTTAAGATTAAGCTGAAATTTTACCCTATCTTTAAATTCAACTTCCATTAGGTGTTCCAGCTTTTGATTTGCCAATTTGAAGTTTCCTAGATCTATATTGACAGACTCTATTTTCTTGTTAGCTTCTAACACCTTCTGTTCAACCTCATCTAATTTTTTGTTTAGGGACTCTATTTTCTTATTCAACTCCTTTTTCTCCCACTCATGATATGTTCTATCATGTCCCATTTGAATCTCATTGTCCTTATAGTCATTGATCTGTTTTTCAAGATCTTTTATGGCCTGCATGTACTCATATCTCCTTTCTTCCATCTTAGCTAGAGTTTTGCACATGCTCTCATTATGATCTCTGTACTTTTTAACCATATTTTTGCATGTTTGAGACCAGAGTTTAGCATTTACCTCAGATGGTAGTTCAGTGGAGGTGACATTTGATGTTTCTGCCATTAGAGCTTGATTTTGAAACTCTTCCTCTGTCTGATCACTCCAGTCAAACACATTGTCTTCTTGAGAGACAAGTGCTTTTGATGATGAAGCTTGATTGGTTTGCTGGGGTCTTGGTAGCTGTTGACCTTGGGATCTGCATTCTCTGGCAAAGTGACCAAGCATTTAAAGCATTCAACTTTGGATTTATCAAATGCTGATTTCCCTTCTGTTCTGGCTTGAAAGTTGGATATGCCGGTTCTTTTCAGAAACCTTTTAGCCCTCATAGTCAACATTGCATGCTGCCATTTCAAGTCCATCTCTTCTAGATCATCTGGATGGATCTATTCTAAATCTTCAGCATTTAGAGCAAACAGTCCATCATTGGCAACAAAAGCTTCATAATGAACTTCTGTAGAGTTGTCATCTGCACCTGAAAAGGAATCACAACAGTTAGATTTTTCAGATGACAGTAGAGCAGTGTTGATTATAAGAAAATGATTTATTTTTAGTGTCAATCTCAGTTTCAAACACTCTCAGACTGTTGTAAAGATCATCCAGCTCTATTTCATCAAGAGTGTCTTTGGTTCTCCATTGGGCAGCATAGACTGTCCACTCTTGACCAAAAGATCTAAGAAATTTTCTGTTTACTTCAAAATGATCCAAGCTGACTTTGGCACTCTCCAATTCACTTATCAGTTTGTTAAACCTGTCATATATTTGAGTAAGGTTTTCATTCTTGCCACCAGAAAAGTTCTCATACTGCTGTTTCAAAAGATCCTTTTGATTTCTCTTGGTGCTAGCATTTCCAGCAAATCGTTTCTCTAAAACAATGCAAAGAGAATGAGCAGTGTAAAACTTTTTAAACTGGTGTTGATAAGCATTAGGAATGGCTATTTGTAGAAGTGTAAGAGCTTTCACTTCATTCATTCTAGCCTTTCTTTCAAGTTCAGTTTTTGGAGGAGTTTTGATGGGTTTGCCCTCAGCATCAAGTTCACGATCAACTGCAGGAGGAAATTCAACAACTTCCCATATGGCATAATCAATAAAGTGAATGTGCTGTTGAATCCTGAGTTTCCACATCTCAAACTCAGTGGGTTTGAGCATAGGTACTTTAAGTCCTTGCCCAGATCCACTACTGCCGTTATCAAATTCCATTGCAGAAAATTATAATTTTTAAAAGAAAGCTTCTGACTTTGAAAAACAAAGAAAAACTTGTGGTTCTGATACCACTTGTCAAGATCAAAATCACTACCTAAGATTAACTGGTTTGAATTAATCAGAGTATAAATCAATAACCTTGTATTGAATCAAAGTCCAATTAAGAAGTTTGTGGAATAACACTTAACTGTTTTAAGAAAAGCTTACAAAACAAATAATCACACAAACACAATCAATAATTAAAAGTCATTTGTATTGCCAAACTCAATGATTACAATCACCTCTAATCTATTTTATTAGACGAAGAACACAGATTGTTCTTAGGGTTTTACAACCTTAGAGGCTTATGAAAACTTAATCAGAAAAGCAATTACAATTGATAAAATAAACTTGTACGTGCAGACTTACAAGAGAAAAACCTATTCTATATATATATATATATATATATATATATATATATATATATATATATATATATATATATATATATATATATATATATTACGTTCTGATTTGTTTCCTTGATAAACTCTGATTTCTCTGATAGTAGATATGCTTGAATCTTCGAATATATCTTTCACTGAATATCAGCACTTTCTGTTTATTGAGTTGTTAAGCAGCTTGAAGTCTATCTGTTGAGCAACTTGAGTTTGAACACTGGCAGCTTGAACTTTTGAACTAGCAGCTCGAACTTCTTCAACTAACAGCTTGAACTTTGTACTTACACAGAAAATCTACTAACAGTTTGAGAAATCTAACTAACAGCTTGACATACTTAGAATATTTTCCAATAAAGAAAGATTCGGTTGTCATTTTCTCTTTGCTTCCCGGGTATTTATTTCTATATATATATATATATATATATATATATATATATATATATATATATATATATATATATATATATATATATATATATGTATGTATATATATGCTTGGGAGCTAAGGTGAAATGCTGCCGAATTTTTCTTAAACGACCATTCGTGTAATATGCATTCACATATGAGGTAGGTATTCAAAAAGTGGGTTTAGAAGCCTACCCTTAGACATATCGAACACAATATACCTGGTTAAACTATTCTGATAAAGCAGTTATGACGATTGATAAGAGTTGGTGTGCATTGAATAGACGTAACTCTAAAGAGTCTTTGGATGGTTTAGCATGTTTTATGGATATTGCGAAGAATTACGTCAACAAAGAAGGAAAAGTTAGATGTTAGTGTAAAAGTGTTTAAACATGTATTTTCACCCGCCCGTTATTGTAGATGGTCACATACATGTGAGAGGGTTTCAGCGATCATACACTTAATTGTTCTTTTATGGTGAACCGACTGCTCCTCGAGTTGTGAATGAGATAACTTTAGAAACAGATGAGATGATTGATGTCATGAACGACCTTATTGGGGAGCAAAACACTGGTGAACCAACAGTCGAATATGAAGGAACATCAGATGCAGGATGTAGTCGGGTTGACCAGCAATTTGCTGAATTGTTTGAGGAGATCGAAATAGATTCGTACCTTGGTTGCACGTGGTTGTCTTCTGTAAATTTCTTAGCAAGCCTCTTACACATGAAGGCCATGAACAAATGGACTGATAGTTCATTTGATCAGCTTTTAGAGTTTTTGAAGTTTGCATTTCCTAAAGATAATAGGATTCCAACTTCATACTACGAAGCTAAGAAGAAGATGAGAAAGATAGGATCAGGGTACCAAACGATCCATATTTGCAAGAACGATTGTTGTTTGTTCTAGAAAGAGAACGAATTAAAACAAACATGTCCGCTTTGTGGTGATAGTATATGGTATGGCGATAAGACAACCGCGAAGAAAGTTCCTCAGAAGGTGTTGCATTACTTCTCGTTGACCTCAAGGCTTAAACGTATGTACAGTTCCAGACACACTGCAAAAGAGATGATTTGGCATAATACTGGACGATCGCAAGATGGAAAAATGTGTCATCCAGTTGATGGCACCGCCTGGAAAGAGTTTGACACAACATATCCAAAGTTCGCTAAAGAACCCAGAAATGTTTGATTGGGTTTGGCTACCAATGGTTTTAATCCTTTCGGTAACTTTTGTATGTCATTTAGATATGTGTGTTGCAGTTGCACGTGGACACAGTGGTGATTGTGGTGGTGATCCTCCTCATCGGGGGCCAAGTAGGATAGATGCACTGTGCCAGTCATGTAATTACCATAATATTGTGCACACACTGTTGTAGTTCAGTTATTTAACTTTTAAAGTCTTATATGGTATAATTTAATTTCTATGTTAAAGTTGCTCGTCCAAGAAGAGTGATATTCTGAATTTATCAATCACAATTAATCAACAACAGATTAAGAACAACTGGAAAACTTGTCCATAATCTCAACTTTGTTCAGCTCTTTCATTACTGTAGGCACCACATTCTCAACTGGAAACGGATCAAACTCCTCTTTGATTGTTACTGTCACATCAGGATTTTCAACCGTTGGTGTTGGTACATCATCCTTTAAAATCTCCTCAACTAACTCTTCCTCATTCTGTATCCTTTCCGTTCTCAGAGATATATCAATTAGATCAAAAACATCATCATCAGATATCTCAAAATCTTTTTCAGTCCCCTCAACCATTAACACTTGACCTTCTTCATCATTGTCAGAGTCATCATATTCTTCGAAGTTGTATATACCTGATTGAATACTTAGAGGAACTGGAACATCTTCATATAGAATCAATCCCAGCTTGCTCTAAGCATCAACAGGTTTGTCTTTTGGACTTCCAGCTTCTCCAACCGCATCACCTTCTGTTTCTATCTCTTTCTCAGTATAAGTAATCATCTAAAGTCCAGTGTCCATTTCTCCAAGCTTCCTCCTCTTTTTCCCCTCATGAGGAGCATCATCGGAGTCTTCATCATGTTCATCATGCTTTCTCTTAGGAGCTGAAGCTTGAGCTTTACAAGTCTGTTCAACAGCTGAAAGCCTCTCAGATTACGAACCCAAAGCACTCACCACTGTATTTTCCAATCCAATCATCATCTCCCTCATCTCATCAAATTGATCATAACAAAATTCTCTCAGCTCATTAATGGATTCATGTGGATCTTTTTCTTTGACACCTTCAGCAACAGACTTTCCTTTCAACAACTTTTGAATATTTATCATTTGAGCCATCAATTCTGAATGCTAATTTGTCATCTGAGTTTTGACTCCACTAATAGCTTTATTGAGTTTTTCTTCAGTAACAAAGCGTGAAGGTCTAACTACTGGGTCACCTAGACTTCCGGTTGACACAACAGTGGAACTTGTAAAAAGAACTTCTGTGTGGCCTGTGCTTAGAGATGGCAATGTTGTAACTCTGACAGGACTTCCAACCATTTCAAGTGAAGGAGCAACAAATGCTTCCAACACTGTAGTTGTTTAGGCGGAGACACAAAGTCCTTCTACACTTACTCCAACAAATGGAGTCGACTCGAGTGTCCTATCGTGTATACGTTCTAAGACATGTGCATGAGAAACTGTACACACGGGCGGCTGTGAACTTTGTTCAATATCCATGGTATCCAAAGGATTCCATGATAGTTCTGTGCAAACCCCTTTCTGATGTTCCTGCTCACGTAAGACTCCTTGGGCAAGAAAACCCAGTTCTTGGGTTTCTATTGGAGCCTGATCTATTCTATAAATTATAACACTTTCAGCCTCTGGATCAGCATATTTCAACAATGATTCAGGTATTGGCATTACATTAGCATTTGGAGCATCTTGAACACTGTGAAGACTCATCATCACATAGTCTGGGCATTTTTGAGCATTGGATCTCTACGGAATTTTCTCGTTAGCCCTCAAGATACCTCTGATCAGAATTTGGATGAATCTTTGTAGATGCACAAACTTTCTTACTCTGTTTGTTGTCTTGGCCAACACAACTTCCTATGCATTATGCATAGTCGTAATGCTTATTGAAAGCAATCCATGAAAAAGACGTAAGCAGTGAATGCTCCCTCGATCTATGCTTGTATGTTTGGAGGTCATACACCTGTTGATGATCCCGAACAGTGTATACCATTCGCCATTCAATCCGTTTCTGTGAAACTTTGAGCTTTTTGGCAGAGGTTTGGAGTAACCCAGGCATATAAAAATCATGACATAATTGATCATCGAAAACAAAGTCTTCAAAATCTGCCAGCTCGGGAAACTTGACTTTGTCAATGCGTCGTGGTAGGAACAGATTATGTCGTAGTCTGGCTAAGGTTATTTTGGCCTTGAATTGATCAATTTTGACTATGAAATGATAATTGCCTTCAGCAGGCACAAATTTATGGTGTGCCAGAATTGATTTAGGTATACTAAAGGAGTAGAAGGTTTGTATTTCAAAAGTTATCCAAGAGGGTGACCTTTAAGTATTTCAACAATAATTTGATGGCTCACTTTAATGACATTGGGATCAAATCTATGATTATTATCTAACAAGGCTAAACAGTGTTTGGGTTTGACTAATTGTATTTTAGGGATTGGTGATGAAGGTGATGGTCTAGTGACGGAAGCAGATTTAACTGGTTTAGAAACCAGTGTATGGTTAGATGATGAATGGGAATCTGAGGAACTGGAATTTTGGGTGGGGGCTTGGGATGCCATTTGTTTCCTGTGAAAATAACAAACATGTTAGAAATGTCAGGTAAACAAATTTAATCCGACAGATAGAAAAATAAAACATTTAACAAAAAATTAGAATAATATGTGTTTTGTTGTTTAAAGCATCGGGATTCCAGACAATAATAATAAAATATTATTATTAGGACTCCAAAGTCAATCGTTAAGAGACCAATGTTAATAAAACACAGATTTTAAAAATATCTCAAATAATGTGAATTTCTCTAAAAAAATTAAAAATTCCCACACTTCAGGAAATTTTGGCTCCAAACTCGAATCAAGAAGGAATAAACTCGAATAAGACATGAACTTTCTCGGGTAATATGGGACCCAACTCGAATAATCTTTAAACAAACTCGGTTGACTAAGTGATAAACTCGAATATAATACAAGACAACTCGGATGAACTAATATTAAACTCGAATGAAACATGATTTTTCTCGAGTGAAATGACATTAAACTCGAATGAGACTTAAAGTTTCTCGGACAAAAATATGACCCAACTCGGATAAAGAATGAACTTTCTCGGTCAATGTTTCAACCGAGTTTGATGACTTTAAAATTTTTCTAAGTCCCAATTCTATCAAACTCGATTAAAGCCCAATGGTTTCTTGAAAGCTTTGTTGTGAAACTCAATAAACTCTAAGAGCTTTCTCGAATCCCACTTTGTCCAACTCGATATATACTAAATTTTTCTCGATTGAAATTTAATTCGAGTTTGAACACTTTCAACTTTTCTAAGTCCCAAACATCACTGAAAATTCCAAAAATTAATTCTAGGGACGTTTTGGCGTAACCATTTACAGGTTCCTACTCGAAAAAAATTTTTGAACAACTTTGCTTTACTGATGTTGTTCCAAAAACAACATTTAACCCATTTAAAATCCGATTTACAGAGTGTTCAAAACTTTGAATATTTTGAATTTCAAATTCAAATTAAATGTCGTGTGTTTTGATATAGGACTTGAAATTTGATTTTCAAGTTCATATGAGCATTATGAACACTAACACACTTTCAGTTTCATATTACAAACACCAAACAACAATATATAAATTACAAACACCGAAACACCAAGAACACACACAGTTGCATATAAAAGAACATAAATCTCGAAAAATAAAGCTGAAAATTAACAACGATTAACAAAAATAGAAAAATACTTACAAATTTCCACAAACTTCTTGAAATCTAACACAGAATCTTGGATTGCTTCGAGATTAAGAAATGTAGATAGTTTGGGAGAAAGTGAACAGTAGGCTGAATTCGAAAAAAAAAATGAATTTTGAATTCCAAATTTGAAAATATCCGGCCCATTTAAAAAATTTACCTCATCTTTCAATTTTCATTGAAGCCCAATTAAAAAACAAATCCACACTCCACTAAAACAAAACAACAACTAAAAAAAATTAACATCACAAAAATAAAAAATTTTAACAAAACAAACAACAACAAAAATAAAATGAAATAAAAAAATTTAACTAAACAAAAATAAAATGTGCTTACAAAAATATGCTCCCCCTTGAATTTTACAGTTATGCTCCCCCTCAGATCGATATCACTTTTTAATCTTGCTCCCCATGCAATTAATCAGATAAAAAATTATCAGATATTCAAAATATCAAATAAAAATTTTCAAAATGTCATATAAAAATTTTCTTGTTTGCTCCCCCTGCACATGACAATCCAATTCTGTAAAATCTCAAAAATATTAAAACATTTAAATCACATGAGATTAACAAATATTAAATCAAGTAAAAATTGTAAAGTTAAAATTATATTGTGTATCAACTGAAAGTTTAAATCTAACGATTCAACATACCCAATTTGTATACCAAAAAATTAAAGTGTTTTTCATCTAATGCTTTGGTAAACAAATCAGCTAGTTGATATTCAGTTGGTACGAAATACAATTCTACGTTACCAATTTCTACATGATCTTTTATGAAATGATACCGGATATCAATATGCTTAGTTTTTGAGTGTTGCACCGGATTTGAAGCAATTGCAATTGCACTCTAAGAATCACAATATATAGGTTTCTTATGAGATGTAAACTCGTAGTCTCTCAGTTGGCTCTTCATCCACAACACTTGTGGTATCATCAACGCATTAAGCTGCTGCTGTTGATAATGACACACAGTGTTGCTTTTTGGATGACCAACAGACGGGTTTGTCACCAATAAATTGTACTGCTCCTGATGTCCTCTTCCGATCCATTTTATCACCTGCATGATCAGCATCAGAGAAGGCAGTTAATATAAATGATGATTCCATGGGATACCACAAACCTAAGTTTGGAGTTCCCTTCAGATATCTTAATATTCTTTTGGGAGCAGCCAAATGTGATTCTTTTGGATGTGCCTGACATCTAGCACAGACATAGGTAGCAAACATAATATCCGGTCTACTTGCGGTTAAGTACGTTAATGACTCAATTATCCCTTGATAATGAGTTACATCAACAGGTTTTCCTGAAATGTCCTCATCGAGTTCAGATTTAGAATCCGGAGCCATGGGTGTTTTCATGGGTGTACTGTTGACCATGTTGAATTTCTTTAACATGTCTTGAATGTATTTTGACTGATTGATGAAAATGTCATCACTCAGTTGTTTTACTTGTAAACTCAAGAAAAAATTATTTCACCCATCATGCTCATTTTAAATTTTTGGGACATTAAAAATGCGAACTTTTTATAAAATTCTGTATTGGTAGACCCAAATATTATATCGTCTACATAAATCTGTACAACTATGATATCCGGACCCTGATGTTTGATAGATAGGGTAGTATCCACTGCAACTTTGTTGAAGCCACATTTCAACAGATAATTTGAAAGGGCATCATACCAAGCTCGGGGTGCTTGTTTAAGGCCATACAGTGATTTGTCTAAAATATATACATGATCAGGCTTTAACGGATTAGTAATCCTTCAGGCTGATATGTATATACTTCATTAGTTAACTCCCCATTTAAAAACGTAGTTTTTACATCCATTTGATATACAATAAAGTTTTATGAGCTGCAAAAGCTAAAAACATTATAATAGCTTCAATCCGGGCAACGGGGGCAAAAGTTTCGTCATAATTAATTCCCTCTTACTGGATGTATCCTTTGGCTACGAGGCGTGCTTTGTTTCGAATGATGACACCGTGTTCATCTTTCTTGTTCTTGAAAATCCATTTCGTGGCAATGATAGACTTGTCCTTTGGTCTTTCCACCAATCTCCAGACCTTCAACCTTTCAAACTGATTGAGATCCTCTTGCATAGCTACAATCCATTTTGCATCCAGAAGAGCTTCTTTCACTGTTTTTGGCTCAATCTTGCTCAAAAAATTTGAGAAAAGACATTCGTTCATGATAGCTCTCCAGGTTTTTACGGAGGCAGAGGGATCACCATTAATGTTTTTTGGTGGGTGGTCCCTTGTCCATTTAAATGTATGAGGATAAGGTTCAAGCTGGTCTTGATTTGGACTTAAGTCCAGATAGGGAATACGAGGGGTTGTTTCAGATGTTGATGGGATATCAACTGAGGTGGGGGATTCAGAAGTATTAGTATTCAAGTGAGAATTTTGAGATTCTGGAGCATATTCTTGTACCCTTTCAATAGGCATGTGTACATCTGTCGTTGAAACCTCTCTAGTCTCTTCAGAAATCAGTTGATGTGAATTATCGGAGACTACGAGCGGATCTTTAGTAATCCTGTCAAGAACCAAAATTGGAACATTAGATTTGGTCTTTTCAAATTAGTCTTCATAAAAATTTTCAAAAAGTTTATTAAGATCATTCATTTCATCTTTCTGCTCCGGGGACTTCACTAAAGTCAACTGTTTAAGTTCGGGTCCTGAACTGACGTGTTTAGGAGCCATTACAATTTCATCGTTGAATTTTACATTTACGCTCTCGTTGACAGTCTTCGTGCACTTATTGTACACTCGGAAAGCAACAGATTCTTGGGAGTATCCAATGAATATGCCTTCGTCAGCTTTCTGATTAAACTTTCCCAAGTTGTCTTTGTCATTCAGGATAAAACACCTGCATCCAAAAACATGGAAAAATTTAATATTAGGAACTCGATTATTAATCAGTTTGTATGGGGTCTTTCTGAATCTTTTATTGATGATCGATCTGTTCTGGGTAAAGCACGCAGTTGCCACAGCTTCAGCCCAGAGGAATAACGGCAGATTAGAATAAGCAGGCATCGTCCTAGCAGATTCCACAGGCGTGCGGTTTCGTCTTTCAACTATGCCGTTTTGTTGTGGAGTACGAGCTGCCGAATATTGATGTGATATCCCAACAGAACTCAGAAATGTCTCGAGTGACTTGTTCTTGAATTCTGTACCATTATCAGATCTAATGGTCTGAACTGAAAGCTGCAACTTTACTTGAATTTTACGTATGAAGTCAATAATGATCTCTGTAGCTTCAGACTTGGATCTCAGGAAGAAAACTCATGTGTATCTTGAATAGTCATCAACTATCACTAACGCATATCTCTTCTTATTGATACTTTGTACCCGTATAGGTATGCACAAATCCATATGGAGTAGCTCTAAAGCCCTAGTTGAAGAACGTTCAACTTTTAACTTGTGAGAAGCTCTCACCATCTTCCCTTTTTCACATGCGGCACACAACTGCTCCTTTTGAAATCGAAGAGTTGGTAGCCCTTTGACTAAACCACCTTTTATAAGATTGGTTAGTTCTTTGAAGTTCAAATGGGATAGACGGCGATGTCACAACCAAGATACTTTAGATGTTGGCTAAATCTATGGAGTACAAATTTGTTTTCCTATTACCAGCGAGGATTTCCTTCCGTTCCCCAGATCTAATACTACACCTATTAGCCTTGAAATTGACTTCTAACCATTTATCGCACAGTTGGCCGATGCTGAACAGATTATGGCCAAGACCATCAATGTAAAATACCTTTTGAATTGTTATCTTGTCGTACTCCAGACTCCCATATCCTTTGATCGGACAGAATTGATCGTTTCCAAACCTTACCGTCCTGCAGAATTTGTCAACAAAATTCGTTAGGGTTTCTCTATGTCTCTGTTATATGCTTGGAACATCCGGAGTCAATGTACCACACATGATTTACCTAGAAAACGAAGGAAAACGTGAGGTATCCACTTATAGTTGGGTACTTTGAAATTTGGTAAATCATGCGGTATTTTGTCAGATATATTAACAGATAAAATCTTTGACTTTGGAACCCACTTTTTAACAGTCTTTTTGGGTATCCATTTTTGGACAGTTCGTTTTGGAACTGGTTTTGAAATTTGCTTCTTTGGAACTCTTTAATGTTTAAAAATAGGAACCTTGTTCTTTGTAACCCATACAAACTTATCAGATTTATGCACAAATATATCATTCAACACATGGCAATTTTCAGAATTTAAAGAAAACAATTCAACACGTGAGTATTTAGAATATTGTTTAACAGGAGATTTACAGATTTATCTACAAGATTAATCCTATCTTTAACACATAAATATTTCACTCTCCATTCTTGTCTAAAACTCTTGTTTTTCTTTTCCTGTTTCTTCTTTCTACATACTTTCTTCGATGAATTTTTCACAATATAATCTGACATAAAAGAAGAACGAGAATTAGTTAATTTAGAATTAACCTTATTCTGCAAAATCTTCTTACCTTGAAAAGTATTTCCTTTATTTTTAGTTGAAACCTTCGATGAAGAGGATTCACCTTTTTTGAATTTTGGAATAACAAAAGTAACTTTTGTTTTCTCCTTTTTCTTATGTAAAACTGGTGAAGTTACTGATTTAACCTTAGAATCTGTAGGTATTCTTTTCAAAATACTTACGGGTTCTTTGGGTTATCAGATTGTTTGTCATGAAGAGGTTTAATAAACTCATCAATTTTGACAAACATTTCCTCCAATGAGTTAAAATCAGAGTTCATATACTATTCAAATTCTTTTTCAGAATTGATTGAATCAGGTTGAATTGAAGATATCTGATCTGGTTGAGTCCTGCTTTCAGGCTGATTTTTCAGTTTTATTTCCAAATCTTTAATTTCAGCCTGAAGTTTTTCATTTTGAGACTCAAAAGTTTTAAGCTTCAATTCAAGATCATAATTTATCTTTTCAAGAATTGAGTTCAGAATATATAGCTTTTGAGTGTAAGACGTATTTTCAAACAAATCTTTATCGGAATATGTCTGAATATACTCTTCTGAAATGCATGAATTTTGATATCTGTCATTAAGTTTGTTATAATCTAAAGTATTTTGCATTTTGTCTTTTCTCAACCTTTTCAGATCTTCAACTGATTCTACCTCTTCTGAAGCTTTTAAAAATACCATTTTCAATCTAGATTCATATATCTAACATCATAAAGAGTTGGTGAAGTCGAAATAGCTTTTGTTAGATATTTAGGATTTGTCCAACCAATACCTGATTTTGAATTATAAAATTCGGTATCTTTTGGTTGATTCAAATGGATTGTTTGATCTATTTGACCTCTTTTAATGAACTCATCTTCCAAGGATTTGATTTTATCATACAACTTTGTTCTTTCATCAAAGATGGAATGATATTTTACAGAATAACTTGTTGATTCTAATTCAGCTAATTTCAGTTTTTCTTTTAAGTCAGATATATTGTTACTCAGTTTTGGATTCTCACTTGCAATTTCATTGTATTTATCTTGCAAATCATAAACTGATCTTAATGCTAATGCCTTATCCTTCGAAATCTCTAACACTAATGCATGTTATTGTCTTAATTTGTTTTCCAAGGAATGGACATTTTTCTTTTCGGCTTTTAATGATTTTTCAAATCGTTTTAGCATATAAGCCATCTGAGTAAGTTTATGTTCTAGCACACAAGAGTTATCATCATCATTTTCATTATTAGATTGTACCTCGGGTGTCCCTGAGTTGTCTGAGGCATCTGATTCTGATTCGTCATCTCCTTGATTTTTACAGCATCCTGCTTCTCCTGTGGCCATCAACGCCATATCCTCTCTTAGTTCGTTGTCAGAATCAGAATCCTTTGGCTCTTTAGTTTCATCATCAGTCAGACCTACCCAAACCTCATCTTCTGCCAACATAGCAGACTCACTCAATTCTGATTCATTAAGCACTTCTGACTTCAGGAAGATATGAGCGTCTTCATCCAAAATGTCTTCATCTTCAGACAGTTACAGCCAGTGATCATCTTCAGCCATTAATGTCTTACCAGCCTCCTTTACCTTTGCCAGCAGTGCCTTCTGAGTATAGTAATCAGAGTTTTTAACAACTGGCAATCTGCATTCTCTGGCAAAGTGGTCTGGCTTGCCACAGTTATAGCATTTCTGATCAGCATCTTTCTTGGCTAGCTTATCAGACTTTTCATATTTTTCAACTTTTTTAACACTGCTCTCTCCAGATTTGTCATACTTATCTCTCTTTTCATATTTCCTGGAGCCTGTCTTGTATCGCATCTTGTTATTTGTCGATTTGCGATAGAACGTTTTCTGAAATGCCATTGTCAGTAAAGCCATCTGCTTTTTCATTTCCTATTTCTGAGTCAGCTGAAGAATCGGTTGATTCTGATTCTAAGGAAATGCTGCTTATCACACCCGCTTCTCCATTTTCAATTTATATTTGTACTTCTTATCTCCCAGGAGAGCCAAAGGATCAATTGTTGTCTTCTCAGCCTGTTTCTTCCCAGACATCTTCCTAAGAACAACTTCTTGATGGTTGTTAAGATTTTCAAACACCATATGAAAATCTGTATCATCAATCTCTTTCGTTTTGGATGATCATTGAGTATTTATCCCACTCTGGATTTAGCACATTCAGGAATTTAACATTGATGTCCAGATTTGATTTTGTCACCCCATTCCTCTTCATCTCACTCACAAGATTGACAAATCTCAGATAAGTGCTCTCCAGCAACTCTCCTTCTCTAGCTCGGAAATTTTCAAATGTCATCAGACTGTTACGTGCCCTATTTGTGGCTGCCTTATCCGACCCTCTCATAAGTTTACACACCTCATCCCAGATGGATTTGGCTATTTTTGTATTGGTCAGATTGATATAGATGTCATTTGGAATTGATATTAGAAGAAGTTTACGGGATGTTTTATCACCCAGCTTTCTTCGTTTCTGAGCATCATTCAGATTTGTGATTTCTATAGTTCTCTTTGGTATTGGAGGATTGTCATTTGGTACAGCTGGATTGTTTCAGGAAATATAGTTAGTCCCTCTATCAGGGATTTCAACATCTCTTTTGACAAATCATGAAAACTGATGAATTCTAGGAACTTTTCCCTCCACTGGACATATTCACCTCTATAAAGAATAGGAGGTTTGGTTTCCGAATGCATAGCTAGTGCATCTTTGGACATTGTGATTTGATTGATCAGAATCTTACAATATCCTTTAATGGAAATTGATTGATTTGAAATGAACACTGAATTAATGATCAAAATTGTATTAAGTATAATCAAACTTGAATCAATAAGAGTAAAACTCGATTATCAAAGGCTCAAACTCGATGAATAAAGAGTGAAACTCGATTGTAGAAGAATCAAACTTGAATCAATGAGTTATGAAACTCGAACAAAGAAGGTTGAAACTCGAATTAAGAATGGATCAAACTCGAATAAGAAACTGTCAAACTCGATGACACTTGATTGAAACTCGAATGAATAATGGTCCAACTCGAATGAACTTGAATTTTCTCGATTGAAACTGTAGTCAAACTTGAATGAATGTTAATCACAATTATTTTCAACTTGAAAGTAAGTTCTTTAAAACTAGAATGAGTTTGATCAAACTCGAATTAGTTTGATTAAACTTATATTTAGTTTTATCAAACTCGAATGACTGTTCTAACAAACTCGAAAAGTACTTGGATTCAACTCGAATGATGATTAATGCAACTCGAATAAAGTGCTTATCCAACTCGATTAAAACCTTTATCCAACTCGAATCCCACTTTATAAAACTCGATCAAAGAACTTATTCAACTCGAATTAGTCTTGATCTAACTAGATTAAAACTAAAGTTTTAGTTTTATCCGAGTTTAAACATGTTTTTAAAAAACTTCAAGTTCAAAATCCAAATTTTCAATCAAAAATCCTCTATTTGATCCCAAAATTATTTCGAGTGTTTGTATTTTGTTTACAAACACTTTTTACAAAAACTTTTTGCCTAAAAATAGATCAATTCCCCAAAAATTTTCAAAAACAGTCAAGAACACCCAAAACCAAAAAATCACAAAAATTCAAAGAACTTTTTGTGTGTGTTGAGTTGGAATCTGAAACTTATATCAATTTGATCATCTTGAAAAGTCTCACCTTCGATCCAAATTTCAGAACAAATCATCCAGTGATTAAAACCCCTTGGATGATTTTCTGTTTTCGAAAAAAAATTGATGGAACAGTGTTTTGAAAAATCGAATTTAAATCAAAATCAATCAATTCTTGCAATTTTAGACTCTGATACCAATTGATATTATGAATTTATCAATCACAATTAATCAACAACATATTAAGAACAAGAATAACACTAACTGAATGCTTTGATTGTCAAGATCTGGAATTACAATACGAAGAGAATGAATGCACACATTCCTAGGCTTGACCTAGCCATACAAAAGTTAATATTCGTGTAAAACATAATGTACGAATTGTGAATTTACAGTACATCAATTTTCTATATATATACAAAGCCAAAACTATCAACTAATTACAATTAGACCCCTAGACTTATTATTATCATTAACAAAATTAATTTCCCAACAAAGAAGAATCGCAGTAGGAAAGAATCTTGAGGCGGCCTTGGCAAAGAATGGGATGCGACCTCTACCTATGGATTTCGATCGGTCAACTGAAGAAATATACAAACCACTCAGGGATAATGCCCCTATGTTGGCTACTTGAATCGGAAATCTAGTACGCAATATCATTCCGCCTTATTATCCAAGTTGGGACCACGTTCCTTTAGAAGAGAGGGCCAAAATACTTCTGCGGGTTGAGGTAAATTAGTTTAATATATAGTGTTTGAAGAGTATATAGTGATTGAGGTAATTTAGTTTAATATATAGTGTTTGACTAATTTTCTTTCCTTTTGTAGTCATATATTGATCATCAGTCTAGTGCGCCAGATTTTGATCGGATTCTTCAATCAATTGATCGACAGTGTGCAGACCGTTATGTCGATAGCAAGTACCGGTACAAGGAGCATTTTACAAAGAATGGCAGTTACGAGGATCTTCAAAATGCAAGGGTAATTCCACCTCGACTTTTGACAGAGTCAACATGGAATAAATTTATTGATGAAATCTTCCTAGATCCAAAGTGGCAGTGTCGGTCCCAAACTAATTATGCTAATAAAAAACAATCCAAATATCCAAGCTATTATGGGAGCAACACATACGTTAATGCACGTTATAAGAAGGTCAAATGCCTAAACTTTGTTATATGTTAGATGTTTTCGGTATGTCATTAGTTTACTACTAATAATATGTATTTTTTTATAACAGATGAATCCCGAAACAAAGGAATTGCCAGGGATTGTCGACAACTGGCACGACATGCATTTCAGGGAAAATCAAGGGTGGGTTAATGTAACATCCCACATCGGTGGAGAGGAGAAACCAATATGCCCATATAAGGGTGAGGTTTTCTCTATCCACCAAGACGCGTTTTGGGGCGGGCCTATGGCTTGGCTTCCAGGAACAAAATCGTGCGGCATTTGCCAAAGCGGACAATATCTTGTCTCGGAGTGGTCTGGGCTGTTATAAGTGGTATCAGAGCCAGGCACGGGGTCGATGTGCACAGCGGGGACGTTGTGTTCCCATGGGGGAGGGATTGTAACATCCCACATCAGTGGAGAGGAGAAACCAATATGCCCATATAAGGGTGAGGTTTTCTCTATCCACCAAGACGCGTTTTGGGGCGGGCCTATGACTTGGCTTCCAGGAACAAAACCGTGCGGCATTTGCCAAAGCGGACAATATCTTGTCTCGGAGTGGTCTGGGCTGTTATAGTTAACGAGGAAGAAAGATTTACGTGGGTAAATAAATACAAGTCTATTAGCATGAATTATAAGTATAGATGTTATATTTTGACCTATTATGACACGTATCAACTTAATAATCTAAAAATACAATTATAAATGTGTTATAGGAACCTATTATGATTTAATTGAAGTAATTATGTCTCATACTCACCTATTATGACATGTATCCACCCATTATAAGGGTTATAGCAACTTAATATGAATCGATTGAAATAAACATAGTCATTATGACTTGGTACAGGAGAGATTGAATGTTGAAAGGATTAGTCAATCATCGTCTTCTCCTCCGATTAATGAGCAAGAAATCGCTTCGAAGGTAAAATATCTATCTTTTATTTACATACTCACACACACATATATATATATATATATATATATATATATATATATATATATATATATATATTAAAATTTTATTAACATATTGCTTTTGACATTAGGTGTTTGGGGAAAGACGTGGTCATAACGTCAGACGTGGCCAAAAGCTGAAAAAAGCCCGTGCAACGATGTCTTTGACATCAACAACATCATCATCGCAACCATCAATAGATGATAAAATTCAAAAAATCATTGCGCAAAAACAACAAAAAAAAATGGCAAAACCGATTTACAAAGTGGATTGCTTTGATTGGCAATAAGAATCCGACTTTGGAAGTCCCTTCAATATTTGACGAGGATGAGGATGAGGACGACGATGACGACGAGGACGAGGAGTAGGTATAATTCAATATATAACCATTTGTTGGATTCGGTTGGTTTGAATATAATTTGGAATCTTTATGTTGTTAAGTGTTATTTTTTGTGTTTGAAAGAATTGATATGTTTAGTTTAATATTATGTATTAGAATTTGAAGTGTTAAGTGTTATTGAATTTTGATGGATTTTTAATCGTTAAGTTTTTAATTTAGAGATTCGTAAATCCAGGAAATGTCAAAAAATAAAAAAAATAACAATAATTAAAAAAATATATCACTCTTTTGCGACGACTGTCGTCGCGAAAACTGATTTTCAAAAGAAATATTTTTTTTAAATATATAAATGCCTTTTGCGACGACAGTCGTCGCGAAAGATCATTTTTAAAAAAATATTTAAAGAAATAAATATATACCTTTTGCGACGACTGTCGTCGCAAAAAGTAATTTTACAATAATTATAAAATCAGAAAAATGTCGTCGCAAAAACTTAAAATGTCATCGCAAAAAACTCTTTTGAGACAACCTTTATGTGATGAAACACTTTCGCGACGACTGTCGTCGCAAAGACTTATTCGCGACGACTTTTAGGCTTTTCGCGATGACTTTTGTCGTCACAAAAGGGGTGTTTTCTTGCAGTGTAGTTCAGTATTGTTATTTGAGATAGGAATTAATATAGGATGTTATTATATGTTACTAAACCTGTCGTTTGCGTGACATTTTAGATAACTTTGAGAGTGCTAAGTTTCATAAACAGGCCCGGCCCATAGCAGGTTCAATGTTGGCTTTCGCACTGGGCCCCCAATCTTCTAGGGCCTCAAAATAAAATTAGCTATGTATATTTAGAAGCCAAACTTATCAGACATCCCAAATTCTCAAACAGTTTGGATTTACTGATTTAGGGCTTCAAAACAACGCCCTCACCAGTCACCTTTCACGTTCAGCAGAGGAAAACGCACAAAGGAAAAGCGAAGCGTCGTTCATTCAGCAGCCAGCAGAGGAAACGAAGTGACATCAGTCCATCACTCGAACCTAGCGACGCTTTGGGAGAGGAACCTAGTTGCCGACGATCAGCAGAGGGCCCCACGGCAGCGGCGCTTTGGTTTCATGGAGCAGGCGGCAGAGATGGCAACGGTACACCTAGCCTACACCGGTGAGTTTTATTGTTATATTGTTCTGAATTCCGAGTTAAAACTTCTAACTTTCGTCTTTCCACCTGAATTCCGAGTTAGAAAAAGATTCTGATTTTCCAATTTACAGACTAGTATCATTTTATCAACTATCAAACGAATTTGGCAAATCAAACAAATTTGGCGTCAAAGTTTTAAAGGATTTTCAGCCTTACAAGGATTCATCCGACATCCGAGTTCCGACTTAATGGAATAAAGGTCAGTTTATTTGGCTATAGTTTATTTGGCTATTTTCTATTTGTCTAATTTCTGTCTTTTCTTCAAACTGCAAGAAGAATGCTAGCTAGAAGAATGTTATTGTTCAAGAAATAATTATAGATAATGTAACAATACTAAAGACACTACTACAAAACTGATAAAAAGAACCCCGTAAATATAGCCATGTTTTTCAAAAATCTATTAAAAAACCGGTCTATATTAAAACCCGTGTTTTTTTAATGTAATATAGCTCGGTTACATTATAAACAACCGGGTTATATTTCATCGCACTTCCTTTAGCCCTCTTAAAAACAATATAGCCCGGTTGTTAATTAACGAACCGGGTTATATTTCTCTGACATATAATTAAAATTCTATCAGGGGGGGTTTCCGTTGACTAGTAATATAACCCGGTTATTTTCTTATTAACCGGGCTTTATTTAACGCATTAAGTGTTTTCGAGCAGTGAACCAACGCGTAGGTTGTAGGGGTTATCATGTTGTTAAATCAAACCAGATTTTTAAATAAAAACCGGACTTTATTACTACTTCATTAATTATTGATGGAGACGTATATCTACCGATAATATAGCCCGGTTTGTTTGTAAGGAACCGGGTTCCATTTGTCCACTGATAAATGGCACCAACGGCTTCTTCTTTACACAAACTACATACATTCTCATATTATTTATATCTTCCTCCATTAATACACCTTCAACAACCTATTCATAAACACACTTATTTTGCATTAAATATCTACAAAAATTAGAAAACTTGCTTCTTGGATAAAGGTATTTTATTTCTTATGTATTTGATATATATATATATATATATATATATATATATATATATATATATATATATATATATATATATATATATATATATATATATACACACACACACACACACACACACACACATACACACACATCTATTCTTTCTCCCATTAATGCACTTAAAATAAACGATGTTATGTTCATTGAATTTTTTTAAATTGTTATATATATATATATATATATATATATATATATATATATATATATATATATATATAGAGGGAGGTTCAATGGAAAACCACCATGCACCAGAAAACTTGTGAAAACCGCACTGCACCACCACAAATGCATCAAATTCCCCGCGTGATGCATCAAAATCCCGCGTGATGCATCAAATTTCCCGCGTGATGCATCACCTTATTTACGATCATGCCACCGCGTTTTTCATGAAATGCACCAAATCGGACGGTAGGCGTAGGTTTCCATAGTTTTCAGGTGCACAGTGGTTTTCCATTGAGAACTTTTGTGCATCGAGGCACAAAAAGACCTCCACTGACCCTTAGATGAAAAAGATGTGTGGGTTAGATCAAATGGCAAAAGGGTAATTAAATAGAAAGTTTTATGCATCAAGTGCACATGATGAAATTTGAGGAGGGGTAAAACAGGAATTATGCAATCCTTATTTAATTATTACACTTCCAAAATTAACAAAGAAAATACAAATTCAAAATACATCAAAATACATGCATATCGTTCATCTATTCCAAAAATAAATCATGCATATTGTTTATCTCTTCAAACAAACAACATACAAACATGAATCGTTCATACATACATAAATCATGCATATCGTTCATCTCTTCCAAAATCAAGAGGGGGCTAAGAGAGAGGAGAGAGAGAGAGAGATAGAGAGAAAGAGAGAGTGATTTTAGGAAAGAAGTTAATGGTGATTTTCATATCATATTTAGCTATTAATTATCTTAAAAACATTTAAATTCAAAAATAATTTTCATACGTTTTTAATATCCCCTAAATGTCATTTGTGCACCCTTGGTAGATAATCTGATGCACAAAAGTTCTCAATGGTGCCTCGATGCACAAAAGTTCTCAATCGAACCCCTATATATATATATATATATATATATATATATATATATATATATATATATATATATATATTGAGGTTCAATTGAGAACTTTTATGCATCGGGGCACCTCGAGACACTTTTGTGCATCGGATAATCCACCAAGGGTGCACAAAGGGCATTTAGGGAAAACTAAAAACATGATAATTAATTTATTTCTAAAAATCATTAAATGATAATTAGGAGTTACATTTTTAATTAAAATCTTATATTAACTACATTCCTCATTTTCCTCCTCATCTCTCTCTCTCTCTCTCTCTCTCTCTCTCTCTCTCTCTCTCTCTCTCTCTCTCTCTCTCTCTCTCTCTCTCTCTCTCTCTCTTTCTCTCTAATCGTTCATCATGATTTTCTTAGTGATGATGATTTGAAGACGAAGAATAACGATGAACAACGATGATGATGAACATGAACAAGAGAGGTAACCGATGATAATTATGAAGAACATGATGCATAGATGAATGATGAACGATGAATAATGATAATGCATAGATGGATGATGAACAATGACAATGCATAGATGGATGATGAACGATGAACAACGAAAAATGATGATGCATAAATGGACGATGAACAATGACGATGCATAGATGAATGATGAACAAGTTGAACATGATGCATAGCTCAATGAAGAATATGAACGACAAACACGATGCATAAAAGAATGATGAACAAGTTGAACACGATGCATAAATGAATTTTTGTATTTTTTTTTTGTTAAATGCGTCTTTTTTTAACATGATGCATAGATAAACAAGATTAACGATGAAATGCATCGATATCCATCATCTATTTTTGAATTTGTGTAATTTTTGTTAAATTTGGAAATGTATCAATTGAATTTATTTGGCATTTATTATTTGATTATTTGTTTAAATATTAAATTTAATGAGGTATGCACATTCCCCAAAATGTCCTTCCTTGTTTGTTCCTATAATGCACAACTTGCATAAAATTGTCCAACTATTTACCCTTTTGCCATTAATCTAATCTATACAATTTTTTGATCAAATGGTTGATATGGGTTCTTTTGTACCTCGATGCATAAAAGTTCTCAATTGAACCTCCCTCTATATATATATATATATATATATATGTATGTGTGTGTGTGTGTGTGACATGCATCTAAAAATAAATCTTTATTAACTCTTATTTATTATTTATTGTAGGTTTTTATTGTAGAGTCGATCTACTACGCCAAAGCTATTAAGGTAATTTAATTTTTATTTTCGAACTATATTCGTTTTAAATTTATGACATTCATGTAGTGTGGGTTGCCAATTTATGACATTCATATATATGCCAGTAGTAACATATACCCGTCCAATATTAATCTATTAGAGATTAATTTTGGATTGTCCCCGCTTTGGGACTGCTTTTTGAATACGTTGTCTCATTTAGGATATGAATATATATTAACACATTGAGTATTTAAGAAAAGATCGGTGTACATTTCCCTTTACTCCTACGGGTTTGCGTTTTACGCGCATACTTGGGGAGTTAAAGGGAAATGTTGCCGATTTTTTCTTAAATACTCAATATGTTAATATGTATTCATATATGGGACAACGTATTCAAAAAGTGGGTTAGGATTGACCACCAACAATCAGATTCATACATTTGATATCGTGCATTCATGCATTATATTAATTATATTATTTTCTCAAATTTCAGATGGATCGTAGAGTATGGATGTACGAGATAAACCGTGCTTCGGTCGAATTTTTAAGATATTTGTTTGATTTTATAAAAGTTGGTGAGAATGATCGAATCAATAAAGGAAAGCGTAAAATTTGGTGTCCTTGTAAAACGTGTAACAATTTTCGTATGTTTGAAGATTCTAATGACATTAAAGGTCATTTAATACTCAATGGATTCATGGAAAGATATACTTGTTGGTCACGACATGGTGAATTGTTATCTACAAGTACCCCCGTTGTTCATGGAAAGATATTCCTTGGAAGAGTGCATCTCCTTTTACTTCGACCGAGTTGGATCAAATCGTTGGTATCTGGGTCGAATTATTTCTGCCAGATTTTTTTAAAAGTTAATCAGGTATGTTTTGTTTTTAAGCTCAATGATTATGAAATTACAATAGTAAGTAGCACATCTGCTCTACGTTTATGCATAATTCAGCTTCTGCAGACACACATTAGCACAACACACACACACATGAGTACACATGACATGTTGTATATATAATTATATTGGGTGTTGTCATTGACATTAAAAAGATTTGTGTGTTGCTTCGTCTTAATCGTGTCACACACAAAAAACACATAGCACACGCACAAGCTGCATACTTAGACTATATATATATATATATATATATATATATATATATATATATATATATATATATATATATATATATATATATATATATATATATATATATATATATATATATATATATATATATATATATATATATATATATATATATATATATATATATATATACATATATATATATATATATATATATATATATATATATATATATATATATATATATATCGAGGCTGCCCCTAAAGTTTTTCGCCTCACACACATGCATAACTGCTGCACTATATAGATATATGTTGAGTGTTGTCACTGCTATTGATTTGCTTCTGTCCAGACTACACACATGTAATTAAATTGTTTAGATATGAATGCATATATGTTTATTGTTGTCATATTCACACACAAGCACACACAACCTGTTACTTAAGTCTATATTGAATCATAGACTAAAATGGGCTGTTGCTTAGAACTTTATTCATACACCCAATCAACACTTAGTGTATTTATATGTGACAAAAAGGAAAGGGGCTGCTGATTTTTCTGTCATAAACACTACACATCTGAGACTTTGTAAGTCTTAGATATTTATGCATAACATCACACACACACACACACACACTTGATTTATATGAATAAAAATAGTTGATGTCCCTTATTTCACAGCCCATAATTTATTCATTTTAAGCTAAGTATTACCATAGTTTAGTGTTGATTTAAATGGCTAAATGTGTGTTGAATTCATGCTAGATGTTTATGGATTAATATGAAAGGTTTAGGAGTTCATTAGATGTAAGATTAAGGGCTGAAATTATGATGTTTCAGCACCTAAAGAGAATCATAAAAGTTGTTGTCCAAATTAACATTTCCACTCCAAATTCATGCTATAAGTTTGGGGAGTTATTTGCTATTTTATGGGTCCATTAGATGCTAAAATAAGGGTTGAAATATCAAAAATCCAATGATGTTGCTGAATTTGGACTGCACAAACAACTCAAGAACAGGGCCAGTCATTTAATCTTTCTGTGGACGGCTGTCATGGTCCATCTATTGTTGTACTATCAGCTCATAACACCTCCCTAATGCCCTATAAAGATTTCTAAAAGTCTTGTCCAAAGGCCAAAAGGCAGGGACTAAAAACCGAGAGGCTTTTGACCACAGGCCAAGACAAGGCTGCATGGTTTCTGTGACTGTTTTGCTGCTACTGATCAGCTCCATTTACACATATGCTGCCTCATACTCATGGACATTTATACATCATCCTAGCATGATTAGTAGTGGTTTTTTCATGTTTTGGTAGTCAATTTCCATGCTAGTTTGTGTAGTGGTATCAATAGACTTTATATTTAGATAATAGAATGATTTTTTGTTAGTGTTGATTAAAGTTCAATGTGATTATATTTTATAGGTAAGAAATGAAGTGTTAGAGGGATGGTCAAAAATTGGTGTGCGGTGGACAACGAAGAATCGTGAAGTTGGAGCGTGGAGGAGGTGTTTTTTAAACATTTTTCGGAATTAAAGATTTTGGAATCCAAATGTTGAAGTCTTATTTAGATACTTAAAATGTATGTTTTTGAGGTACAACTTGTGGCATGTTATGTATTTTGAAATAGATTATGAATGGAATGTTATATGTATGCTTTATTTTTGCATGTATTAGGAAACACAGGTTGTAATTAATTAAATTAAGCTTTATGCTGGATAATATAGATTAAACGAAAAACTTTAAAAATATATATATACTTTTTGGACTAGGTTTTTTAGTAATAAACCGAGCTATATGTTAATATGTTTCGGAGTTTTTGGACCCGGTTATTTATAAGAAACCTAGCTTTACTTAGGTATTTTTGGGCGCTTTATCCGGGTAGTATCATAAATCGGACCCGGTTAAATAGCCGGGCTTTATTAGGTTTCTAATAAAGTCATCCCCTATTAAAGCTAGGTTAAATAACCGGGCTCTATTTCCTTTTTAACCGGGCTTTATTAGGCGTTTTCTAGTAGTGAGACAAGCATCTGTTATCATTAATTTTGTATAAATGTTTTGAAGTTTTTGTAATCAATGGGTCTCTTTGTAATTTTTGCACATGACTCATGAAAATGTTCATAAATAAGTGAATTATATAGATTATACACCTTCTAGTAACTTTTTAAACAAAATTACCTAGAAATAAATAAACACAATGATATACCAATTCAAACATCCATGCTCAAACCCAACGGAAAAAATTAAAAAGGATAAATTTGAACCCAAAACGTGATAAATTTGTATTTATGTTTGGTAAAACTTAATTAAAAGGAAAAAAGAAGCTTCATAAAGGAAAGAATTGAAGTTGCATGCAGACATGCATATATTTTTATATAAAGTTTGTTACGTAAATCAGTAACATGTGCGTTTTTCATCAGTTTCTGTTGGCTATTAGAATTATTTTCGGATCAAAAAGATTCAAGATTTTGATTTTGTAAAAGTTGGCTTCTTCTGAGGAATTAAGTTAGGATCTTATATACTCGAAAAAACTCAAATCAGATCCCTAACATTCTCATAATTTCAATAAAATCATCATCTCCAATTCTCCATGGTAGGTTTAAGTTTCTTTCTTTTTTTTTTCTTGATTTCTTGCTTGAATTTTGTAGAAATTTAGTTGCATTTATTTTGATTTATTAAGTCTGTATGTACAGGAAGTTAATGGCAGCCATTCGACACGAAGAAACGATGACCAAAGACAGAAAGATCTTAACGACTGGCTACCGATCACAGCTTCAAGAAAAGCCAAATGGTGGTATTCGGCTTTCCATAATGTCACTGCTGTCGTTGGTGCTGGTGTTCTTGGTTTGCCGTTTGCCATGGCTCAACTTGGTTGGTACGTACGTATGTATGTGTACTTTATGTCGGTTTCGATCTTTTCAGGTATATAATGTATAAACGAAACGTATTTTTATAACATTACAAATAGGGTTAAGTATCATTTTGACCATTTAACTTTTAGATTTATCTCATTTAGTCATTAAACTAGTTTTTGTCCTGATTTAGTCACTAAACTTTCTTTTTGTGTTCTATTTTGGGAAAAATGAATAAAACAATGGTGTAATCGGTACAAAATATGATAGTTTAGTCTAAACCGGGACAATTTTCGGTGGTTAAATCGGTAAAAAGAAAGTTTAGTGGCTAAATATATATACAAAAAATAGTTCACCGGCTAAATCGGGATAAAAAATAGTTTAGTGACTAAATCAAAAAAAAATCTAAAAATCGGATGGTCAAAACGAGACCTAGTACCCTTTCACATAATGTGAAAATTTAGATTTTTGGTTATTAGAAACGATAAAGTGCCACTAAAAAGTGTTTAGTGACCATTTTTAATAAAATTTAGTAGTATATATGTTATCTTTTTATGTAAATTTTCATATGTGCATTTTCTTTCAACACAAATTTAGAAGTACACTACCCAAAATAGAAATATGTATAAAGTACGTTACTTTTGTTTACAGTTTTCTTTCAACATAAATTTAAAACTACATTACCCAAAATAAAAATTTGTATAAAGTACGTTACTTTTGTTTACAATTTTCTCTTTAATACTCGTATTTCGTTGCATAGGGTTGCTGGACTCACTGCGCTATCGGCTTCATGGTTAGTGACGTTTTACTCGTTGTGGCAAATGGTGGAATTACATGAATCGGTGCCAGGCAAGAGGTTTGATCGTTACCCGGAGCTTGGACAACATGCATTCGGAAAGAAACTCGGGTATTGGTTAGTAATGCCTCAACAAATGATGGTTCAGATCGCGACTGATATCGTTTACATGGTAACGGGTGGTAAATCGCTAAAAAAGAGTGCCGAGTTGTTGCACCCTTGGTTTATTGATATTAGGCAGACGTATTTCATCATTTTCTTCGCAGTCGTAAACCTCTTTCTCGCGCAAGTTCCGAACTTTAATTCGTTGAAATCGATTTCCTTGACCGCTGCAATCATGTCTTGCGGGTACGTACGTAATTCATTTAATCATTTCCATTCATTTTATCAATTATCATAATCTATCGATCTTGTATTGATATAAACATAAATAAATGCGTGTACAAATATTTAGAAAACCGTAAGAATACTGAGACTCAATCATGATTTGACACATATACATATATGATTAGTAGTTTTAACCACTACAATCTATATGTTATTTTAAGGTTAGGTGTCATTTTAACTATTCAACTTTTAGTTTTTTTTATTTCACCATTAAACTATTTTTTTGTCCCGATTTAACCTCTAAACTATTTTTTGTATATATCCAGCCACTAAACTTTCTTTTTACCAATTTAACCACTAAACTATCATATTTTGTACCGAGCTAGTTTTATTCATTTTTCCTAAAATAGAACATTAAACTAAAGTTTAGTAGCTAAATCAGGAAAAAAAAATAATTTAGTGGCTAAACGAGACAAATCTAAAAGTTGAATTGTATATCCTTTATTTTATTATACCATTCATTGTTACAATCATAATCCGATCAGATGTCAAGTTATTATTCGTTCTTATTGATTTTCACAGTTAACTAAATTCTCAAATAAATCCAGTTCCCGACTATATTTTTATATGATAATTGATGCAGATATTCATTGATAGCTTTCGTGACATCAACGATAAGAGGGATCGATCACCATAGTCACGTAAGTCACGATTTAAGGTCTCATACACCGGCAGGGATCACATTCGACGTATTCAACGGCCTTGGAACGATAGCTTTTGCATTTGCAGCGCATAGTATAGCGTTAGAGATTCAGGCGACAATCCCATCTACCCCCGAAAAACCATCAAAGAAACCCATGTGGTTAGGTTGCGTTGTCGCCTACATTATCGTAGCAGCTTGCTATTTTTCGGTTTCTATAGCCGGGTTCTGGGCATTCGGTGACTCGGTCGAAGACGATGTACTGATATCGTTGGAGCATCCTCGTTGGCTTATTAGCCTTGCTAATTTCATGGTGTTCCTTCATGTTCTTGGTGGTTATCAGGTAATTATAAACCGAACTTAATTAGGTCATTCACAATAATGAATAATTTTAAACCATTTTTAGCGAATGTATGTTTAATTTTTAATAGAATAATTAAAAAACTAGTTAAAAGTAAAATGATTTTTTAATAATTTCATTAAAAGTAAAGGATGATGTATTGTCATCTCAACGATCAACAAACCACAAATTAATCTTCTATAATAATAAATCACTGAAAATCACTTGAAATGGATCGATCACATCCATATTTTAACAATTTGAAAGTATATTTATTATATTTATAAACTTTTATTACTATTACAACGATTAATTACTAAAAATTATTTTTAACTTTTATATTGTGTAACATATCTTTTGCTTCAACAAAGGGTCATACTTATGAAAACATACTAATCAAGATAATCTACCAGATTATCAAGTAACTGATCTCTAATTAAATGACACGTCAAAAAATTTTATAGAACTAACAAAAAAAAACTATTTATTTTAACACAATTTATCTTTTATTACTGTAATATTACATGTATTGATGTGTATTCATTGGTATCATTTTCTAATTGAAAAAAATAATAATAATAATTGTTATCTAAATTGAAAAAAAATTTAACAATATGTCAGATTTTTTCCATAATTAACACTTGATACAAATAACTAAAATAGGATTTTAGGGGGGAAAAAACGTAACATATTGACAATTTTTTTTATTCGGTAGCATATTAATTTTTTTTAATTAAAAAAATATAGTAATGAAAACACATCAATCTAGATAGTTCTACTGTTAAATTTTGATGCAATAACAGTTTTCATCTTGCAAGCAAATTTCTTTGACATGTCATTTGACTATGCAAAATGATATAGCACTTCTTAAATATTATCAGTTACCTGATCAGGTAATTATTATCTTAATTAATGTGTTTTTATTTATATATATCCTTAACTGAAATTTGAAAAGAAAATTAATATGTACCCAACTTAAAAAATGGTTTATTATGAAAAACTAACATGATTTTCATGGTCTTTACGTTTTCGTTCCTTAATGTTATTTTTTTTCCAGAAAATTACTCAAGTTGAAACTTTTTTTTTAGTTTTGTTAAATTTGACTACCAGCCAATTTTCACTAAACCGAAAAATTACAAATGTTCTAAGCGTCACGTAATCAAATTTATATATACACACACAAGCATTGTTTAACAGTTAAACGTAAATCTATAGGTTTTTGCGATGCCAGTTTTCGACTTGATCGAGTGCTGCCTTGTGAAAACATGGAAATTCAGTCCTGGAATAGCTCTTCGTCTCATCGGCCGTAGCTCATACGTCGGTAAGTGCCACAACGTACGATAATAATCGCAATGTTTTTAATTAAGTCATGATTTAATATGTTTAATTAACCTAACGATCAACAGCTATAACCGCTTTCATTGGCATATGCGTGCCGTTCTTTGGAGGATTGTTAGGATTTTTCGGAGGCCTTGCATTTTCATCGACATCATTCTTCGTAAGTTATAATTATACGAATTCATATATAATTATATGACTTTTTACGATTAATCGAGTTCGTAACGTTATCGATGGTTTCGCAAACAGTTACCATGTATTATGTGGCTTGTTATTTGCAAACCAAAACCATGGAGCTTTCATTGGACGGCATCGTGGGTATGTATTCTTGTGTATGTATGAGCGTACATAATATAGCAACGTACTTTAGGTCAATGTTCATTTTATAAATCGTACTTTCAAACTGTACATTTAAATGAGTATGGTTTTTAAAAAAATGCATATTTAGAGGAACATTATTTAAAATATATAAGCTTAGTAGATCTTAACGTTAATGGGCGTTTGGTTTGTAAATTTTTTTCCTGATATTTGCATTATGTCTTGCATTATGCAACATTTTCATTTATCAGGATTCTGTTAGTGAATTTACGTTCTCTTTTAGGGGTAATTTGTTAATCTAGAAGAATGTAAAGTAACTGACATTTAAAATCTTAAGAGGAGAGGTTGAGTTTTTTTATTTAATCAATACTGAGATTTTAAAGTTTACTAAAATCTGCAAACCGAATACCAGATTTTAAATGCAAATCTAAGTGAATTCCTAAAAATTTGCGAACCAAACATCCTCCAAGAAATTAGTTGAGTGCTTGTAAAATTTTTGGCAAATTAATATGTAAATATAAATGAACTTATATGACCACGTTCTCACATCGTTATTTACAGTAGGGGTGACAATTTCGACCCAACAGACCAAACGGACGAGATGGTCAAAATGACCCGTAGTAAAAAACTAAGCTAGAACATATTTTTTTTAAAACTAAAATTCAAGAAAATCATGTATTAAATAAATTCTCTTTTGAAAAAATTTAGTTTTATGCTAAATTTTTTTCTTTTAATCATCGATTTGTTCAACTCATTTACTTGAATGGGCCGAAATTGTCACCCCTAATTTACAGTTACGAAGCTTGAATATTTCAATTGAAATGGGTTAATATTATTATATTTTTATTTTTAAAATTTTTTGTAGAGGCAAAATGAAATTTATATATTTATATACAATATGTTTATAAAATTATTATTTGTAGGATAATTTGGAAGAAATAAAACCCCTCATTGTCTACACTAACCTCCGTCATTAATTAAATATTAACCAAAAAGAAGTTTGTTTGTTTTTAACACTCAACTATTTTCATTTTTGCAATTAGGTTCTTAAACTTTTTTTTATTATTGTTTAAGTAATTGAATTATTTTGTCTTATTCAAAAATGTATATTGGACATGTTTGGCCGGTTACCAAACAAAAAACCTTAGTTTTTTCACTTCATTAATGTTGGAAAAAAACTCACAATCTTTTCATATTTTGGTGAATGAGTCATTGTACGTTTTAGTTTACCAATTGTGTTTTATTGCCTAAGGTAACCAGTCAAAAATATATACTTTTGAATTAAACAAACATAGTTAGAGATTTAAACAGGTAGGAAAAAAATTAGGCACTTAGGGGATGCTTGGTTGGTTGTATCATAAGGTAAAGAATGACAATGATAATCATTAACGATTTAAGGATGATTGGTGTAATATAATATAATTAATGATTACCTATATATGGTTGATAAGCCATTACTTTATAAATTGGAGATTCTTCTCCATTCTCATTCCCCCATATTTTCATTCTCATTCCCATTTTCATTCCCTAATATCAACCAAGCATCCCCTTATTTGAAAACATGAGAATAATTGATCGAGTTTTTACAATGTTAACCTTTTCAAATTATGATCTCTTAGATGTACATTTTAGAAATATGATTCCTAAAATAAACCTTGACCTAAAGTACATTCAATTATCATACCATTTATCCTAAGTTATTTAATATATTATTATTACTAATTATATTCTTAATTATATGTGAATTGATGATTACTTTTATGCTGATTTGTAGATTTGTATTTTGGTTGGGGGAGTAATCACAATCCTTGCACCAATAGGAGGAGCTCGAACCATAATTATATCCGCCAAAACCTACAAGTTATTTTCTTGATTAGTTTTTTTGGTAAGTTTTAGGGTTTGAGTAGTTAATCATGTAGTTTGGTTTTTATGGTAACTAGATTTGTCGAATATTTTCATGGTTTTTGTCGAGGAAACGTATATTATTAGTTTCCCCAAACTCTCAACGTGTCATCTTGTTACACGTATTTGTCGACGTTTGATCTTCATATGAAATTAATTAGTCCCAGTACGTTGTTTTTCTTGTCGTAAAAAAGCAAGACCATGATCATATTCGATAACAAAACCAACATGTTATATATGCCATTTTCTTTTTCTTTTTTAATCGTTACACCATTTTGTTTGTGTCACTATAAAGTGGTATACAAGTCACCTCTCATAAATTAATGTAGTGATATATATTACATAGAATTGGTGTAAGTTGGTATTGATTCTACTAGTTAAAATGTAGAAACCAGCTCCTATATGTGTCATTGTATCTCTAGTGGTGAGTAAAGATGGTCGTTGCAACAATTAGGTTTTTATAATGTGTTCCTTAAAGGAACCCTTTACGATGATGCCCACGTGGCTCAAGTTCTGGCTTCAAACATCCTAACTATATGTGTAAACCTTTAAAAAAACACCAAGTAGTCTTAAACGAGCTTCTAGAGCCTCGTTCAAAGAACTTCAACTCTCTTAGCCCATGTTTGTTTACCTCTTAATGAAATCATTAAGAGGTCATTTTACTTTTGAATGACTTCTTATTTATCTCATTAAGACGTAAACAAACAACCCCTAAATAAACAATTGAAACACTTGATAGTTGATTCATTTTTATTCATTCTTCCAATAACCATCTATCTTTTAGTACCGGTTGATGGCATTATCATCACAAGCAATTCACCTTCATAATGCAATAACTTGATTCTATTATTGACAATCGCTTCTTTATTAAGGATCTTAGCCCTCTCTTTTTGATATTGTATAAATAATACATATGTTTTAGCATTAATATATGGGTAAATATTGAAAAACTCAATCAACTTTTTTTTTATTTTTTCAATTAAGTCGTTAAACTTTTTTTCTCCAAGTGTTTAAGTCACTAAACTATATTTGTCTTATTCAAAAGTATATATATATTTTTTACCGGCTACCGGATTAGTCGGTAAAACACGGCCTGATAAAACATTAATCGCTAAAATATGAAAAAATTGTGGGTTTTTCCAACATTAATCGAGTAAAAAACTATGGTTACTTGTTTGGTAACCTGTCAAATAAGTCAAATATAAACTTTTCAATAAGACAAAACTTATTTAAGGGCTTAATCACGAAGTGAAAAAAGTTAATATAGTTTTTTCAATATTAACCCTTAATCTATCTAAAGAGTAACTAAATGTCACATGACATGCTCTCATTTAATTTGCCACATGTCGCTCTCTTCTTTTGCCATATCATTTATTGATTTTATTTTTAAATTTTAAAGCAAATCAAATCTATGTAAATCTAATATGGATTAATTTAATAATTAACTAAAATTAAGCAAACTTTATTATTCATATAATTATTATATTATACATATATATAAATATCAATTTCTAAAATTAACTCATGTAATACATGGGTATAGTATATCATCATTTTAGTGACTTTTATTCATGTTTTATGCCAAAATGATACTAAATTAGTTCATATTTAATTCTACAATGTATAAAGTCCGATTTATGTTGAAAGAACAAAAACCAATCAAAGAAAAACAACCGAGTTATTTTTCCTTAAAATTTGTTCAGATCTAAAGCCTATTTTAATTCCAACCGGCCAAGTGGGTGTTTTGCCCACAATCACATGAAACTCAAGCCCACGATCACGAAGCTACCCGTGTTTAGAGATGCACATTCACCGATTGTAACCGAACCAGTTCGGATAAAAATCGGACCGGTTTTTTTGCTTTGAAAAAACCGGTTATTTTTATAGCCGGTCCGGTTTCTAACTGGTTTTGGGCTGAGTATAGTGTAACCGGTATAACCGGTTTAGGATATAAAAAAACCGGTTTTTTTCAAAAACCGGTTACGAAATAACCGATTTTCAGAATTCTTTTTTTTTGTTTTGGGCTTCGGTTTTGGGCTTTTTTTTGTTTTGGGCTCTTCTTTTATATTTTGGGCTCTTTTTTTTGGGCTATAATTTCTTTTTTATTTTGGGCTAACTTTTTTTTATTTTCGGTTTGAGATTATAACTATAAGAGAAAGAGATTAACAAGTTTATAATTAAAATTATATGATTATTATAATTTATAAATTAAGTTAAACACATATATTTTACTCCAATCAAATATATTTTTATATTATATTTGATTATAAAATACATAAAAAGTTTAAAAATTCAAATTACGACAACTTATAATTCAAACTACGACAACTTATAATTCAAACTACGATAATAATTCAAACTACGACAACTAAAAATTCACAATGTTGTATTTTCTTTTCTTTTATTCACCCAAATTTTGGTATTCGGGTTCTATATCGTCGTCGTCTTCGTTATCTTCTTCCTTTGGAGGTGATATTCCAAGTTCAACTTCTTCGTTGTGTATATTTGTTTCCAACTCAACGTCGATTGAATCTTCTAATGTCGTTACGTGTTGCACTCGAGCCGCTCCATCCAAATAATCCTTCAAACATATACAACATTCTGAAACACCCTCACAACTAAATAGGGTATTTAACACACAATTAACAATAATTCATATGTCAATCCTTTGCGGAATTTGCGTCAAATTTAAATTTTCCATTAATCAGAGTTATCGACATGAATCAACCCACCTTGCTACCCATAATGTGCAAAGTGTGATAAATCATGGATCAAAGTATGTCGGGTTAGTATCTAATATCAATTACATGCTACATATCAAATCGATTACATTCATTCACATGTAATGCCAAAAAGGAGTCCACTATTCCTAAACCCGAGCTATCCAAAAGCTATACCAAAAGACGGGGAGCTCTAAGCTAGCTCCAACCGAAATCAATGAGACGGACCGGCGAGGCCCTTACCCTTGTCAGTGCCTGAAAAGGTTAACAACTAACGGGTCAACATAAAGTTGGTGAGTTACTAGATTAGATATAACACAAGGTATATACATGCAATGATGATCAACATAATGACTCCAAACGGCATAAGTCAAATGCACAAGATGAGTGATCAAATACCACATGCCCCTTCATAATTCGGGGTTCCCTAGCAAGTACGGGTGTGGTGATGCCTCTAGCATAGTACGCGGCTGTCCCTAGCAAGTACGGGACTGTCCCTAGCAAGTACGGGACTTCCGACAGTGCAAGTATGTCGGCATCCGGCATCCAAAGGGGCTAGGAATAATCCATGGATATCCAGGTGAGTCCAAACGAATGGTATAATCAACAAATGAGGTCCAAGATGCCTCGAGTATACGAATATGTCATGCATTGATGAAATGGGTGAATAAGCAACAATCGTATAATGCCATAGTATGAATCAACAACTGTAACATCCGACACTAAACCAGGTTAGCAATAATGACCTAATCTACGGTATGAAGTGTATTGTATTCACAGACCATAAGAGCCTCCAACACATCTTGAACCAGAAAGAGTCAAATATGAAGTTGTACCGTTGGATGGAACTAATAAGTAATTGCAACCGTGAAAATTCGTTATCACCTGAGGAAAACTAATGAGCTAAGCCGTTGAGAGTACAAGTGGATAAATAGTTTAGGATAAGGTCTAGTAAAAATCGATACTTCATGAATAGAGTCTGGTTACCCTGTTTTTGATAGAGTAAGAAAGCTGGTTACAGATGACGGACACAAATCAAGATATGTTTTTCACCCAGGTACCAAATAAAATGTATCATGACCTTAAGGAGCTATACGGGTGGCCTATCATGAAGGATGACATTGCCACATATGTCAACAAATTCCTAACATGCTCCAAAGTTAAGACCAACATCAGAAAGCATTTGGGTAATAGTCGACCGCCTAACAAAATCCGCGCACTCCTACCAATCAAGGAGAACAACAGGATGAATAAGTGAGTCCAAACGTACCTCAAGGAAGTTGTCTCCGGATAAGGATAGCAGATTCACATCTAGACTTTTGGCAATCGTTACAATAAGCGTTGGGTACAAACTTGCACATGAGTACCACCTATCACCATCAGACCGATGGTCAAAATGAAAGAAAGATTCAAACCCTAGAACCTATGTTAAGAGCCTGTGTAATGGATTTTGGGAAATGTTGAGATACCCATTTGAACTAGTGGAATTATCGTACGAGCATTAAAACTTCTCCATTTGAGGCACTTTATGGGCAAAATTGTCAGTCACCGCTTTGTTGGGCTGAGGTAGGAGATGGCCAGATGAGATCATCCAGGAGACTACAGAAAAGGTAGTCCAGATTAGGAACCGATTAAAGATTGCACGGGATCGATGGAAAAGCTATGCAGATGTTCAACGGAAGGATTTGGATTTCCAGGAGGGAAATCAGGTAATGCTGAAAGTCTCGCCTTGGAATGGCATAATCCGTTTTGGGAAACGAGGAAAACTCAATCCTCGTTATATCGGACCATTCAAGATTTCCAAAAGAATTGCCCGGTAGCCTACCGACTCGATCTGCCCCCAGAGCTTAGTAACGTTCATAATACCTTCCATGTATCCAACCTTAAGAAATGCCTGGCTGATGAAACACTCGTTATACCCATGGACGAGCTGGAGTTAGACGATAAGTTGAACTTCATTGAGCAACTTGTAGAATTAATGGACCGCGAAGTCAAGAAACTAAAGCACAGCCGGATCCCGATAATAAAAGTCAGATGGAACTCTAAGCGAGGTCCTGAGTTTACGTGGGAACGCGAGGATCAGTTCCGGGAAAAGTACTCTCACCTACTCTCAAATACTCAAGAAATGGAGAACACGGGCTAATTTCGGGACGAAATTCCCTTAACAGGGGGAGACTGTAACATCCGACACTAAACCAGGTTAGCAATAATGACCTAATCTACATTTAATAGTCAATTATAGCCTAATCAGTGGTCATTAGAAATTAATCAAGTGATTAACAAGGTTTATTAGAAACTTCAACTCAATTAGAATCAAATTCATCGGTGCGATGAATCGGGAAATCAATTAATCCGATCAATTTACGATATGAGGGATTAATTCAACTAAGTACATAATTAAATTATGATTAGTAACACTAATCATACACTAATACAATTACTTAACCTTAATTATGCAAGACTAAAACAATTCATTAGAACAATGCATTCAAAAGTATTTTTGAATTTACAAGAAAAGGAAAATACAAGAATACATTCTAAATACTTTTATACAAAAAAAAATGAAAATACATTTAAAATACCCCATATGGCCGGCCTTGTGAAGGACACAAGGACACTTGATAAATATTTTTTTTTACTCAACCTATCAAGATCAAATCCTTCTTCACCATCCCTCTTTCATTTCATTAAAATCTTACACTCAACCTCCATATCTTACATCATTTCAACCTCCAACTTTCCTCTATAAATAGAGACCCAAATCCTCTTCATTCTTCACACCTTCATCAACTCAAAAACTCTCTCCCTCCCTCTCTCAAATCCGGCCACAACGGCCACACACACATCACCTCAAAAATCTTTTTGTTCTTCAAGTGTTCAAGGAGAATTTCTTGTGCAACTCTTTCAAGATCAAGTCTTCTACTCATTTTCATTCCTCTAACACATCAAAGTAAGTAAATACTAGCTTATATCATCTTATATTTATGTTTATATAAGTCTTGCATAATATATATAATCACCTACAACAACAAGTTTCATAAAAACTCAAGCTTATAAGTTTCTAGTTTTTATTTTTAGTTGTTTCTTTAAATATGCATATGAATATATGAACACATTATAAAAGTGTTAATATTATGAAAACATATGAAATATATGTGTTTTTATAACTATTATGACTTTTATACAAGTAGTCTTGGAATGAACAACAAGAATCATAAGTTGTTTTAAGTTTATAAACTACGGATTTTCGGCAGAAAATTTATGTCAACTTTGAAAAATCATAACTAATTCATAACTCAACGAAATGGGTTGATTCTCGTCTCAAAAGTTAGATCTATATCTTAACTATAGATATGCAATTTTTCATAATTTATTTTGAAGTTTACGACCTCCAGAAATTATTTGAGAAACCGAAAGTTTGACAGCTCAAAAATGGCCAACATAGCGTTTTTAACGAGCTTTTTCACCAACCTAAACAACTCGAAAAATGGCCGTTCTTGATTCTAAAAATCCTTTGTATATAGTAGTTTAATGTCCTAGAAAACCAAAGTCTAAAACATTATGAAGCTTGGTCAAAAACAGCCTCAAAGTAGGCCGAAAAACCTCCGAAAAAAGCTGGAAAATTGTATATATATATAAACTTGACGTTTTAAGCAAATCTTATTTATAAACTTGTAATGTTGGGTGATTTAAGACATAAAAATCTATAAATATACATATTATCATATATTAGTAATATTAAGTCCTTATTATCATTTAGGACTCGGTTAAACATCTCCGGTTTCATCACCCATCAAACTACGCAAACTTGCATTTTGCGCATATTTTGCCATCACAAGTTCGGTGAGTCTTCATAGCCCCTATTTTTCACTATCTATTGGGGTGGAAATACATGCACTGTTTTCATATGGACATCAAAACTGTTTATTTCTTATATGTATTACATGTTCGGATTCCATCAGCCCTTATATCATGAACCGTTAATTGCATTTATTTGTAAGCGCGAGTATATTGTGGATAGATCTATTGGGAGTCATGTCCCCATTCGTGTTAGCTCGGTTCGGCTAACAGCGAGTGCATATATATTCAACACACGGTATTACGTATGGGAATACTGCACAGGGCAAACTCATTCTAATTAAGCTTCGGTTGCATGATGGTTTATGTAATACATACACGGAATTTATGATTTTATGAATTCAACTCCTCTGATAATGTCCATACAACTGGTCTTTTCGCGTAAACCTATGAGCTCACCAACAATTTTTGTTGACGTATTTTTAGCATGTATTTTCAGGTAATTAAGGCAAGTATGCCTTCAGAAGTAACCACTTTCAAGCTTCCGCACTTAAGGAGTCGCATTCTTTTCAAACCGTCGGAGATTTATTTGCATTATTTTGGATAATTTAATTATGTATTTAAATCTCTGTACCTTGCGAACTACTCTTTATTATTTACGGGTTATGTAAAACATTTCTACCTTTTAAAGTTATATCGATGTATTTTTGAAAACGTCCATGTAGTGGTCGTTCATTATGATTATGGTTACGCTTCCGCGACGTCACGCTTCGTTGCCAACCGGGATAGCAGGGTGTGACAGATTGGTATCAGAGCCATAGTTATAGTGAACTAGGTTGCATTAGTACCTAGACTATAACTGTTACAAAACTAAGTTTTCTTCAAGAACTGTGAACACATATATGGACCCTGATGACAATAACATGTCGAACAATATGGTTATTATCCTCTTTGACTCAGAGGATGAATTCTCACCCATGGAACATAGAAGCCAAGGTGACACTGGGTATACTTTGGATCGGGAAACCACCCAGACTAAATCAATGACGATGTAATGGACTCGTCAAAGCACAAGGAGGGCAATTGTGGCCCTGCAACACAAATTGCTCCACCATCACCACCACATATGTCATCCTACACCCTATTTAGAAGCCATCCCAATGGACCATTAAGGAAGTTCACCCCTAGGAAAAGGGTGTGAATAGCACAACGGGAGTCTATCCCGGTACCTACTCATCAGCCAAGCCCGCAACTATAACGATAGGCGAACGTAATACAGTGGGGATGGATGCCTCACACTCTCCAAGAGTGGAGAAACGAGGAAGTGATCCAAAACCAGTTTGAAGTCGGAACACCATCTTCCTCTCAAGTGCCGACACTTACCCAGAAACCTACGTAACAAACGATGCCTCTGTTGGTGGCAAGGGCCGCCAGACACGTTCTCCAATTTCGACAAAATCCACCAAGAGGTCGGTGAGATCTTTGCAAGGATTAAGTAGGAGACAATACAAACCCTCAATATACATTGGGACAACCAGAACACCCAAGCGATTCAACAAGACGGAATAGACAAATTGTGACAGCGCCTAGCAGAGCGCAAAGCCCGTAATGTAGAACTAACCCAACGACTTAACACTTGGAGTACGAGGAAACCCCAGAAGTATCTCATACTTAGTACCATTCTACCATTTTATAGTATTTATCTAGGCTATACTATCTGATATATCTTAGGGTATATAAGGCTTAAGAATTTATCAGAAAATTCTGACCATATCATATACAAAGATTGAGTATCAAGAACTTTTATGAGGAATTAAGTTTTAACTACAACTCTGCGTAGGAGAAGATAAAGCTGTGACTATCTGCCTAAGAAATTTCAAACCCGTAGACTTATCCTCTTACCCCATTAGATACCACTTATGCATTTCTACTATTTGATACTCGTGCTGATAGGAGCTTTATATCCACTAAGTTCACTAAGCAGATAAATTCCATTAAGTGCTACTTATGCTATTGAGGTTGATGAGATTGAGACGCTTAAGACAAATAATATAAGTCGAGGATGCTCCTTAGAATTAGTAGGCCGACTCTTTGAAACAGACTTGATACCCATCAAACTGGGAAGTGTTTACGTGATCATAGGCATAGACTGGCTACCGAAAATCGTGTGGAAATAGTATGCAACAAGAACACCGTTCATATACCTTTAGCCAATAAGAAGTTCCTTACTGTCCAATGCAAAGCAAGAAATACCAAATTAAGCATCATCTCTAGCATTAGGACCCTGAAGTGTTAATAGAGAGGGAGCCAAAGGGAAAGCGGCTCGAAAATATTCTTATTATTTATGGTCACGCTAAAGTTTTTCCAGAACACTTACCTGAACTCCCAACATCGAGGCAAGTCAGATTCAAAAAAAAAAAAAGCGGCCTAGTTTCAGGTGCGGTACCAGTGGCTCGAGCACCATGCCGATTAGCCCCATCATAGTGTAAGAATAGTCCAACCAACTGTAGTAGCTCTTAGATAAAAGGTTTATCAAACCGAGTTCCTCACTTTAGAGGAGCTCCAGTTTTGTTCATAAAGAAGAAGAATGAAACCTGCAGAATGTGCATCAATTACTAAGAGTTAGATAAACTAAAAGAACCGACACTCGCTCACAAGGATCAATGACTTGTTTGACCAAACTACAAGAATTAAGCTTCTATTAGAAGATCGACCTAAGGTCTGGTTATCATCATGTTAGAGTTCGAAAGAAAGATGTTCCAAAGACAGCCTTCAGATTCCGTTTCGGTCATCATAAATTCCTATTAATGTCGTTGGGATTAACTAGTACCCCAACGATACTCATGGACCTCATCGGGTGTGCAAACCTTATCTAGAAAAGTTCGTGATTGTATTCTTGAATGACTTCTTAATCTACTCACGAAACAAGGAGGAGCACGAGTAAACATTTAAGACTGATTCTAGAGTTGTTGAAAAAAAAAGAATAACTACATGCCAAGCTTTCTAAGTTTGACTTTTGACTAAGATAGGTAAGATTTCTCGGTCACGTGATCAATAGTAAAGGAATCCAAGTTAACCCCGCCAAGATCGAGACTATCAGAAATTGGTTAACTCTTAGAACCCCTATAAAGATACGACGGTCCTTAAGACTTGCCACTTATTATAAGCAATTATCAGAAATTTCTCAAAGTTCACCAGAGCTCTAACAAAACTGACCTGAAAAGGCATTAAGTATGATTGGGGCGAGCATCAGGAGACATCATATCAGCTATTAAAGCACAACCTGTGTAGCGCGCTTATTTTATCCAAGAGAAGCAAGAAATTTGTAGATTACTGTGATTCTTCACACAATGGGTTGATATAGAAAGATAGGGTCATAACTTATACTTTATGAAAAACTTAAAGTTCTCTAGGTGATTTACACAACGCATGATCTGGATCTTGAAGCAGTATTCTTTATCCTTGGAGACATTAGTTGTACGGTATGAAGTGTATTGTATTCACAGACCATAAGAGCCTCCAACACATCTTGAACCAGAAAGAGTCAAATATGAAGTTGTACCGTTGGATGGAACTAATAAGTAATTGCAACCGTGAAAATTCGTTATCACCTGAGGAAAACTAATGAGCTAAGCCGTTGAGAGTACAAGTGGATAAATAGTTTAGGATAAGGTCTAGTAAAAATCGATACTTCATGAATAGAGTCTGGTTACCCTGTTTTTGATAGAGTAAGAAAGCTGGTTACAGATGACGGACACAAATCAAGATATGTTTTTCACCCAGGATCCAATAAAATGTATCATGACCTTAAGGAGCTATATGGGTGGCCTATCATGAAGGATGACATTGCCACATATGTCAACAAATTCCTAACATGCTCCAAAGTTAAGACCAACATCAGAAAGCATTTGGGTAATAGTCGACCGCCTAACAAAATCCGCGCACTCCTACCAATCAAGGAGAACAACAGGATGAATAAGCGAGTCCAAACGTACCTCAAGGAAGTTGTCTCCGGATAAGGATAGCAGATTCACATCTAGACTTTTGGCAATCGTTACAATAAGCGTTGGGTACAAACTTGCACATGAGTACCACCTATCACCATCAGACCGATGGTCAAAATGAAAGAAAGATTCAAACCCTAGAACCTATGTTAAGAGCCTGTGTAATGGATTTTGGGAAATGTTGAGATACTCATTTGAACTAGTGGAATTATCGTACGAGCATTAAAACTTCTCCATTTGAGGCACTTTATGGGCAAAATTGTCAGTCACCGCTTTGTTGGGCTGAGGTAGGAGATGGCCAGATGAGATCATCCAGGAGACTACAGAAAAGGTAGTCCAGATTAGGAACCGATTAAAGATTGCACGGGATCGATGGAAAAGCTATGCAGATGTTCAACGGAAGGATTTGGATTTCCAGGAGGGAGATCAGGTAATGTTGAAAGTCTCGCCTTGGAATGGCATAATCCGTTTTGGGAAACGAGGAAAACTCAATCCTCGTTATATCGGACCATTCAAGATTTCCAAAAGAATTGCCCGGTAGCCTACCGACTCGATCTGCCCCCAGAGCTTAGTAACGTTCATAATACCTTCCATGTATCCAACCTTAAGAAATGCCTGGCTGATGAAACACTCGTTATACCCATGGACGAGCTGGAGTTAGACGATAAGTTGAACTTCATTGAGCAACCTGTAGAATTAATGGACCGCGAAGTCAAGAAACTAAAGCACAGCCGGATCCCGATAATAAAAGTCAGATGGAACTCTAAGCGAGGTCCTGAGTTTACGTGGGAACGCGAGGATCAGTTCCGGGAAAAGTACTCTCACCTACTCTCAAATACTCAAGAAATGGAGAACACGAGCTAATTTCGGGACGAAATTCCCTTAACAGGGGGAGACTGTAACATCCGACACTAAACCAGGTTAGCAATAATGACCTAATCTACATTTAATAGTCAATTATAGCCTAATCAGTGGTCATTAGAAATTAATCAAGTGATTAACAAGGTTTATTAGAAAATTCAACTCAATTAGAATCAAATTCATCGGTGCGATGAATCGGGAAATCAATTAATCCGATCAATTTACGATATGAGGGATTAATTCAACTAAGTACATAATTAAATTATGATTAGTAACACTAATCATACACTAATACAATTACTTAACCTTAATTATGCAAGACTAAAACAATTCATTAGAACAATGCATTCAAAAGTATTTTTGAATTTACAAGAAAAGGAAAATACAAGAATACATTCTAAATACTTTTATACAAAAAAAAAATGAAAATACATTTAAAATACCCCATATGGCCGACCTTGTGAAGGACACAAGGACACTTGATAAATATTTTTTTACTCAACCTATCAAGATCAAATCCTTCTTCACCATCCCTCTTTCATTTCATTAAAATCTTACACTCAACCTCCATATCTTACATCATTTCAACCTCCAACTTTCCTCTATAAATAGAGACCCAAATCCTCTTCATTCTTCACACCTTCATCAACTCAAAAACTCTCTCCCTCCCTCTCTCAAATCCGGCCACAAGGGCCACACACACATCACCTCAAAAATCTTTTTGTTCTTCAAGTGTTCAAGGAGAATTTCTTGTGCAACTCTTTCAAGATCAAGTCTTCTACTCATTTTCATTCCTCTAACACATCAAAGTAAGTAAATACTAGCTTATATCATCTTATATTTATGTTTATATAAGTCTTGCATAATATATATAATCACCTACAACAACAAGTTTCATAAAAACTCAAGTTTATAAGTTTCTAGTTTTTATTTTTAGTTGTTTCTTTAAATATGCATATGAATATATGAACACATTATAAAAGTGTTAATATTATGAAAACATGTGAAATATATGTGTTTTTATAACTATTATGACTTTTATACAAGTAGTCTTGGAATGAACAACAAGAATCATAAGTTGTTTTAAGTTTATAAACTACGGATTTTTGGCAGAAAATTTATGTCGAATTTGAAAAATCATAACTAATTCATAACTCAACGAAATGGGTTGATTCTCGTCTCAAAAGTTAGATCTATATCTTAACTATAGATCTGCAATTTTTCATAATTTATTTTGAAGTTTAAGACCTCCAGAAATTATTTGAGAAACCGAAAGTTTGACAGCTCAAAAATGGCCAACATAGCGTTTTTAACGAGCTTTTTCACCAACCTAAACAACTCGAAAAATGGCCGTTCTTGATTCTAAAAATCCTTTGTATATAGTAGTTTAATGTCCTAGAAAACCAAAGTCTAAAACATTTTGGAGCTTGGTCAAAAACAGCCTCAAAGTAGGCCGAAAAACCTCCGAAAAAGCTGGAAAATTGTATATATATATAAACTTGACGTTTTAAGCAAATCTTATTTATAAACTTGTAATGTTGGGTGATTTAAGACATAAAAATCTATAAATATACATATTATCATATATTAGTAATATTAAGTCCTTATTATCATTTAGGACTCGGTTAAACATCTCCGGTTTCATCACCCATCAAACTACGCAAACTTGCATTTTGCGCATATTTTGCCATCACAAGTTCGGTGAGTCTTCATAGCCCCTATTTTTCACTATCTATTGGGGTGGAAATACATGCACTGTTTTCATATGGACATCAAAACTGTTTATTTCTTATATGTATTACATGTTCGGATTCCATCAGCCCTTATATCATGAACCGTTAATTGCATTTATTTGTAAGCGCGAGTATATTGTGGATAGATCTATTGGGAGTCATGTCCCCCATTCGTGTTAGCTCGGTTCGGCTAACAGCGAGTGCATATATATTCAACACACGGTATTACGTATGGGAATACTGCACAGGGCAAACTCATTCTAATTAAGCTTCGGTTGCATGATGGTTTATGTAATACATACACGGAATTTATGATTTTATAAATTCAACTCATCTGATAATGTCCATACAACTGGTCTTTTCGCGTAAACCTATGAGCTCACCAACAATTTTTGTTGACGTATTTTAGCATGTATTTTCAGGTAATTAAGGCAAGTATGCCTTCAGAAGTAACCACTTTCAAGCTTCCGCACTTAAGGAGTCGCATTCTTTTCAAACCGTCGGAGATTTATTTGCATTATTTTGGATAATTTAATTATGTATTTAAATCTCTGTACCTTGCGAACTACTCTTTATTATTTACGGGTTATGTAAAACATTTCTACCTTTTAAAGTTATATCGATGTATTTTTGAAAACGTCCATGTAGTGGTCGTTCATTATGATTATGGTTACGCTTCCGCGACGTCACGCTTCGTTGCCAACCGGGGTAGCAGGGTGTGACAACAACAATTGATCAATCATGAAGCAACAAATACATCATATATGACTTAATGAAAATCTAATACTAGAACTCACAGTGATCGGCAATAAGATTTCGGCCTCCACAACACGCCCCAATTATAGGCCGATACAAGTAAGACTTAAATCGAATCATTGTTTCTTCAAGTCGAACAAGTACGTTAAAACTTCACAAGTATTCCCAATTATGTATACATATGACTATAATATCATATTAAAAGTTGCATGAACATCCCAAACAAAACAATCAAATTATCAAGACCAACCGTCTTATATATTTGTCTATATCTAGCTACAAAAAATAGGTTTTTAACCTTATAATAGATTGAGTTGTCTTAACATAGTTTAATCCAAGAAAAAGTAGACTCTTTTATCTTTGATATCCAACTTGAATCATCCCAAACGGATCAATAACCAATTCTATATTAATTTATAAAGTTGACATCACAGTTTTTGTCAATTGCAGGTTAGCAGCAATCCGATGCACTTTTGACCTGCTTAACGTCTAATTTAGCTTCATATGCTTATTTTATATTAAATTACACTCTCTTAGCTTTCCAACGACGTATGGCACGTCCAAAACGGAGCTTCGAGTGATTTTATATGAATTTTACAAGATACCATGTCAAAGTTGTCCCCAAAACTCGAAAATCATATAAGTTTTGTCGTATTTCGCAATTTCACACATATTAAGCATTTCAATTCAACTCGTATCAATAACATATTTATACCAAAGAGTTTACAAATCATTTTGGTCATCCGCACACCAATTTTAAGCCATAATACATTCAAGACTTTTCATCGAACGCTTGGCGTGCGGTTTGGGTCTAAAACGCCAAATTGAGTTCTTGCACGTGTTTTGTGTTACCCAACATTTGAAAACACTTTGATAACATAAATTAACACTTTCTACATATTTTAACACCAATACATACCATCGCATGATTCCATGGCCCAAAACCCAAATAAGCCTTTAAAACTCCAATTGAGTTCCTACTAACTTACATTCAACTTCATGGCCATAAATAACGCATTTGACTCATGATTATCATATGGAATATGTAAGAATACCATAAACTCATTTCCATCCACCATTGGAGCTCAAATGGAGCTCCAACTTGGGTTTTCATTCCATATCACTAACTCATCCAATCGATCTCATATTTATGACTCAAATACCTTTATAAACTATAAATATTACCATATTCATGATATTGGAGTCATTTGCTAACTCCATCACAAAAACCCACTTAGGGTTGTGTTCTTCCAACTTGAAGAACAACAATGGAAATGGAGAAGAGAAGGGAGGGAAGTGTTATACCTTCAAAAGAAGCACCAAATAAAGATTTCTAGCCTTCAATCTTCAAGTTTGGTGACCACTCAAGCAAAACCCTAGAAATCTTTATTCTTCTTCTTTCTCTTTTCTCTTTTGCAAATGAATTTTATGTGTGTGTGTGTGTCCTTATGGACGATTTTAAGAAGAAAAGGGAGGGGGTTTGGCCTTTGGCCACCCACAACCATCTATCTATGCACAAATATGCAATACACCCCCTTCCCATTAAGTCTTTCAATTTTCATTTCAATAAAATACAAACAAAAATGTCATAACTTGCATTTATTTACAATTCAATACCCAAATTAGTATTTTGACATAATTATGCTAAATATATTTAAACACCGCATTAATTGATTCTTATGTCATACTAATCATTATCTAAATGACAAAATACATTACCTATTTTTGTCATTTCAGTACAACCCAACATTTTATTTTTCTTTAATCATTCAAGTCTCAATAATAGTGATCATTACTAACATTTGGTAATTAACTCATAATATTGTACTTAAGTTCACACTTATAATTGATTCATAAAGTTAATTACCTTTTTAAATTATTGGGTGTTACAATTCTATCGACTCCGGACTTAGTCTCGACCTCCGATGCGATATAACCCTGCCACTAACAGAAAAAGCAGATTCTGAAGCTACCGTGGAAGCTTGGACGGTTAGTAAATCACGGGCCATGGCGGCTAGAATCGGATATATCGGTTCCTTTTCTTTCCACCAAGCCAAAAGATCAAGGTTTTCAAACTCTTCATATGTCATAGTTAAAATAACATCACTAGCAATATAGTTTCCTAACTCGCTACTCGGGGTGTTAGTACGTGCTCGTTTCGATTGGGAATTTAAAAGTGTGTTAAAAAGAGATATACCGTTTCCTCTACTAGATGATTCCCCTCTCCTCATTTGTTCTTGTATTATATTACTCGCACCATATTTACGTAAATAAATATCGAATAACTCCCGGAAACATTTGTTAAAATAGTTTACTTGGTTTTGGATAAAATTGGGCTCGGTTAAATCTTCGTGTAAACCAAAAGCAAATGCAATACTTTCAATTAATGTTTCAACGCCACCAACATTTACCGTCGGGTTTAAAGCGGCGGCACAAGTAAAAACCGGTGGGATTTCCTTAAAATATTTCAAAAGTTTTTCTTTCATTGTTTTGCCAATATTGTCAAATACTTGGCTTTCAAATTCAAAATCATTTAGTTTGGAAGCTAACAAATAAATTTGATTTAGAACCAAAGGGCTAGTAGGATAATATACACCGGATAAATAAGTTGTTGCGTCTTTAAAAACTTTTAACAAAGCGGTTATTTTCGCAATCATTTCCCAACTCGAACTCGGATAAATACTTGGAACATGGCCCTTCTCGTGTAGGCAATTGTGAAACGGTTGCAACGTTTCCCTTTGCCTTAACGCGGAGTGCATCATCATCCATGTCGAGTTCCAACGAGTTGGAACATCTAAATTCGCACTTAAAGCTTTTTTATTAACCGATTTACAATAACGTCTATATGCATTTAGTCTTTGGCTATTACTACAAAGAACCGATTTTATCATCGCTTTAAATTCTAATCTAATCGGTTCAATAACCTCCAACCCGGCTTGCACGGATAAATTAATAATATGTGCAACACAACGAGTATGAAAAAAAGCGCCATCTAAAAATAACAATTTTAATCTCGGAATTATTCGACGCATTATCAAAAGACATCGAAAATACTTTTCCTTCTAATTTATAAAGGCAAATCACACGTTCAAAAGTGCAAATAAATTTGCACCGGTATGTGGCTCGCCGAATAAATCAAACGCGATCGTTGTTTTCATCATTTGCCAATTTTTGAATCTAACCAATGTGTCGTAACGGCTAAAAAAGAATTTCCGGTGTTGTGAGGAGCGCTCCAAACGTCGCAAGTTAACGAAACACTATAATTATGTTCTAGAAAACCCAGAATCATTTTTCCCTCGCAACACTCCACATTTTTAAAGCATCATGACGAAGGGTAGTACGACTTACTTGCGTATAACGTGGTTGCATCAATTGTTGAATCATCGCCGTGAAAGCTTCATCGTCAAAGTGATCGAACGGCAACGATTTCGTAATCACAAATTTTGTAAACGCTTCCCGTAATTTATCATTATCGTAAATAAAAACGCCACCTTGCGGGGTAACGTTCGGTTGAGTAGGATCGGCTCTCATCCGAAGTGCCTTGCATGCTTTCGTAATATGATTTTTCAACGTCGTGTTTCCTTCGGCCGCAAAAAACTTTTGACAAAGTTTGCAACGAGCTTTTCTCGAACCATTTGACATTTCACACAAATCATAATGATCCCAAATTTCTTTGTTACGTTTATTCTCGAGCACCCGAACAACTTCAAGATTTCCACCGACGGAAGATTGTCCGGTCGTTTCGGGAGTATTAGTAGCCATTTGAGATGAAAGAAAAAGATTGCTTGGAATTTTCGAGATTACGAGAGTTGGAGAATACCGAAAATATCAGACGAGAGAGTTGGAGAATACCGAAAATATCAAACGAGAGAGTTGGAGAATACCGAAAATATCAAACGAGAGAGTTAGAGAATACCGAAAGTATCAAATGAGAGTGTTTGGAATCAATGGTAATCAATCAAAAACATTTCCTACCTATTTATACAAAATTGGGTGGCAAAACTGTAATTTTTTGAGCTAAAAACGGCTCTATGGGTCCAACGGATCTATTTTCAAACTGCACATAAATCGGATTTTTATCCAGTTACAAAAAACCGGTTAATTATCCGGTATAAAAACCGGTCACCCAAAAAACCTTATAACCGGTTAAGATTATAACCGGTCCGGTTACAAAAAAACCGGTTAGAGGGAAACCGGTTTCGGATCAAAATCGGATAACCGGATTTTTCGTGCACCTCTACCCGTGTTGAACCGATCAACACCATGGTCACTAAACGAATCGAGTCAGAATAAGTCACTCTTAAAATGGGTTGTGTGACAAATTGGGTTTAAGTGTATAATATCTAGCCATCTAGGTCACTACCTTTTAAAACTTTGATAATAACCTAATTATTTGTAATTATAGAAATTAATGCTTATTACAAAAACTAATAAGCAGTAACACAAAAAACATAACCCAAAGTCGTAGAACTATATAATTTCTTTTGTAGCACGTACTTCATTTTCTTTTCATTTTACCTTTTGATGCTCATTTCCCGTAACAATGTATCACCTCATTATCGAGTTATTACAAAACCAACTTTGACAATGTCTCTATTCGTTTTAAGCTCAAAGTTTGTGTTATGCACAAAATGACATCAAACTCAACCTAAGCTATTTCCACATAATAAGTTAAGCTTTTTAACTAGCTAAAACTGATACAGTGTTATATGAAAATACAAGTTATAAGCCACCAAACGTGATGTGCATCCATCAACCTTTGGAGTTTAAGTATCCATGTCAAACTTGATGTGTGTTATCACCATTGTTGATACCATTGTTGATTGTCGCCGTCGAAAACTTTAACATAAAAAATGATCTCAAATGTGTTTAATACATGATGTCAAAAGTGTTGCAAGAAAACCTAAAGTAAAACTAAAGAATACATTTGAGTACAAAGGACAAAAACTTTAGCAAAAAAAACAATTTGGTAGCCAAATAACTTTTTATTTACCTACGTTTTTAAATATGAAAAACTAATAATTACCTACACATCTAAATCTAATCTTTTCATAATTTAAGATGTAACACCTTGAAATTTGACATAAATGCTTGACTTTTAATAATCAAACTTGTGACTTTCTTGTTAGTTGGCTAAAGTATGCAACTTGAAGTGTTACGCATGTAACTCTTGGAAAAATGTAAGTTATGGCACTTAATGGTTATTTCTGAAAAGTTTTATAAGACTTAAGTTAGATTAGTGAAAATAATGACCAAAAGAATTGGGTTTTGTTGTGTTTGGCTTGAAGACCATACGGGAGCTCAATGATAGGAGCCATCATCTCTAGTTTATATAGAAATCAAGATTTTTATTGCTAGATTAATGCCAAAATCATGTGTATAAGAGTTTCTTGGATGATTTCTAAGTAAATCAAGGTATGTATTTGACTTTTTTATTTGATTATGTTGTTAGGGTTCATCATATCTTGCTTGGACTCTAGACTTTGGTATTGAACCTCTTGTTGTTATAGCATATTATTAAACTAGATTTGGAGCTTGTATTGAAGTTGAAATCGGATTTTGTAGCCATGAAGAAATTGGATTAAAGGAAAATGTCCTAAATCTTATGGATTGATGTATAAATTTATAAGTATTAAGAAGAATGAATTTGTAAAGTATTGGATGATATTACATTGCATATTTGAGTTACATTTTTTGACATATATATTTGGAATCTCGATTGCTTTTAAGTCCAAGAACAATGTATAAAGTATTTGTTGTTCTTGAGTTTTATGTATAGAATGGTAATATTTAATGCCAAATCTTAATGTTATTATATAGAGAAATGACTCAAACATGTTTGGGGTTTCATAGGTTAAGTCTCATTAATGATTTAGTACTGATTCAAGAAACAAGAATCAAATTTGGGTGTGTTGGATGTAAAATCGTAGTTGTACTGAAAAATTGCAGCTTCAACACCGTGGTTTTATAAAATCTGTTTAAAATCGCTCGTACCTCTATTTTGGGTGTTCTTTATATTGTTGGAAAGCTAGAGGGTGAATATTATGTTATCTTTAGACTTATTAAGTTGGTCCGACTAGAAAACTGGTCAAAATCACTACTTTTCCAGCTGCTCTAGTTTGATTAAAAGTTGGAAGTCGAGTTTTGAAGTTTATTAAATTTAGAATGCTCATGTGGTCTTTAATATGCTATCATAGGTCAATCATTGCCTCATTTGGGATTATTTTAAGGTCTCAAGGTGCTTTTTTGCAATTGAGAATTGGTACTTCAGTTAGAGACTTTCGGTTTAATGTGAAATGACATTGCTTTGTGTGGCTTATGCTCTAGTGTGGTGAGTGATAGATTAATATGCATAGCAAGCGTGTGCGCACACACACGTATTGGAACACTTGCTCATCTATTTGGCTTGTTGTGAACTGACTTGTTGCTTGATTCGTTAAGACTTATGCAACCTGGACGCAGGTGGGAGTAGCACTATGATGCAAATGGATTCACTGTTCAATACGTATATCTGTTATATGCTTTGTTTGACTTCCTTGTGTGTTATGGATACATAATTGATTTCGAACTCGGATAGGTTGTAATATTTGTGCTAGTGGAGCTAGAAGAGTTTTGGTACTATGTTTATACAAATTTCTTTAGTATTGAGTCGATTAGTATGATACGGATTTTGTAACCAGTGCAATTTGCATTATAGATAAACACCTTTGTATGTAGCATGTGCCAAATATACTTTTAGACACGTTTTGCTTAAACTACATTTGTTTGCCAATCTTATGTGACATTTTATTATAAAATGCATTTTGTTGTTGAGGATGTTTCATAAGATCTTCTTATGGGTAACTTAGAGCAAATGTTCTTTTTTCTAATTCAAGTTGTAAGTTTTTGACGATAATTATGGACCAAGTTATTAAATCATTGTGACATGAATGACTAACGGTGATAATTTTTAACACTCAGACAACACGACACTAAAAGGTAAGTTGAGATTAACGCAAACCCAAAGCAAGTTGAAAATGGGCAAAACAAAATTGACATGAAATTTGGGTTTCGGGTCAATTGAGATACCCAAGTCACAAAATCAACTTGATTGATCTGTTTAGAATTGTAAAAGAAAGATAAAAATAAATAATAATAATAATAACTAAAAGATCTAAACAATAAAATTAAAAGTTATAATTATATGTACAATTAACGTTGATTAATTTATTTTATGCTAAATAATATTCTAATTACTATTTGAATTCTATAATCTCAATCTATGTTTTTAAAAGTTCACACTGAACTAAAATCGAATATCTACCTTGAAAATTCGAATCCGAAACCCGAAAACCAAATTTACAAACAAAATTTGAAATTGAAAACCAATAATTAAAAAGACTAAATGGGTCAAGTCGTAGTCCATACAAATCTAACACAGTAAAAGTTAACACGAATTAAATCTGACCCCACCTAACACGACTCAAATCTGACATGAATATAATTGGTTAAAAAATTTTGATACGGAAATCTGTTAACGTGAATATAATAACCCAAAACCCAGCCCGATTCTTAGCCTTACAATTACAAGAATGAGTTCAGTATTTTTTTTGGATGAATGTATTTTTCATTCTAGTCTGCCTTTTTGGGACAATAAATAGGCCCAAGAAATGTAGGGAGCTGAAAATTTTAGCCCAAAGTAATTTGGACGGCCTCCTAACTTATGCAGGCCCATTTTGTACTATATCATATTATCATCTATAAATATAACTTTTTTTAAAACTATGCAACACTTAGAGACCCATTTGATTCTTGAAATAAATTTAAAAGAATAATATATAATATAATGTGTTTGGAAGTTTGAATTACAAAAATAATAAATTATATCAGAATTTTATATTTTTGGATATATGATTTTACATGTTTTAGGGACTAATACCCTTCCCATATACGATTTTTATTTTGACCCTTATGAAAATTTATCCATCCCATCGATATTCACATGTCATACATAGAAAATGATCAAGAATCAAAATGATGTAAGCAGTTATGTCATATGTACATAATTTTCTTGTATATCAGTTGTAATAATTGTAATGTTTTTACTTTGTATTTTTATGATAATCTTCACGTAATTTATAATCTAGCTATTATATTATCCACACAATCGATGTTGTTATGTATTTGCTTGAATAACTATTATCATAGTATGTGACACCACAACAAAACATTTGATCAAGATTAACTCAACATTACTATGTAGTTTATGAATTTCTAAAGATTTTGATATTTGTATTCTTAATCTTTTATTTTGTAATATGTTTTAATTTGTTTGACCAAAATTTTCTTTTTATTTCTTGTAATACTTTGTGCTAATATTATCTTTGAACTTTATTTCAATCATTAAGAATTGTGTTATAGTTAAAGGGTGTATGTCATTAAATATCAACCTATTTTAACCATTTGAGTTATTTTACTTCCAAAAACATTATCTTATTTGTTAATTTATTATGAATAAATAAAATTGTTGCTATATTATAATTTTTTCATTATTTACTAGCTACTAGAAATTTAGAGTAATGGTGAAAGTATGTTAAAATCATAATTTTTAGATGCTTTCTATTTTATTATTAGCAGTTTTAGTTTCTTAGTTTTATGCTGATTATTTAAACAACATTTGTTAAATGTGTATTTAATCAAATGATAATTGGGCCTAATTAGAGAGTACTTTTTCTTATTCTACCTGGACTGGGCCTGTACATAATTGAGCAATGGACTTTGGTCATGTTTGACTTTTATATAAGATTTTGTTCAGTATTTTTGTTTTTTTTTTTAAATAACAAAGTTATACTACACCTTTTATTACTTTTATTACTGATGAAATGTAAAGAATCTAAATTTTATTACATTTATTGAAAATGATAAACTTGTTTATAATAGATTTTAACTGGTTTTTATTCATTCTTTCTATGATACAAAAGTTTACACACACTATAAGCAATTTTTTTGTTAATTTCAATTTTCATTCCATATGCCAAATGGGCCGTTAAGAGTGCATTAGGCTCACAGAATGACAATTAAATAAAATAGAAGTGTTTTTAGTGTTTTTGGTTCGAATTTTAAAGGCACTCATCAAATTTATGATAAAAAACGATTTATAATATAAATTTGATTTTCAATACTTCATATCACAAACTTTTAGTCGGCATCAAACATCATGTTCCATCAATCCCATGAAACACATTGTCTAATTCAAATCTTTATCGAGAAAAATAAAGTCTTAAAGTTTTTTTTTTTACTTTTTGGTTTAGTGAAGTTTGACTATTAACACCCGATTTTCAGTTTTTTAAAACCCGGTTCACCAATTATAACCGGGATCTAATAGTCAAATTTCACTAAACCAAAAAGAAAACAATTAACTTGAAAATTTTCTGGAAAAATAAATAACATAGATGGACGAAAACACAAAAATCATGAAAACATGTTGGTTTTTTTCATAAACTTTTTGAAACTAATCGATGCTTTTAGTTATTATAATATATTAATTTTTTAATCCTTATCAATAATTACAAACTAAAATTCTTCATTAATCCTAAACCTAATTAAAATTTCTCCTTTTTGTCTACATTCTTTCACATTCCCTCTCATAGCCGGCAATATCCTTTTTATTCTTAGCCATTATGATATGCCTACCTCACTATGAAAATATCGTCAATAAGTTATTATTAATATATTATGTTGTCACATGTCTTTTTATCTTGTTATCATGTTAGGTATCTAATAAAAATTAATTATTATTAAAAATATTTTAATCCATTTAGTTGTGTTTATCATTTTTATAAAAAAAAAATGAGTACTATATTAAGACAGACATGTACCATTTTTAGTTTTCTATATGTGACATTTTATATCATTCTATCAAATATTTTTGTAGAACTAATAACTTCTAATAATTGGAAAATTTATACTTCGTCCGTAGTGTTCACGTTTCTTTTTTAATCTGTCCCAATATAAATGTCCATAACCATAGATGGATAGATATAACTTATATAAACTTCTTATGCCCTTAATTATGTGGTTTAAAAAAATTTATTTTTTTAAATGAAATTAATAATTAAGGATAAAACTTAATTAAATATTGTAATCATGTCTTTTTATCTTGTTATCATGTTAGGTATCTAATAAAAATTAATTATTATTAAAAATATTTTAATCCATTTAGTTGTGTTTATCATTTTTATAAAAAAAAAATGAGTACTATATTAAGACAGACATGTACCATTTTTAGTTTTCTATATGTGACATTTTATATCATTCTATCAAATATTTTTGTAGAACTAATAACTTCTAATAATTGGAAAATTTATACTTCGTCCGTAGTGTTCACGTTTCTTTTTTAATCTGTCCCAATATAAATGTCCATAACCATAGATGGATAGATATAACTTATATAAACTTCTTATGCCCTTAATTATGTGGTTTAAAAAAATTTATTTTTTTAAATGAAATTAATAATTAAGGATAAAACTTAATTAAATATTGTAATCATTATGTTGTTTTGAAACTTGGTTTTTTTTCTTTTTCTTTTTTTTTTTTTTTTTTGCTATTTGACATTTATTTTAGGACGAAGTGATCGGTACATCTGATTTTGAGATTCGATTTTTAGTTTCTTTAATAACATGTGTTTTATAACATTTTTTCTATATAAATATATGAAAATATTAGTTCACATAATTTGAAATTAATATTTCTTTTTTTTTTTGTTGGTAATGGCAACCATTTCAGCCATGTTTAACACGACCACTTACTTTGCAAAACATAAAGGGAGGTGGTTTGTACACAATTTTTTTTTTCATCCACAACAATTTTATGTAAATAGACAACTAAACCCTTAGGGGCCGTTTGGTTCACTGGAATCCGAGGGAATTGGAGGGGAAAGGAATCCAATTCCAGTCAATTTATGTGTTTGGTTCAACTATAAAAAGGAATTTGATTCCATCAAAATTAAAATTTTCCAATGAATGAAGGAAAATAACATTTCTTCACACAATTGATGGAATTCAATTCCTTTACAAAAAAGAAAATGGTTGATTACAAAAATATCATTTATGTTTAACACACTACACTAGACGATGTCTAGTCTTATCCCCACCCCTCCCCCCCCCCCCCCCCCCGACTCACCTACTCTAGCTCGCTATCCAACCTACTACGCACCGTACCTACCACCCATCCCTCATCCACCCCACCCACCCTACCATACCCTACCATATCCATCTCATCTTATTCCGACTTTATAGACTTATCCACCTCTACCCACCCACCCTACCCTACCCCATCCCATCCCACCCACCTTTACACACTCCCTACCTTACCTACGTTGTCCAACCTACTCTTATCTACTATCCACCATACTTACCCCTACCCACCTACCCATCCCTCATCCATCATCCATCATACGTTACCCACCCAACCCATCTACCCTTACCCTACATACGTTATCCAACCTACTCTTACCTACTACCCGCCATACCTCCCCTTACCCACCTACCCATCCCTCATCCACCCTACCCACCCCATCTCATCCACCCTACCCATATCCATCTCATCATATTTCTACCTTAGAGACTTATCCACTTCTACCCACTCATCCCATCCTACCCTACCAACGAATTATGAAATTGGATTCCAACTTCTTTTTAGCCAACCAAACATGATTTGGAATCCAATTCCAATTCCTTGCTTAACAGATTCCAATTCCTTTTAAAACATTTTGCGAACCAAACGCCACCTTACTATCACTTTTATCAAATTTACATTTACTCCCTCCATTAACTTTGGTTTACATGATGACAAATTTTTTAAAAAATAGAATAAATATTTTTTTGTTTGTGAATTTCAATCCCATAACATTTTAGAAAATAGATTTTTTTTTTTAAATTACAATGTTGACTAGAGCAGATTTTTTTATGTTTCTTTTACAAACTCCAAAACATAGGATTTGACGATTGCAAATTTTGAATTTTTTTAAACAACATTTCACGATTCACATTAATCTACAATTCATGACAATTGCACTTAAAAATTTATAAAAACATTAAAAAGTAAAATTAAAATACCAATTCATAGCGATTCCAATTTTTTATAAGATTTTCAATCTATTTCTTGCAATATCTACTACAAAATTCCAATTACAATTCACAATTTAGATAATCAAAATAACAGAATGAAAATACCATTCGTAGTTCGTACCCTTTTTCCTTGTGAAACCGCGCGAAATAAAAAAAAACCCATGACAGAACCCGCAAAGCGTCAAGTATCCAAGCAGAATGAATACATTTACCCTCTGTTCTCAAACACTGTTAAACGAAGGAAAGGGGAAGAATGCAAGAGAAAGTGAGAGAAAATGAAAAAACCTTGTGTTCTTTTATCATATTCAATGAAGGAAAGCAAAAGAAGAGGAAAGAAAATATGTAATGTTTTCTTCTCAAATGTTTCCTCCCAAATATGGGAAGAAAGGAAGGGAAAGAAAGTTTGTTTATGTAAATTACAAAGAAACAAATGCTTTTATTTTCTTTCATCCCTATTCAAGAACATAAATTTTCTTTTATTCATCTTTCTTTTCTCTTGATTCAAAAACACAAACACAAATATTTAATTTTATTTTCTCTGTCTTTATTCCATGTTTCTTTCCTCCATTTTTCTTTCTCTTTCCTTCTTTTCTAATTCAAGAACAGAGTGTTAGTGCCTCGAGGTTTTGTGAAGAATTAATTTAAGTTTACCTAATTTGCAACTTTAGCCCCTGAACTTATAATACTTTCAATTTAAAAGACACAATTCCATATTTTTGATAGAGGGTCAACATGTAAATTTGATAAAAGTGATGGTAAGGGTATAATAGTCTATTTAAATAAATTGTTGTGGATAGAAAAAAAGGGTTGTGCACAAATCACTTCCCAAACATAAAATACCCATTTGCTTTTCAAAAAATGGTTATTAATTCTAGCTTTTAAAGTCGACTTGTATTGTTTCGACATTGTTATACACACTTCTTTTTAATTTTTACTAATTATATATTCTCTCATTTACGTATTTTTTTTGTTAAAATGTGAGACCCAGTTATCAAACTTAATCTGCTACTCATGAAGAGAACCGAAGAAAGTGCTTACGGTGTGTTCCATTTGAGGGAAAGCAAAGGATAGAAAGGAAAAGAAGAGAGAAGAATGGCTTGAAATTGGTTTCCTTCCTTTTCTTCCCAATTTTGGAAGGAAACAATGTGAGTAAGAATCAAACATATTTCCATCTTTTTCCTTCCCAACAAGTTTTATGAAACACAAATTTTTACAGATTTCCTCCCATTTCCATTTCTTTCCTTCCTTAAATGAAGTTCTGGAACACAGCGTTAGACGTACAGCTTTCAGAATGCAATTCATGCTTTCTGGAGACAAAGTCAAAACTTGAAAGGCTGACCAATGAGAGAGACAAAGACGTCGAGAATTTGCGGAACTTGTTGGGTGAGAAAGACATTATTTGAAGGAACATTATTTGTAAGGTGAGCAACTCGTGTTGGAGAGTATTAATGTTAATCTTGTTAATGAATTATTATAAAATGCTTTTGTAAATGGACATTTATTTTGGGACAATTTAAAATTGAAATGTGGTCTTTTAAATTTGGGACTGAAGAATTATAATATAAAATTATATCGTAATATATTTGCTTCTTGTTCAGGTTAATCAATTTTACCAAATTATTGTTAATAACAGTTTTATGTTGATCTAGCTTTATATTCCTCATACATTCAAATACAAACTTGACATACATATCACTAAAAAATTTCACGTGAGGGTTGAAAGACGATAAGAGGCAGATTTTGTTGGTGGTAGTTTCCGCTATTGCGGAGAGCTCGATGTTGTCCATAGTCATCGTATTCTCTCTTTACATCTTTTAGAAGAATGATTTGCTATTGAACGAAAATGCTGCCAGTGAAAAATATTTTCGTCCGCTGCTTTACGCGGGTACACTACTAGTTTTAATTATTATTTAAATTCTATAATTTCAATCCATGTTTTTTAAAAATTGACATTGAACTAAAACCGGGACCTACCCTGAAAATTGAAAATTCGAATCCGAAACCCGAAGACCAAATTAATAAACAAATTTTGAAATTGAAAACAAACAATTAAAAAGACTAAATGGGTCAAGTCGTAGGTCAACACAAACCTAACACAGTAAAAGTTAACACGAATCAAATCTGACCCAACCTAACACGACTCAAATCTGACATGAATATAATTGGTTAAAAAATTTTGATACGAAAATCTGTTAACTTGAATGTAACAACCCAAAACCCAGCCTGATTCTTAGCCTAACAAGTTACAAATGAGTTAAGTATTTTTTTTTTTTTTTGGATGAATGTATTTTTTCTTTCTAGTCTGCCTTTTTGGGACAATAAATAGGCTCATAGAAATGTAAGGAGCTAAAAATTGAGCCCAAAGTAATTTGGACGGCCTCCTAACTTATGCAGGCCTTTTTTTGTACTATATCATATTATCATCTCTATATATAACTTTTGTTAAAACTATGTAACACTTAGAGACCCATTTGATTCTTGAAATAAATTTAAAGGAATAATAAATATTTATAATGTGTTTGGAAGTTTGAATTACAAAAATAATAAATTATATCAGAATTATATTTTTGGGTATATGATTTTACATGTTTTAGGGACTAATACCCTTGCCATTTGCCGATTTTTATTTTGACCATTATGAAAATTTATTCATCCCATCGAGATTCACATGTCATACATAGAAAATGATCAGGAATCAAAATGACGTAAGCATTTATGTCATATGTACATAGTTATCCTTTATATCAGTTGTAATAATTGTATTGTTTTTACTTTGTATATTTATGATAATCTTCACATTATTTATAATCTAGCTATTATATTATCCACACAATCGCTGTTGTTATGTATTTGCTTGAATAACTATTATCATAGAATGTGACACCACAACAAAACATTTGATCAAAATTAACTCAACATTACTATGTAATTTATGAACTTCTAAAGATATGATATTTGTGTTCTTAATCTTTTATTTTGTAATATGTTTTAATTTGTTTATACCAAAATTTTCTTTTTAATTCTTGTAATACTTTCACTTTGTGCTAATATTTTCTATGAACTTTATTTCATTCATTAAGAATTGTGTTATAGTTAAAGGGTGTATGTCATTAAATATCAACCTATTTTTACCATTTGAGTTATTTTACTTCCAAAAACATTATCTTATTTGTTAATTTATTATGAATAAATAAAATTGTTGCTATATTATAATTTTTTTCATTAATTAATAGCTACTAGAAATTTAGAGTAATGGTGAAAGTATGTTAAAATCATAATTTTTAGATGCTTTCTATTTTATTATTAGCAGTTTTAGTTTCTAAGTTTTATGCTGATTATATAAACAACATTTGTTAAATGTGTATTTAATCAAATGATTAAAAAAACAAAACAAAAGAATTGGGCCTAATTAGAGAGTACTTTTTCTTATTCTTCCTGGACTGGGCCTCTACATAATTGAGCAATGGACTTTGGTCATGTTTGACTTTTATATAAGATTTTGTTCATTATATTTGTTTTTTTTTTTTTAATAACAAAGTTATATACACCTTTTATTACTTTTATTACTAATGAAATGTAAAGAATCTGAATTTTATTACATTTATTGAAAATGATAAACTTGTTTATAATAGATTTTATCTGATTTTTATTCATTCTTTCTATGATACAAAAGTTTAGACACACTATAAGCAACTTTTTTTTTTTTGTTAATTTCAATTTTCATCCATATGCCAAATGGGCCGTTAAGAGTGCATTAGGCTCACAGAATTAAAATTAAATAAAAAAGAAGTGTTTTTGGTTCGAATTTTAAAGGCACTTGTCAAATCTATGGTAAAGAAATTCATAATTTCTCACGATTTATAATATAAATTTGATATTCAATACTTCATATCACAAACTTTTAGTCGGCATCAAACATCATATTCCATCAATCCCATGAAACACATTGTCTAATTCAAATCTTTATCGAGAAAAAATAAAGTCCTAAAGTTATTTTTTTTTACTTTTTGGTATAGTGAACTTTGACTATTAACGCCCGTTTGTAGTTTTTTAAAACTCGGTTCACCAATTATAATCGAGATCTAATAGTCAAATTTCACTAAATCAAAAAGAAAAAAAATTAATTTGAGAACTTTTCTGGAAGAAAAAATAACATTGATGGACGAAAACACAAAAAACTATGAAAAGATGTTGGTTTTTTTCGTAAACTTTTTGAAACTAATCGATGCTTTTAATTAATATATATTATTTTTTTAATCCTTATCAATAATTACAAACTAAAATTCTTCACTAATCCTAAACCTAATTAAAATTTCTCCTTTTTGTCTACATTCTTTCAACATTCCCTCTCATAGCCGGCAATATCCATTTTATTCTTAGCCATTATGATATGCCTACTTCACTATGAAAATATCGTCAATAATTTAGTATTAATATATTATGTTGTCACATGTCTTTTTATCTTGTAATTATGTTAGGTATCTAATAAAAATTATATATTTTTAAAAAATATTTTAATCCATTTAGTCGTGTTTATGCTTTTTATAATAAAAATGAGTATTATTTTAAGACTGACATGTACCATTTTTTAGTTTTCTATATGTGACATTTTATATCGTTCTATCAATATATTTATAGAACTAATAACAACAAATATCTTCTGTTTCAAATTAAGTGTTCACATTTCTTTTTTAATATGTCTCAATATAAATGTCCATAACCATAAATGGATGGATATAATTTATATATTCTTGTGATGCCCTTAATTATGTGGTTTAAAAAAAATATTTTTTGAAAGAATAATAATTAAGGATAAAACTGTCATTTTGTTGATTAAATGTTGTAATCATTATGTTGTCCCAAAATTGTGTAATTTTTGTTATTGGACATTTATTTTGGGACGAATTGAGTAACTTATATCTGTAATTTTTTTTATAAAATAAAAATGGTCGATACACTTGATTTTGAGATTTGATTTTTAGTTTCTTTAATAACATGTGTTTTTTATAACAATTTTTCTATATAAATATATGAAAATATTAGTTCACAATTTGAAATTTATAATTTTTTGTTGTTGTTGGTAATGACAAACATTTCAGCCATGTTTAACACGACCACTTACTTTGGAAAATAGTCATTTGCTTTTTAAGTTGACTTGTAATGTTTCGAGCATCGTTATACGAACACCTCTTTTTATTTTTACTAATTATATACTTTCTTACTCATATTTTTTGTTAATAGTGTAGGACCCGATGATTAAACTTAATATGCTACTCATATTAAGGCCTTAAGGGCAGTGGCGGACCCAGCCATCGAGGGGACTCGTTGCACAAATTTTCATCGCGTTCACGGTTCAAAAGTTAAAATGATTATTTTGGTCGGGTCGGGTCAACACATAAATATTTATGATTTAAAATTAAACAAATAATCTTAGCTAGAATAACAAATAGAATAATGGATAATACGTAAAAATACAATTAATTATGAAATATAAGTTATTAAATTAAGAATTTACCTCGCGCTGTTTCCTTTGTTGACATTTTATATTTTGGAATCGATCAATAGAAGCTTCATTTGTCACCATAGAAAATATTTCAATTTCAACCACACAAATCTGTAACACTGTTCAAAAATATATGTTTTCGCTTCTTGCTTCTTTTGCCTTTTTTTTCAAAAGTGGGTTAAGTCTAGAAGGGTTAAAGAATTGTGCTTAAAAATTAAAATTATTATTGAGTTTGAAAATTGGGTTAAAAATAATATTGGGTTTAAAAAGGACATTGGGTCAATGAGTTTAGAATTTAGTATTAGGTTTATTGATTTTTAATTTTTAGAAATATTATTGAATGTTATTGATTTATTGAATTAATTACTTATTTAGTTATTTAGTTAATCAACTTGTTTTTTGAGGTATCAAATTTTTTAATAAAGTTGCACACATGATTTTTTTAATACTATATTTGCACACATAAAAATTCATCGGTTGCACATATAAAATTTTTAAAAATTTTCCACTACGAAACGAAGTTATTTGGGAGGGGACCCGTTGCACGGGCTACCCCCTCTTACCATGTACGTTCGTCAGTGCTTAAGGGTGTTTGGTTTTACGTTATGAATGATATTATTAGCTTATTACGTTACAATAGCGCAAATAAATGGTTTAAAGTGTTTGGATTTCATACGTTAATTAGTGATTATTTGCGGTAGAGTTAATCCTACCATATTTTTTCATAAGTTAAAAAATGCAGTCTATTTGCTTCATAGGTGATTATTTGATTATTTTACAAGTTAAAACGCAAATCCAAATACTTTAAAAATTGATTATTTGATAATCATGATAACAAATAATAAAACTAAATCAAACACTACATTTTTAGTAGCACTTTTTATTATAATTATTATCTTATTAGTTTTTTAATATATCATACCACTTTTTCAAACGTAAATTCAAATACCCTCTAATAAAAAGGGTATATAATTATTCAAATGAAAAGTATGCGTAAAGAATTCCCTGTTTTGTAATTGTATTCAATTGCATTTTAAAATTGACATATTTTTCTTTTACATAATTTAAATGGGATAGTTACATGAATAGACAACACACTTTAGGTGTGTGTGTAAATGTATGTATGTTTAGTCTTTAGTATTTAAGCTAGTTTATACATTTTCAATAAGAAAATACTTCAAAACATTCAATTGAATTTTGATAAAACTATGTTATCTTTCTTATAATTATTCATTTTTTTTAATTATAAAAAAGGTTTATTATGACTAACATGTTTTATGATTTTTGCATTTTCATCCCTTAATGTTATTTTTTTTTCCAGGAAAGTCATCAAATTAAAAAAAAAATTCTAGTTTTGTGAAATTTGACTATTAGAGTCCGGTTATAATTACTGAATCGGGTTTAAAAATTAAAAAATCAGGTTCTAATAGCCAAATTTTATTAAACCAAAAATAAAATATTAACTTGGGAACTTTTATGAAAAGAATAAAGAAACCAAAACAAGAAAGAAAAAAAAAGATGCTGGCTATTGTAATAATAAACTCTTAATAAAAACCGAAATGTTAGGATATGCATCATTGAATGTTTTTGTTCTATTTTGGACCACAAAGTCCAAACGTTTGACTAAATGACTTTTCTATACATTTGATATTTTGACCAACTGACTCTTCGTACATACTTATTTTTCCAACTTCCCCCGTACTTATAGTTATGTGTGCCTTTCCCTAATCTTCATGTTTTTCACTATTAATATTTCAACTAATAATTTGCAGACATGTTAATAACGTTTTTTGTTTGAATATACACACAAATACTTTCAAGTTCCCAGTTGAACCCCAATTTATATACATATATATATATATATATATATATATATATATATATATATATATATATGTATATATACATATATGTATATTTATAAAATATGGTTCGAGATAGTACCACTCCTTATACAGTGCACCAGAAGGTATCACCTATAAAATATTTTTTTTTCATAAACGTGTTTTAATTAACATTATGAAGAATATATGTAATTTCACATACATTCACATCTCTTAACTCCTAAAAAATGATGTGAACGTACGCTTACATAATTTTGCATATATGTGAACGCGCATATATGTGATGCGTGATTTCATGCACTTAGAGTGTTTGAATTTGTGTGAAATTCATATATCATCTGTGTAATGTTAATTAAAACATGTTTATGAAAAAAATTCAAAAAATTTAATTTTACGAGTGGTACGTTCGGGTGCGCTGTGTAATAGGTGGTACTCACTTGAACATATATATATATATATATATATATATATGTGTGTGTGTGTGTGTGTGTGTGTGTGTGTGTGTTTGTGTGTGGGTTCAATGGAAAAACATCATGTACCTGAAAACTTGTGAAAACCGCACTGCACCACCACAAATGCATCAAATTACCTGCGTGATGTATCAAAATCCCGCGTGATGCATCAAATTTCCAGCGTGATGCATCAGCTTATTTACGATCATGTCACCACGTTTTTCATGAAATGCACCAAATCGGACTGTATGCGTAGGTTTCCATAGTTTTCAGGTGCATAGTGGTTTGCCATCGAACACACCCATATATATATATATATATATATATATATATATATATATATATATATATATATATATATATATATATATATATATATATATATATAGAGAGAGAGAGAGAGAGAGAGAGAGATGGGATCATTGCAGAACCTAAATTTAGTGTAGAACAGTAGAACCAATATCGTCCATAGATTAGATTAATCTAATGGTCTTAATTAAAACCATAAAGTTTGGAATTAGTGAAAAAAAGATTGACATTAGGGGTGAGCTCAGTACCGTACCGAACCGAACCAGTACAGATACCGAAAATACCGAAACCGAATTATTAGTTTTGGAAGAACCGAATACCGAACCGTATAATTTTATATGGTGCCGGTTCGGTCCCGAATACCGAATTTTAGCTAATTACCGAACCGAATACCGAACCGAAAGTACCGAATACCGAATTTTAGCTAATTTAAAAACCGAATACCGAACCGAATATATTAATTCGGTACCGGTCGGTACCGGTACCGGTTCGGTACCAGTTCGGGTTCGGGAAATGGTACCCGTCGCTCACCCCTAATTGACATTGGTGATTTTTTAATTCTTTCAGGGGTAAAAAAGGAATAGATTGGAAATAGCAAATAGATTGGCATTAGTAAAATAATTATCTTTTTTCTTTAAATTAAAATAACATTAATATGATTAATTGTTAAATCAAAAAAATTATACCAAAAAACGAGAATTTTATACTCTTTAAAACGAGACCGGACAATATATATTTGTTTCGAAAAAATTTTACGTGTTTATTTTTCGTAAAAAAGAAATTACCCAGACCACGATGCAATGTAGCATGGCCTATATCATTCAATGTCGAATGAACACTTAATATCGTATATTTAACGGCGATGCAACACTGCATGTACATTGGTCAAAATTAGTAGTCAAAAGTTGGTTGATTTAATGAGAACAGTAATGATATTTTTTTTTAGAAAAAAATTTACGTGTTTATTTTTCGTAAAAAAAAATTACCCAGACCACGATGCAATGTAGCATGGCCGATATCATTCAATGTCGAATGAACACTTGATGTCGTATATACAACGTCGATGCAACACTGCATGTACATTCAAAATTAACATAACCAAAATAATGGTCAAAATTAGTAGTCAAAAGTTGGTTGATTTAATGAGAACAGTAACGATATATTATTTTCAAAAAAAATTTACGTGTTTATTTTTCGTAATTTTTTTTACCTAGACTTCCATTCAATATATTATATAGAGATCATTCAATGTCGAATTACAGTTTATATCACATATTCAATGTCGAAGTGATACAATATATCATATATGCAACATTGCATGTCCGTTCGATATTAAAAGAGTCAAAATTGGTCAAAATATGCAGTCAAACTTGGTAGACTACTATTGATTCAATATTAATTGCATAATTACTATCTTATCCCTAGTGTTATATTATAATTCAATGATTTAGATTGTATCTATGGTTCTACACTAAATTAAGGTTCTGCAATGATCCCGACCCTATATATATATATATATATATATATATATATATATATATATATATATATATATAGGTTCAATGGAGAACCTCGATACATTGTGATCACGAGTAACCAAAGTATACAATAAAAGAATATTGGAATACTAATTATTTGAAAAAATAATTAATCTTTTAATTAATAGATTATGATGAAAATAGGTAACTAAGTCAATCTCATTAATCACTTTCCCTATATTCTTCCCCCTTTCCCTCGACCTCGACCTCTCTCACACAACCGACCTCCACCATTTCCTCCCTCTCAATATCTCTAGGCAAAACCTACCTCTCTCTCTCTCACTCGTCGACTACCACATCAATTCTCTCTCTCAAACTAGCCAGCCACCATTCACAACCGGCCTCACCATCAATGTCGTTATGCATCGTTGTTGTCCATCACGATGCATCGCTGTAGTATGTGATGAAGATGATGCAATGAACAGAGATGGAGACGTGATAAGATGAAGATTATGCGATGAAGATGATGTGATCAACAAAGATGAAGATGATGCATCACATTAAACCCATGAACCTATAAACGTAGACGATGTGTGTGAAGACCACCCCTCACGGGGCGATAGTCACGAGTTCAGGTCCCACATCATGCAACACGATATCAATCATAACTAAGATAGAGTAATTAAGTTGCAGAATTATAAATTACAAGTACAAACTATTAGGATTTAAATTTAAAATATATTACAGTTTTCAAATTAAACTTATAAAGGGCACAAGTCTAATCTAATACATTACATCATACAATCATATCAAATCTACCCAATACCACCACAATTGTTGTCTTCCAATCAGTACCGAAGGGTTTGTTGAGTAGTGGTCTGTGAAAGCTTCAAAACTTGGATCTTGAATGACCTAAGAACTAGGTCCAACAGACTTCCCTTTATCTTTTCCTGTAAAAATGTAAAGTAGCAACTGTAAGCAATGCTTAGTGAGATTATAGATTTTCAGATTTCACACATTATCAAGCGGATAATGGGTCTAGCGTGATATATCTTGACTGCCGCTACAGCCACTCATGATTGAGACATAGTAGTCATAGAGTCGGATGATGTTCAAGCCACGCTCACGCTTAAATCGTGGGGATCAGCCACATACTGGGCTAGCTACCAGTAAATCAACATGGCGGAACATCGGAGGGTCATTACCAAGTTCAATAGAACTGGTGAAATAGCATGGTCTAGAACAATAGACCGACAAGGCTAATCAAGCTGAATCAATAAGTCAAATGTCTAAGCAATAATGAAAGCTTAAGTCATCAAAGTCATGATAGCAATAAATCTCATAGCAGTATCTGAAATGAACTGTAATGCAATGTCATGTGAAATGATAATCAAATAGCTATCATGATACACTGTGCATCACCGAACCATAGTGAGCACAGGTCTCAGTTCAGCTGATCATATATGAATGTCAAGTAATCTATCATCAATAATATGTCTCAACCGGAAATCTCGCATGAAATGTTGAATATCTATAACTCACAGTTTCCGGGGTCTTTATCAAGCAGATTTATAATCCACCACCTGAGTTATCTCAGGATTTATCTTTAATCAGAGTTCTGGCTTTCTTTTCAGTTTTTTGACCCGCTTTCGATATCTTTAAATCTATGTTCAGAATTTCACTGAACCTGTCCAGAATCATATCATTAGCTTTTAGCTTTACAAATCGTTAATTCATCTGATTCTGATAACTGATGGTTTAATCTTTCATTAGTTCCTTTTCTTTGTTTCTTCAAACTCTCAAAAGATATATATATATATATATATATATATATATATATATATATATATATATATATATATATATATATATATATATATATATATATAGATGGGATCATTGCAGAACCTAAATTTAGTGTAGAACTGTAGAACCAATATCGTCCATAGATTTGAATAATCTAATTGTTTTGATTAAAAGAGTTAAGTTTGAAATTAGTGAAAAAAAGATTGGTAATAGTGATATTTTAATTCTTGGAGGGGTAAAAAAGGAAAAGATTGGAAATAGTAAAAAGATTGACATTAGCAAAATAAATATCTTTTTTCTTTAAATTAAAATAACATTAATATTATTAATTTTTAAATCAAAAAAATTATACCATAAAAACGAGAATTTTATACTCTTTAAAACGAGACCGGTCATGATATATTTTTTTCGAAAAAATTTTACGTGTTTATTTTTCGTAAAAAAAAAAATTACCCAGACCACGATGCAATATATCATGGTGAGATAATGAGATCATTCGATATCGAATGAACACTTTGATATCATATATTTAACGTCAATGCAACACTGCATATACGCTCATTATTAACAGAGCTAAAATAATAGTCACAATTAGTAGTCAAAGTTGGTGGATTTAACGAGAACGGTTATGATATATATTTTTTATTTTTCGTAAAAAAATTTTTACCCAGACCACGATGCAATATATCATGGTGAGATCATGAGATCATTCGATATCGAATGAACACTTTGATATCGTATATTTAACGTCAATGCAACATTGCATATACGTTCATTACTAACAGAGCCAAAATAATAGTCACAATTAGTAGTCAAAGTTGGTGGATTTAACGAGAACGGTTATGATATATATTTTTTTATTTTTCGTAAAAAAATTTTTACCCAGACCACGATGCAATATATCATGGTGAGATCATGAGATCATTCGATATCGAATGAACACTTTGATACCGTATATTTAACGTCGATGCAACACTGCATATACGTTCATTATTAACAGAGATAAATAATAGTCAAAATTAGTAGTCAAAGTTGGTGGATTTAACGAGAACGGTCATGAATATATTTTTTTGAAAAAAAATTTACGTGTTTATTTTTCGTAAATTTTTTTTACCCATACGACCATTCGATGTCGAATGAACACTTTGATATCGTATATTTAACGTCGATGCAACACTGCATGTTCATTATATATTAAAAGAGAAAAAAAAGTCAAAGTGGACAGTCAAACTTGGTAGGCTGCTATTAATTCAATGTTAATTGTATAATTACTATCTTATCCCTAGTGTTATATTATAATCTAATGGTTTAGATTGGTTCTATGGTTCTGCACTAAATTAAGGTTCTGCAATGATCCCAACCCTATATATATATATATATATATATATATATATATATATATATATATATATATATATATATATATATATATATATATATATTTATAATCATCTTGCTTTATTGATCTTTAAGCATTATAATAATTTTAATATATCAAAATTCATGATGTCCAGATTTGATCCATCCGGATTCGGACCATCCGGATCGGGTGATCCGGATTCGGTCCATCCGAAGTGGTATTCAAATTCGGATCAACATCCATCCGGATTCGGACTTGGGACCGAATTAATTAATCCGAAGTCATGCCATCCGAAACATAGGAATTGAAGTTTTGAAGCATCCGAAATTGAGAAAAATCCGAATTCAAAGTGAGTCCGAAATATAGGGTCCGAAACATGGGATCCGAATTTGTGCTTCCCATCCGAATGATATGATCCGAAATGGGGCACCATCCGAATTCGGTCCTACCCGAATTCGGATCCCTATACTTAGAATTTTCCAGAAATTGTTCTTCATGTTCTTATTGTGTTCATACGGATTTTTATCAAAAATTCACAAAACTTATTTTTATTAACATGCAACTTAATATTATGTTATATTATCGTTATTGGGTTGATTTTATACCATTTTCCCTATCAATAACGTCATAAATTGATCAAGATTGTTCAAAAACTCAATATTTTGTCACGAACAAATTTAATAACAAAATTCCGATTTTTATTCATTTTTGGACAATCTAACCACCAATTCTTGTTTCTATCATTTTTATTAACTTAAATTCATCATTATATATCAACATTTAAAACATGCAACAAGAAATTTTATGTTTTTAATCTTAAGTTTCGAATTTTAACAAAACCGAACCAAACCATAAAATATCGAAAATTAAATGGATTTTTACCTTGAAAATCTTGTAGTTTGTTGTTGTATGATGTTGATTGTAACTCCTTTTGTCTTTAATTCTTCAATTATTTTGCAATTTATGGAGATTTTGATGGATTCTTGTGAAAAGTCGTAGCTTAGAGAGAGAGTAGAGAGAGAGAGTGAAATTTCTTAAATGGTTGTTAAATGACCATTAATTGGTTAATATACTTCATTTTATCATTATGTGTAATTAACCCACTTCCACTTTTGTATTTTACATCTCTTTTTAATTTACTTATCTTTAATAATTTATAACTCAAAGTTAATTTAATTAAATAATTTCTTACTTAATTAAATTACAAAACAAATAATGTAAATAAATTACATTATCGAATCAAATACTAGAATTAAAGCTAAACCAAAAGTTAGGTTGTTACAGAATGGGCTCCACCACGCACAAACTTCGTCCCCGAAGTTAGCTATGTTCGAACAGACTGGGATAAGTAGCTTTCATAATATCTTCAGATTCCCAAGACTGATGCGAACCTTTGTGGTGTTTCCACTGGACGAGCACCATCTGTATTTCTTTATTTCGAAGCTTTTTGGTCTTCGAGTCCATAATACATTCTGGCTCTTCAACCACTCGAAGCTTTTCATCAATTTGCAGATTAACATGTGGTATCTGCACTTCTCTTTCATCTGCTAGGCTCTTTCTCAAATGACTAACATGGAATACAGGATGTATTCCAGATAAGTCCGTTGGCAGTTCAAGACGATAAGATTGATTTCCTATCTTTTCCACAATCTTGAACGGACCAATGAATCTCGGAGCCAGTTTGCTTCGCTTTATGAATCTCACCACATTCTTCATTGGGGATACTTTCAGCATCACCCAGTCGTTAACTGCAAAACTAATAGATCTGTGTCGATTGTCATAATATGACTTCTGCCTGCTTTCAGCTTCAAGGATGTTTCTTCTGACCAGTTGAATTTTCTCATGAGTCAACTGTAGAAGGGCAGGACCCGCTATAGGCGATTCACCTGTTTCACGCCAACAGGTGGGAGTTCTGCACTTTTGAAACACCCGTCCTAAATTCTATAGAACGATTACAGGATCTCTACGTTATAAGCACCTCAAAATACGGGATAATTAAAATTTTTTTTTCTCAAAGGATAATATATAATGCAGACAACTATCCAAAAACGTCATCAGAGTACGCTTAAAAAATCAGAGTATTGATATTACATGCCAATCTTCATTAATAAAGTCTAAGGATCTACCCGATCCCAAAAGTATCATAATAAAAACTAAGGCATGAGAATCTCGAAAGCATCTCTATCTCTTCAACACGTAGTTCAACATCAGTGAGAACTCTGACCCATAGTGGCCTTGCCCTTATCGGCAGGACCTGTAAAATATAAGTCCCCCAACGGGGTAAGCAATCGCCTAGCGAGTAACAAATTTAAAAACACAACATACACATATAACAATGGTAGAATAATTGTTGGACATGGATACAATAAACTACAGTTCCGGCTCGCCCGGAATAATTCACGGCTCGCCCGTGGAGACATATCTAGGCATGCGGCTCGCCCGACATGCTAGCGCACCGACTCGCTCGGTGTGTGTTTTGCCACACGAAGTAGCATCACACTCTCATAGATGTCTCGTAACATCTCCATCACAGTATGCATACTGGAGTATCTCACATATAGACTAATGGTAATAATTTAACATGGCAAAACAATCTCAATAATTTTATCATGGCAATATAAAAGAATTCTCATGGCAATCATAATAAGTCAGATATTAAGTTCAAGTAGTCACATATGAATATTATGCATTTAAATAAGTTACTCACATAGCCTGCAAATCAGCACGTTCCATAGTTTGCTTCAATCTTGAAGTTCGGTATAAACTCTAACAATAATATTCAAGCTCTAGCCAAAGCCCAACACAACACTACTGTAGTCCTGATACCATAATATAAAATTTCGCTATTAATATTTAACCATTTACGATATGTGTTTAATTTAGTCCCTTCCGTTTTATCCAATATTCACGTTTATCATTAACAAAGTTATTTTGACCTTCGAATTTAATTTATAACGTAAGAGTCCCAATTAGTATAAGTTTCTCTTGTAAAAGTTTAGATAAATATTTAAATTAACTATTCGTGTTTATCTACTAAATAATCTCTAAATAACTTAATAATTTAATATTCAAATCCATTTAAACATTAAGTAGTCTCTCAATCATAATTCAATTATATTAACCCACAACTAAAGCAAGATGAATCAACCTATATATATTTTAGTTAGTTAAAGTTCAAAAGATAAATAAATTAATTATCTAACTTCACCAATTATATTAGTCCACACTAATATAAATAAACCAAAACTAAGAAATTAGTGGCAACCCAAACCAATAGCATTACCCATCTAATTTGTTTATCTATTTTCTTAGCCCAAATTAAATAATTATAACATTTATAAATTGACCTACCCAATCAATAAGTAAATAAGTCCATCTAATTTAAATTTGGCCCAAATCTTACTTAAATAAAATCCAAAAATATTGTCCAACTACTTAATCTAGCCCAAATTTCATATTAATTAAAAGAAAACCCAAATCTCAATTTTAATTCAAAAGTCAATGTCTAATTTAAGTCAAGGCCCATCTTACTTTAACATATGTGTGTGTCGTGAGCAGTGGCAAAAAAAAAAAAAGGGAAGAAAGAAAAAAACAGAATGGGGGAGCAGGTACAGACAAGCACGACCAAGAGAGGAGAAAAGAGGGCAAGGCGGCCGCCGGCCGGCCACTGGCGGCGGCGTCGCTCCCCTGGCGGTCGGATTCCGGTATATAACTCACCCCATCTCCATCTTTCATATTTGATTTCTCTTTTATAGATTTCAACCCATTTTTTTTTTCATTTAAATCTAAAAATATCATTTAACTTTGTTTTAAGAGATTTAATATCAAATCTTTCATGTAATCATAATGTAACATCATATTCTTCTTTCTAATAGCATTTCTATCATTTTGATATCAGATTTCAGATTTTTTTTCTTAAACCCACTTAGAACCCACTTTGAAGCTTCAACAATGGTGATGAGTTTGGAATGAAGAAGATGATGAATATAATGGTCAATAGGCATTTATTTTCAGTTTATAAATTCATTCCAATACTTATTTCCATCAAGCATAACAAAAAAAATCAAAGTGACGAGGATTGAATGTTATAGTTACCTCAAGGGTTATGAAGAACAATAAAGAGGTTGATGGAGGAGCTTCTCTCCCAATGCTCCAACCACTAATTCTTTAATTCAAAAGCTTTTCTATGTATGTAAACCACAATTTACAATGAAATAGTAAAAAAATGAAGGTTGAAATTTATAAAGAGGGCTAATAAGACAATGGGGGAACAAATGAAAAGCCTCTATTGGTTTATCTTGATCATGGTAGCAAGTCTAGTGATGTGCAGAATTGTCTCCAAGTGAGACAAAAATACAACTCCAAAATAATACTTTTAAATCATTTATCACATTAATTATATAATCTAAATTTTGGGATGTTACAATTACCTATCAATCAGATTGATCTCGTCCACGAGATCCTGCTGTCGTGAATAGGTCAGGGTATCTCGCCATCATCTCAGACTTTGACTCCCATGTGTGGTTTGGACCACGGTGATGACGCCACTTGATCAATACCATCTCAATTTGTTTGCTCCTCAGGTTGCATACTTTCTCGTCTAAGATCTGTTCTGGTTCCTCGACATATCGTAGCTTTTCATCAATACGGACATCCTGAGTTGAAACCATCTCTTCCATATTACCAAGGCACTTTCGAAGATAGCTAACATGAAATACATCGTGCACCCCCGCTAATTCAGGCGGTAACTCCAACCGATAAGCTTGAGCTCCAATGCGTTCTGTGATGCGATAAGGACCAATAAATCGAGGGCTCAACTTGCCCTTCTTACCGAATCTCATAATGCCTTTCCATGGCGACACCTTCAACATTACCAAACCACCCACTTCGAGCTCTACATTTCGATGCTTGCGATCGGAATACATTTTCTGTCTGTCTTGAGCGGCTTTCAATCTCTCCCGGATGAGCTCTATCTTATCATGAGCAATCTGCAGTAACTCAGGCCCTCCAATTGGTCTTTCACCCAACTCGCGCCAACATGTCGGTGTGCGGCACTTACGACCGTATAATGCCTCAAACGGCGGCATGCCTATCGATGAATGATATGAGTTATTATACGAGAACTCAATCAACGGCAAATGTGCATCCCAGTTCCCGCCAAACTCAAGCACACAGGCTCGCAACATATCTTCGAGTGTCTGTATAGTTCGCTCGCTCTGGCCGTCTGTCTGTGGGTGAAAAGCAGTGCTAAGAGTGACACGCGTACCCAACTCCTGCTGTAAACTCTGCCAGAAACGAGAAGTGAAACGAGAATCTCTATCTAACACTATCTTCTTCGGAACACTATGTCTAGCAACGATCTCGTCGATATATATTTGTGCCCACTTATCCATGGAATAATTCTCACGAACCGGAATAAAATGTGCGGTCTTGGTGAGTCGGTCGACTACCACCCAAATCGAGTCATGTTTCCGCTGTGTCTTTGGGAGCTTTGTGACGAAATCCATGGCAATCTCCTCCCATTTCCACCTAGGAATTTCAAGCGGGCTGTACACTACCATATGGCTTCTGATGCTGAGCTTTCACTTGCAAACAGATCACACACTTATCGACAAAGTCACCAATATCCTTCTTCAGGCCGGGCCACCAAAAGTCTACCCGTAGGTCATGATACATCTTCGTAGTACCGGGGTGAACTGATAATCGAGAATTATGGGCCTCTGACAACAGGAGATCTCGCAAGCCACCCCGCTTGGGCACCCAGACCCGACCCTCGAATGTCAACACTCCACGACTGTCAGCAGAAAGTCTGTCAGAATAACCCACCATGCGCTCAGACTTCACAAATTCAGCAGATAAAGCCTCGGGCTGCAACCTCAGAAGTTCATCAATGATGGAATTCTTGGCGTGAGGACGTGCAGTCACACAACAAAGTACCCCCGTGTATGACTTGCGACTAAGTGCATCTGCTACCACATTTGCTTTACCCGGGTGGTAAAGGATCTCACAGTCATAATCTTTTATAAGTTCCATGGCTCGCTGCTGTCTCATATTAAGCTCTTTCTGATCGAAGATGTATTTCAAGCTCTTATGATCGGTATAGAGCTGACACTTCGTCCCATACAAGTAATGCCGCCATAACTTTAGCGCAAACACAACTGCAGCCAACTCTAAATCATGCGTTGGATAATTCTTCTCGTAGTCTTTTAACTGTCGAGACGCATAAGCAATCACCTTACCTCGCTGCATTAGAACACATCCGAGACCATGTAGCGACGCATCGCTATAGACAACAAAGTCATCACTACCCTCGGGTAAGGCAAGAATCGGTGCATTACTCAAACACTGCTTCAGGAATTGAAAAGTCTGCTCCTGAGACTCACCCCACACAAACTTCACATTCTTCCTCGTCATGGTTGTCAACGGCACAGCAATCTTGGAGAAATCCCGAATGAAACGACGATAATAACCAGCTAACCCAAGGAAACTCCTCACTTCGGAAGCATTACGAGGTTGGACCCAATTTATAATGGCCTCTATCTTCGTCTGATCCACAGATACACCCTCACCACTTATCGTGTGGCCTAAGAACTGTACGCTCGGGATCCAGAATTCACATTTGGAAAATTTCGCATATAATTTTTCTGCCTGTAATATCTCAAGTAACTGTCTCAGATGGATAGCATGCTCGGATTTAGACTTCGAATACACCAGAATATCATCGATGAACACAATCACTGATTTGTCCAACATCGGACGACAAACTCTATTCATTAGATCCATAAACGCGGCAGGTGCGTTGGTTAAGCCGAACGGCATCACCAGGAACTCATAATGTCCATATCTGGACCGAAAGGCGGTCTTAGGAATATCATCTTCATGAATCTTCAGCTGGTGGTATCCCGACCGAAGATCAATCTTTGAAAAACAACATGCTCCCTGCAGTTGATCGAATAAATCGTCAATTCGTGTCAACGGGTATTTGTTCTTGACAGTCACTTATTCTCGGTAGTCGATACACATCCGAAAAGTGCCATCCTTTTTCTTCACGAACAATACTGCAGCACCCCAAGGTGAAGTGCTCGGTCGAATGAAGCCTCGGTCTAGTAACTCTTGCAGCTGAGATATCATCTCCTTCATCTCTGTTGGTGCTAATCGGTACGGTGCACGAGCGATCGGGGCTGCCCCTGGCACTAAATCAATTCGAAACTCAACCTCTCTGTCGGGGGTAAGCCAGGTAATTCATCAGGGAACACCTCAGGAAATTCCCGAACGATCGGCACATCAGAAACTGACTTCTTAACTTCAGAAGAATCGATGGCATAAGCAAGAAAAGATCCACAACCTTTAGCAATGCTTCGGCGAGCCTCAACCATAGAAATTAGTCCCATATCCCCCACGCGTTTCTCACCATACACACAAATTTCTTCATAAGAATCGACAGAAATTCGAATCATGCGTCTAGAACAGACAATCTGTGCATCATTGGCTGCTAGCCAATCCATGCCCACAATCACATCAAATCCCCCGATAACCATTGGAATAAGATCAATGTTAAAGTCTTTACTCTCTAAGCTGAGTGTACACCCTCGATAAATTTCAGATAACATAATCACAGTGCCATTTGCAGTTTCAACAGATATAGGAATAGAAAGCACAGAAGCAACAATACCCAATTGACGAGCAAATAAAGTAGACACAAACGATCGGTTTGCACCAGAGTCAAATAGCACACGAGCAGGTAAATTATTAAGTAAGAAAATACCAGTGACCACATCTGGAGTCTCCCGGGCCTCATCGGCAGTGATCTGGAAGGCACGTGCCTTCATCTTCGGTGTCTCATCTCTTCCCGGCTGACCCGAGTTACCTCCTGGACGTTAGACTGACGCCGTACTCCCGCTCTGTGCCTGCCCTCGCCTCGGTCAGTCTCTCGAGTAGTGCCCCTGTACCCCAAAATTAAAACATACCACTGGTGACTTGGGACAATTCACACGTCGATGCCCAAATTCCCCACAATGATGACAAGCAGGTGATGACCCCATACACTGCCCCGAATGTCGTTTCCCACACCTATGACAATCTCTCTGTGACTATGACTGAGACTGTGATCGTGATCCCGAACGGGAAGCTGATGAAGCTGCCTGTCTCGCAGAGCCCTGAAATCGGCCACCCTGTCCCTGCTGGTTTGGTCTTCGGTGATGAGAAGATCCAGATGAGAATCCTGTTGAACGAGACTGAAACTGTTGTGGGCTGTCAAATCTACCCCTCTTAGCTGAAGGTGGGAGCATGCACGAAGAAGTCGACCTCTGCATATCTCTCTCGCGCTTTCGCGCACTCATTGCTGCCTCCTCTAACGTCAGAAACTTTTGCAATATCACAAACTCTCGTATTCCCTGTCGAAGACCATCAACAAACCTATCAATCTTTTGTTCCTCGTCTATCGCATACCTTGTCGCAAACTTAGATTTCTCTCTGAACACTGCCTCATACTCGGTAACTGACATCTCCCCTTGCTCAAGCGCTAAAAATTCTTTCTCCAATTGTTTCACCATATCAGTCCGACAATACTGCTCATTGAATCTTCGAGTAAATTGTTCCCACGTCATAGACTGGATCAAATCAAATCCCACTGCCCTCTCAATATTCAACCACCAGGTACCGGCTCGTCCTACTAACATACCCGCTGCGTAGGTAACTCTGTCCGAATCCCAGCAATGACTCAGACGAAAAGCACGCTCCATGCACTCAATCCACTCCATAGCCTTTACTGGCTGAGTCTCTCCCGCAAACTCTTTGGCTCCACAGCCTTTGAAGTTCATGAATGATGTTCTCTCAGATTTTCCAGTTTTAGTACCAGACCCATTTTTCTTTTCCTCGGCCGAAGGTGTCTTATGCTCATTTTCCCCATTACCAGACTTAGATGCCGCTATCAGTTGCTTTATCTCCTGTAGGTCACGCTGATTCTCCATCCGTCCTTCTGCCATGGCATGACGTACATACCTTGTCACATACTTCATGATACGATTCTCCTGTGCCATGATTGGGTCTACCTCGTCATCATTATCATCTTGCTCGTCCTCAGTGTTCTCAATGTTAACAGACTCAACGTTCGCATTCATGTTTTCGTTCACCCGACTTTGGCTATCGTCCTCTTCGACGATCGGCCTGAAATTTAGAGTTTCATGCATTTGATTTATTCTCTTTATCATGTTAGCGCTAATATCATATAAGCTCTTGTCATTTATAGATATCTCTCTGTTGTACAGTTTTATAATTCAGGCATCCATAACTTGACTTATTATTATCAATCAATTCCGCTATTAGGGTTACATTCATATTTATAATCACATATTTCCTATATTACCCCTACCCAACTCCTATGGGTTCTTAAAAGGCCATATATCCCGTATTAATCATCACTTATTCTAACAGTGATCATGCAAATTCTAAGGTTTAAGACTAAGTACCTAACAGATACTTAATTCACTTAAACCATAACCTGGCTTTGATATTGAAACACCCGTCCTAAATTCTACAGAACGATTACAGGATCTCTACGTTATAAGCATCTCAAAATACGGGATAATTAAATTTTTTTTTCTCAAAGGATAATATATAATGCAGACAACTATCCAAAAACGTCATCAGAGTACGCTTACAAAATCAGAGTATTGATATTACATGCCAATCTTCATTAATAAAGTCTAAGGATCTACCCGATCCCAAAAGTATCATAATAAAAACTAAGGCATGAGAATCTCGAAAGCATCTCTATCTCTTCAACACGTAGTTCAACATCAGTAGGAACTCTGACCCATAGTGGCCTTGCCCTTATCGGCAGGACCTGTAAAATATAAGTCCCCCAACGGGGTAAGCAATCGCCTAGCGAGTAACAAATTTAAAAACACAACATACACATATAACAATGGTAGAATAATTGTTGGACATAGATACAATATACTACAGTTCCGGCTCGCCCGGAATAATTCACGGCTCGCCCGTGGAGACATATCTAGGCATGCGGCTCGCCCGACATGCTAGCGCACCGACTCGCTCGGTGTGTGTTTTGCCACACGAAGTAGCATCACACTCTCATAGATGTCTCGTAACATCTCCATCACAGTATGCATACTGGAGTATCTCACATATAGACTAATGGTAATAATTTAACATGGTAAAGCAATCTCAATAATTTTATCATGGCAATATAAAAGAATTCTCATGGAAATCATAATAAGTCAGATATTAAGTTCAAGTAGTCACATATGAATATTATGCATTTAAATAAGTTACTCACATAGCCTGCAAATCAGCACGTTCCATAGTTTGCTTCAATCTTGAAGTTCGGTATAAACTCTAACAATAATATTCAAGTTCTAGCCAAAGCCCAACACAACACTACTATAGTCCTGATACCATAATATAAAATTTCGCTATTAATATTTAACCATTTACGATATGTGTTTAATTTAGTCCCTTCCGTTTTATCCAATATTCACGTTTATCATTAACAAAGTTATTTTGACCTTCGAATTTAATTTATAACGTAAGAGTCCCAATTAGTATAAGTTTCTCTTGTAAAAGTTTAGATAAATATTTAAATTAACTATTCGTGTTTATCTACTAAATAATCTCTAAATAACTTAATAATTTAATATTCAAATCCATTTAAACATTAAGTAGTCTCTCAATCATAATTCAATTATATTAACCCACAACTAAAGCAAGATGAATCAACCTATATATATTTTAGTTAGTTAAAGTTCAAAAGATAAATAAATTAATTATCTAACTTCACCAATTATATTAGTCCACACTAATATAAATAAACCAAAACTAAGAAATTAGTGGCAACCCAAACCAATAGCATTACCCATCTAATTTGTTTATCTATTTTCTTAGCCCAAATTAAATAATTATAACATTTATAAATTGACCTACCCAATCAATAAGTAAATAAGTCCATCTAATTTAAATTTGGCCCAAATCTTACTTAAATAAAATCCAAAAATATTGTCCAACTACTTAATCTAGCCCAAATTTCATATTAATTAAAAGAAAACCCAAATCTCAATTTTAATTCAAAAGTCAAAGTCTAATTTAAGTCAAGGCCCATCTTACTTAACATATGTGTGTGTCGTGAGCAGTGGCAAAAAAAAAAGGGAAGAAAGAAAAAAAACAGAATGGGGGAGCAGGTACAGACAAGCACGACCAAGAGAGGAGAAAAGAGGGCAAGGCGGCCGCCGGCCGGCCACTGGCGGCGGCGTCGCTCCCCTGCCGGTCGGATTCCGGTATATAACTCACCCCATCTCCATCTTTCATATTTGATTTCTCTTTTATAGATTTCAACCCATTTTTTTTCATCTAAATCTAAAAATATCATTTAACTTTGTTTTAAGAGATTTACTATCAAATCTTTCATGTAATCATAATGTAACATCATATTCTTCTTTCTAATAGCATTTCTATCATTTTGATATCAGATTTCAGATTTTTTTCTTAAACCCACTTAGAACCCACTTTGAAGCTTCAACAATGGTGATGGGTTTGGAATGAAGAAGATGATAAATATAATGGTCAATAGGCATTTATTTTCAGTTTATAAATTCATTCCAATACTTATTTCCATCAAGCATAACAAAAAAAATCAAAGTGACGAGGATTGAATGTTATAGTTACCTCAAGGGTTATGAAGAACAATAAAGAGGTTGATGGAGGAGCTTCTCTCCCAATGCTCCAACCACTAATTCTTTAATTCAAAGGCTTTTCTATGTATGTAAACCACAATTTACAATGAAATAGTAAAAAAATGAAGGTTGAAATTTATAAAGAGGGCTAATAAGACAATGGGGGAACAAAAGAAAAGCCTCTATTGGTTTATCTTGATCATGGTAGCAAGTCTAGTGATGTGCAGAATTGTCTCCAAGTGAGACAAAAATACAACTCCAAAATAATACTTTTAAATCATTTATCACATTAATTATATAATCTAAATTTTGGGATGTTACAACTTTCTTCCGTATAAAGCTTCAAAAGGAGCCATCTTGATCGTTGAATGATAACTGTTATTATATGAGAATTCGACCAGAGGCAAGTGGTCATCCCAATTACCACCCAGATCAAGAACGCAGGCACGAAGCATATCTTCAAGAGTAAGGATAGTACGTTCACTTTGGCCATCTGCATTTGGATGATATGCAGTACTCATAGAGATTCGAGTACCCATCCCTTCTTGCAGCGCTTTCCAGAATCTCGAAGTGAAACGACTATCACGATCAGAGACTATAGACTTTGGCACACCGTGACGATATATGACTTCAGTGATGTACATCTGTGCCAATTTATTAAGGGAGTATGTCTCTTTCATCGGTATGAAATGAGCTGACTTCGTTAATCGATCCACGACTTCCCATATGGAGTCGTACTGTCTCTTGGTCTTTGGCAGTTTCGTGACGAAGTCCATGGTTATATTCTCCCACTTCCATTCAGGAACTGGCAGTGGTTGCATATCCCCGAAGGGTTTCTGATGTTCTGCCTTAACCATCTGACAGACTCTGCAGCTTTCAACATATTGACCAATGTTTTTCTTCATTCCTGGACACCAATAATCAGCCTTAAGATCGAAGTACATCTTTGAGCTGCCAGGATGAATAGATAATTTGGACTGATGGGTTTCTGATAGAAGAGTGTTGCGGATTGAACCATACTTAGGAATCCAGATTCGGTTTCCCTTGAGACATTGAAGTCCCAAATGATTCACTGATAAGAACTGGAGTTGCCCTTTTAGATTTTCAGAACAGATATTTTCTTCTTTCAATGCTTCAGATTGAGCAGATTTGATGTCTTTGATAAGATTGAAAGAAAATACAATAGGAGTCAGGGCGTAGCAACACTTTTCTGGGTAGACTTTTCTACTCAAAGCATTCGCGACCACATTAGCTTTGCAGGGATGATATAGGATCTCGCAATCATAGTCCTTGATAAGCTCCAAGGACCGACGTTGTTTCATGTTCAGATCCTTTTGAGTAAATAGATGCTTGAGACTTTTATGGTCAGTATACAGCTGACACTTAGTCCCATATTGTGAGACCCTCTGATTTCTCAAAGGTCTCAAGTCAAGGCCCAGTAACAACGCAATATCAATCAGGAAACTAAGATAAAATTAACAGTTGCGGAATAAAAGTTAATTACAATCAGAGATAATTATTAAGTAATAGGGGCAGACTTCTAAACTATTTCATCAAAGCACAAATGTAAACTAGCCCAAACCCCAAAGCTCAATCATCAGCTAAGTACCAAGGTATTGGAACAGGTTCTAATGCACTTCAAGCTCTTTCAAAGTCCTGACCTATGAACTAGGTCCAGCCAATCCTTTGCCTTTACCTGAAAAATAATGCAACAACGGGTAAGCTTAATTGCTTAGTGAGAATGTAGAATTTCACATTTAACATGCAATTATGAACGCGGAAGCACATGCACTGCACTCGGCTCATGCACGGCTCAGCTCTATATGCACTGCACTAGGCTCATGCACAGCTCAATCTCGAAGGGACATTGGCCAATTATGCTCTTTTGATGCGCGACTTTGCTCAGATCCCATTTATAAAACTGTTGTTGCTCTTGATACTTTTAGACAAATTCATAAGGAATGCTCGGATGATGATAAATCCATACACACGCATCATTAGTGGGGATCAGCCACGTACTGGGCTAGCTACCAGTAAAAGCTCTATATGAATATCATCGGAATGCTCAGCTCTAGCTACCCTCTGTACTTTCATCACGTAAATCAGCACATCATAAGCCTAACATTAACCCAACACTGAGCAATAGTGATGGAGTTAAGCTTAACAATCGAATGACTCATCAATGAAATAGATTCTGGTAGAATAAATGCTCAGCTCAACAAATCATAGTAAATATACTATGATAATATAAATCAATAAGCTCAATATCAGAATGCCAATAAAATAAGGATCATGCAACAAAAGTCTCAATTCACATAATATGCAGTTAAAGTGAAATCTACAACTCACTGTTACTGGCTATTTGTGCTCTTTTAGTTTCTGGCTCTGGCTCTGTTGCTCACTATCTGTGTGGATTAGAACCACTATCTGACTTATATCAGACTTTCAGATGCTCGCCATTTTGCTCGTTGCTCAATCTGTTATTAATATCATTTCTGATATTTATTAGCTCTTATATCATCTGAATAATATATATATTCAGTGTTCATTCAATTCAATAAGCTCAAGGTTCTTTCGTTGGTCTTTTAATCTCAATATCTCATTCTTGATCATATGATCATTAATCTCATTAGAACCTTTCTTAGTTTTCATTTGCTCAATATAATTCTTAAGAAAGCATGTCTAATTATGTCATATACTTACTTGATGTTTATATGCTCATAAAGTTGCATTTTCGGAATCTAATCATATGTGATCATGCATATATTCATATGTTTTCTAATTGATAGTATTTCTTAAGTTTATAGATCTTTGATTTTAATGATTAATCATTCATATTTATATATGGAAATCTGTTGTGTATTTTGAATTATAAAATCACATCCGGATTCGGTTCTAGGTCATCCGAAATGGCATATCCGAAATGGTGTATTTGATCCAAAGTGATACAAGATCCGAATTAGAAAATCTGAATTATGTTTGAGTTGAGATCCGAAATTGGTCCGAAATGGGGTCATCCGAATTAGCATCATCCGAAATGGGCCATCCGAATTAGATATTTTATCCGAAGTAGGGCTTCATCCGAATTCGGTCTCATCCGAATTCGGATCCCATGACTTCATAATTTTTTTCCAGAAATTGTTCTTGGTGTTCATCTTTTATACTTACGGATTTTTCATAAAATTTCCCAAAAATCCATTTTATCAACATGCAACTTAACATAAAGTTGTATTATCATTATTTGGTTGATTTTATACTATTTTCCTTATCATTAACACCTTATTTTGATCAAGATTGTCCAAAATATGCACCTTTTGCCAAGAACACTATTTTATCAAAAATTTACATTTTCTTGCTTATTTTGGACAATCCGACTCATGATTTCTGTTTCTATAACTTCAAATTACTTAATTACATGATTTCAATTCATTTATTCTAACATGCAACACAATTTCATGTTATAATTCTATTGATTTTCGGTTTTTCTTTAAAACCGAACTAAACTCATAAAATACCGAAATTTAGATGAGTTTTACCTTGAAATCTTGTAGATAATTGTTGTTTGATGTTTGTTGTAACCTTCTTTGGTCTTGCATCTTCAATTAATAAAGAATTAAAGAAATTTCTTGACAATTTCTTGAGAAACCGGTTTGTAGAGAGAGAAAGAAGAGAGAGAGTGGTTTTTGTGATAATGATCTTAAGTGATCATTAATTTGGCTTTTATATATCAAATTGGTCATATTTGAATTTAACCCACTATACTTTTGTATTTTATCTCTCTTTTAGCTTTTTGATCATCTAAATAATTTAAAACAATTATATAATTTAATTAAATAAATTCATTACTTAATTAAATTATAAATCAAATAATATAATAAAATTACATTATTAGCTTAAGATCAGATATTATGTATTTGGTCAAAAGTTAGGTTGTTACAGAATGGGCTCCACCACGCACAAACTTCGTTCTCGAAGTTAGATATGTTCGAACAGACTTGGGCAGATAGCTTTTATGATATCACTTAGGTGGCGTTTGGTTTGTAGGATTTTAACAACTCATTTAGGATTTGGATTTTGAAATCCTCTTATGTCATGTTTGGATAAAAACTAAAATGAAAGGATTTAGCTTCATTTAGGATTTCACATTCCACACTTCTCCTCATTTCATAATGCACTCACCCCCCTAATAATTTTAAAATCCTATCATTTTAAAATCCATCATTTTAAAATCATGCAATCCAAACGGCACCTTAATTCCCAAGACTGATGCGAACTTTTGTGGTGTTTCCACGGAACGAGCACCATCTGTATTTCATATCTTCTTTTCTTTTTTATTTCTTTGAGATTTACAAGAACAAAACTCAAGTTTCTTTTCAGAATTGTCGTTTGATCATTTTAGGAATTCTGATTTATTATTCATATTTTTAATATATATGAGCTTTAAGTCTTAATCATTTCAGATAATTACTCAATACACGAGTTAGCTCATATATCTCCTTCGTTCGATCTTGAGTCAGTTATGGCTTTTAAATCTCTCATCTGTATTGTAAAATTTTCATTAGCTATCTTATGTGATCACATAGGAGATTTTTAAGATTTCTGATTATCAGTGATATAGTCACTTTGTGGGCTTATGAGATTTAACTTTATATCTCTTTCAATTTAGCTTGCTGCTCAATTTATATCAATTAGCTCATATTTCTCTTTCATTTGTTCTTGAAATAATACAGAGCTTTTTCGGGAGTCTGATATCTGTACTTTATGTTTCTTTTATTGATGATGTTACAATCATCAATCGCTTAGCCGATTTCTGATTTATGATGTTTTGTTATGAAGACTTATAATTTTCTTCGCTCTATCAAACAAATGAAACCTATCCTCAGGCGCAACAATCGGAGTCAACTCTTCGTGTAACGACTCCACCTCACCTACCTTGGTCTCTAATTGCGCTGCCATATCCGCCAAATCTTTTATGTAAGCAGTCTCTTGAGAAGCAAAATCCTCCAAGAAGATCGAGTGTTTAGAAGCCGAGATTGAGATTGAGGCAAAATATTGAAATGCTGCATTTTAAAACTCGCAGAACAAAACAGGAGTTCGAACAGAGAATTAAAGTTTGGAGTTACAATCGTCCTTATCTTCTTCGCAACGGCTTCAGCGGTTGATGGATATTTCAGACAAGTCAAATATGATCCCGAGCTCGAAGAGATCATACGCTTTCAAATCTTCCAGCGAGTAGGAATATTAACGACATAGAAAACAAACACTATATCGAATCGAATTCCAAGGAAACGATTTTGATAGAAATCGACAATTGACTTAGGCTTTCTCAGTGTGATTCGTTAGATAAGACGGCAGATTCTGTTATTGAAGTCAAATCTCGAGTTACCAGAGTTCCAACACCATCTCCATGACCATTTACATCATCTTCTACTTTATCGTCATCACCTTCCTCTATTAGTTCACTGTGCAATTCGGTCAAAAGGGCTTTGACAAAGCAATATCCTTTGGTTCTGTTTAATTATATGTATAGACTTATGTTTAACTTTTCATTTTATATGCAATTAAGTGGAATAAATATTCTATATTGGACATCTCACTAGTCTCGCATCGACATAATGAGGATCCATCAATTCATTTATTTTGACATATACGGGTATTTCATTGGCCATTTATGACTAATTGCTTGACTTAACAAAATTTCAGTTTATTCCCTTGCAACTCTCGCTTTGTGCTTCTGAATTCTTTGATTTCAATTCAAGTTGTCATTGGGTGCTTAACTACTTGATTCAAATACTATTCTCATTAATTATTTATTGGATCAGCAACTTCTACCTCTGTCTCATTATAAGACATGCTGTAATCATTCAGATTACAAGGATTTACGAAGTAGCTTGTGTTTAGGATTAAATTTCAATTTCTCTCGGGTTTTGAATCATACATGATTCAGATTACAATACCTATATTGTTTATAGGTATAATTTCTGATTGGAAATGTATTAGTATATAACTTCAACTGATACAACCCATATGTCATCCGCATTATTCACTATCGATGACAGGGTTGCACAGTTAACTCATTACTTACTTTGGAATTGAAATTCAGATGGTAACGGAATTAAATCATTTTATCATTTAAGAAACTTATTATTAGCTTAAGATCAGATATTATGTATTTGGTCAAAAGTTAGGTTCTGTAATCCTGTGAGACCCTCTGATTTCTCAAAGGTCTCAAGTCAAGGCCCAGTAACAACGCAATATCAATCAGGAAACTAAGATAAAATTAACAGTTGCGGAATAAAAGTTAATTACAATCAGAGATAATTATTAAGTAATAGGGGCAGACTTCTAAACTATTTCATCAAAGCACAAATGTAAACTAGCCCAAACCCCAAAGCTCAATCATCAACTAAGTACCAAGGTATTGGAACAGGTTCTAATGCACTTCAAGCTCTTTCAAAGTCCTGACCTATGAACTAGGTCCAGCCAATCCTTTGCCTTTACCTGAAAAATAATGCAACAACGGGGTAAGCTTAATTGCTTAGTGAGAATGTAGAATTTCACATTTAACATGCAATTATGAACGCGGAAGCACATGCACTGCACTCGGCTCATGCACGGCTCAGCTCTATATGCACTGCACTAGGCTCATGCACATCTCAATCTCGAAGGGACATTGGCCAATTATGCTCTTTTGATGCGCGACTTTGCTCAGCTCCCAGTTATAAAACTGTTGTTGCTCTTGAGACTTTTAGACAAATTCATAAGGAATGCTCGGATGATGATAAATCCATACACACGCATCATTAGTGGGGATCAGCCACGTACTGGGCTAGCTACCAGTAAAAGCTCTATATGGATATCATCGGAATGCTCAGCTCTAGCTACCCTCTGTGCTTTCATCACGTAAATCAGCACATCATAAGCCTAACATTAACCCAACACCGAGCAATAGTGATGGAGTTAAGCTTAACAATCGAATGACTCATCAATGAAATAGATTCTGGTAGAATAAATGCTCAGCTCAACAAATCATAGTAAATATACTATGATAATATAAATCAATAAGCTCAAGATCAGAATGCCAATAAAATAAGGATCATGCAACAAAAGTCTCAATTCACATAATATGCAGTTAAAGTGAAATCTACAACTCACTGTTACTGGCTATTTGTGCTCTTTTAGTTTCTGGCTCTGGCTCTGTTGCTCACTATCTGTAGTGGATTAGAACCACTATCTGACTTATATCAGACTTTCAGATGCTCGCCATTTTGCTCGTTGCTCAATCTGTTATTAATATCATTTCTGATATTTATTAGCTCTTATATTTAAAAACTGAAAATCAAAAGAATTATAACATGAAATTGTGTTGCATGTTAGAATAAATGAATTGAAATCATGTAATTAAGTAATTTGAAGTTATAGAAACAGAAATCATGAGTCGGATTGTCCAAAATAAGCAAGAAAATGTAAATTTTTGATAAAATAGTGTTCTTGGCAAAAGGTGCATATTTTGGACAATCTTGATCAAAATAAGGTGTTAATGATAAGGAAAATAGTATAAAATCAACCAAATAATGATAATACAACTTTATGTTAAGTTGCATGTTGATAAAATGGATTTTTGGGAAATTTTATGAAAAATCCGTAAGTATAAAAGATGAACACCAAGAACAATTTCTGGAAAAAAATTATGAAGTCATGGGATCCGAATTCGGATGAGACCGAATTCGGATGAAGCCCTACTTCGGATAAAATATCTAATTCGGATGGCCCATTTCGGATGATGCTAATTCGGATGACCCCATTTCGGACCAATTTCGGATCTCAACTCAAACATAATTCAGATTTTCTGATTCGGATCTTGTATCACTTCGGATCAAATACACCATTTTGGATATGCCATTTCGGATGACCTAGAACCGAATCCGGATGATCCGAATTCGGTTGGTCCTAATCCGGATGTGATTTTATAATTCAAAATACACAACAGATTTCCATATATAAATATGAATGATTAATCATTAAAATCAAAGATCTATAAACTTAAGAAATACTATCAATTAGAAAACATATGAATATATGCATGATCACATATGATTAGATTCCGAAAATGCAACTTTATGAGCATATAAACATCAAGTAAGTATATGACATGATTAGACATGCTTTCTTAAGAATTATATTGAGCAAATGAAAACTAAGAAAGGTTCTAATGAGATTAATGATCATATGATCAAGAATGAGATATTGAGATTAAAAGACCAACGAAAGAACCTTGAGCTTATTGAATTGAATGAACACTGAATATATATATTATTCAGATGATATAAGAGCTAATAAATATCAGAAATGATATTAACAGATTGAGCAACGAGCAAAATGGCGAGCATCTGAAAGTCTGATATAAGTCAGATAGTGGTTCTAATCCACTACAGATAGTGAGCAACAGAGCCAGAGCCAGAAACTAAAAGAGCACAAATAGCCAGTAACAGTGAGTTGTAGATTTCACTTTAACTGCATATTATGTGAATTGAGACTTTTGTTGCATGATCCTTATTTTATTGGCATTCTGATCTTGAGCTTATTGATTTATATTATCATAGTATATTTACTATGATTTGTTGAGCTGAGCATTTATTCACAGGATGGTATCAGAGCAATAGTTTGAGTGAATCATTGTATTACTTGTAATACATGATCTCAAACTTGTGCAATGCTATAGTATCAATCATGACAGGATGACTTGAACTAAGATAGGTTTCAGAGACTAGTAAGACGGGGCATGAAAGGGTACAATGTGCTAGACTAATGAGCTAAATATTTAGTGATTTGAATTTCAGAGCTATGTCTGGAGAAGGTGGACCATCAGGTGGCATGACCCCAGAGCAAGTCCTGGAAATGATGCAAAACTAATTACCCAGAATAATGAGCAACAAAACAAGTTTATGCTAGAGCAAATTGAATCAATAAAGAAAACTGAAAAGAGAAATAAACATAAAAAGAAGCAAACTGAACAGTCAAGCGAATCGGAATCCGATAATGAGCATGTCAACCAACGAGTTGTGCAGCCAAAAGACTGTAGATTTAAAGATTTCAAAGCAAGTGGTGCCTTAACGTTTGAAGGCACAGTAGATCCAATACAAGCGTTAGATTGGATAAGTCATACTGAAGAGATCTTTAGTATCTCAGAATGTTTGGACAGCAATAGAGTTAAGTTTGCTACAGCACTGTTCGTTGGAGCTGCTAGAGCCTGGTGGAAAACACAAAGGAGCATCTATGGTGAGGAAACAATTACGACATTGGATTGGGAGCAGTTCTTGGAGATGTTCAACGCGAAATACTGTCCAACAGACAAACAAGACGAACTCGAGATGCAGTTGATGCAATTGAAACAAGGAACTAAGACTGTTGATGAATACGAGCATGAGTTCTCGAGACTTTGTGGCTACTCGTCATGTCAAGTAGCAACAGAAGAGCGTAAGATAAATCGATTCAGACTGGGTCTGAATCCAGCATATAGAAGACAAATGAGCAGTATAAAGTTCACGACGTATCTTAGTATAGTGGAAGCAGCAAGAATGGTGGAGCGAGAATTCACAGATTCGAGTTGTGAACCTGTTATGATGGCTATAAATCCTACATGTCCATCTCCACCTAAGAAACAGAAATCCAGTAGATTCTTCGGTTCATCAAAATCCAGTCAGCAGCAGTCACAAGCGTCCTCTACACCTCAGAAGACTAGAGTTTATTCCATACAGTCAGGTGCGCGATCGTGTAAACGCTGTTTCAAATTTCATAGCGGACGCTGCAACCCTATAGATGTGACCTGTTACACTTGTAACCGAATTGGACATGGAAGCGATGAGTGCCCAGAAAGAAACGACGTATGCTACAACTGTGGTGAGCGTGGACATTATGCCAAACATTGCCCAAATGCACGCGTGCTTACTAATCAGGAACAACCAGTTGGCAGAGCAATCCAACAGAGTACTACAATGATACCTACAGCAAAGGTGCGAGCTTTCCATATACCCGAATTCGGATGGTGCCCATATTTCGGACCTATGCTTCGGTTCGGATGGTTCCCAATTTCGGATTTAACATTTCGGATGTGTCAATTCGGATCTATTGGACCGAATCCGGATGATCCATCTCGGTTGGGTCATGATCCGAATTCGGGTGTATACATTTTGGATGAAGTCAAATTCGGGTTCCCAATTCGGATGTGTCCGGATCCGGATGATCCGAATCCGGATCCCAATCCGGGCTGATCCGAAATTTATGGTCCGAAACCCCATTTTATCTATTTTGATATTTTTAATATGAATGATTATATTTATATATATATATATATATACATGTGTTAAATATATAAATAGAGGACTTTTGAGAAATATTGAGACAAAGAATGATTTGTGAAATAGACAAGTTATCAGCTATCAGACTCAGATAAAATACAAGAATTTAAAGACTAAAATAATGATGAAATTGACATGATATTATCATGAATGATTTTGAACAGGTTCAGTATATTCTGAACAAAGATTAAAGACTTAAAGATTTAAAGCGGGTCAAAGATTTGAAAAGAATTGACAGAGAACAGAATTGACAAAGATAAAATCCTGAGATAACTCAGGTGGCAGATTTTTATATCTGTTTGATAAAGACCCAGACCTGTGAGTTATAGATATTCAGATTGAACATGCATAAGATCCGGTTGAGATATATTGCTGCTGTTAGATTTATTGACATTCATTTATCAGCTGGAATGAGACCTGTGCACACCATGGATGGGTGTTGCCCAGTGGATCATGATAGCTATTTGATTATCTTTTCATATTGCATTTAATATTGTTTCAGACTTTGCTATATGATTCATTGCTATCATGACTTCTAAGACATATGCTTCCATCATTGATCAGACATTTGATAGATTGATTCAGCTTGACTAGCCCTTATGGTCTATTGTTCTAGACCCGGCTATTTCACCAGTTCTTATGAATTGGTAATGACCTCCGATGTTCCGCCATATTGACTTACTGGTAGCTAGCCCAGTATGTGGTTGATCCCCACGATTTAAGCGTGAGTGTGGCCTGAACATCATCCGAATCTATGATTCTATATCTCAATCATGAGGGCTATAGCGGCAGCCAAGACATATCACGCTAAGACTAACGACTCCGCTTGACACGCATGTTGATATTGAAAATCTATAAACTCACTAAGCATTGCTTACAGTTGTTGCATTAATATTTTACAGGAAAAGCCAAAGGAAAATCACCTGCAGGACCTAGTACTTAGGTCATTTAAGATCCAAGTTTTGAAGCTTTCTTTGACCACTACTCAACAAACTTTCTGGTACTGATTGGAAGACAGCAAATGTGGTGGTTCTGGGTAGACTTGATGTGATGTATGATGTTATGACTAGATTAGATGTTACCCTTTTATAATTTTACTTTGAAATATGTAACTTAAATCCTAATCTGTATGTACATGTAATTATTAATTCCGCAATTAATTACCCTATCTTAGTATGGTTGATATCGTGTTGCATGAATTGGGACCTAGACTCTGAGGACTGCCCCGTAAGGGAAGGTCTTCACAGGATGGTATCAGAGCACTAGTTTGAGTGAATCAAGTATTACGTAAGTATACTTGGTCTCAAACTGAAGCAATACATATGTATCAATCATTTAGGTGGTTTGAACTGAGACAGGATGTACAGACTATTAGGATGGGAAAAAGGGTACATAGATCTAAGTCTATAAACTGATAGTTAAATGCTTGTAATTTTCAGTAGAAGATGTCAAGATCAGGATCAGGTGATATTCCCAGCAACATGAACCCACAACAAATGTTTGAAATGATGCAACAACTTTTAGCCCAACATTCAGAACAACAAAATAAGACAATGCAAGAACAGTTTCAGGCCAGAGATGAGGCCAAAGCTAAAAGACGTGAAGAAAAGAAAAATAAGAGAAAAGAAAAGCGAGTCCAGACCAATGAATCTGATTCTGATAATTCAAATCCCGAAACTCAAATTGCTCAGCCAAAAGGCTGCAAGTTTAAGGATTTCAAAGCGAGCGGTGCCCTGAATTTTGAGGGTACAGTGAATCCAATTCAAGCGATGGATTGGATCAGTCATACCGAAGAGATCTTTAGAATCTCTGACTGTTTAGATTCTAAGAAGGTGAGTTATGCATCTGCACTATTTGTGGGAGCTGCCCGTGCCTGGTGGAAAACCCAGAGAAGCATATATGGAGAAGAGGTGATACAGACTCTAGAGTGGAACCAGTTTCTTGATATGTTCAATGCGAAGTACTGCCCGGTCGACCAACAAGATAAGATGGAAGTACAACTGATGCAGCTGACTCAAGGAACAAAGACAGTTGATGAACACGAACACGAGTTCTCACGACTATGCGGTTATTCCTCATACCAAGTAGCTACCGAAGAAAGAAAGATGAATAGATTCCGTGTAGGACTCAATCCTAGATACAGACATCCGATGAGCGCTATCAAATACAAGAGTTATTTGGAAATGGTAGAAGCAGCCAGACAGATTGAGAGAGGATATCTAGAGTACGGCGATCAGCTATACGCTCCTACGACTAACCCAATGAATCCGTCTCCTCCGAAGAAACAAAGATTTGGCAGATTTTTCAAGCCAAATAAGTCGCAATCTCAGCAATTCCATCAGCAAAGTTCACAGCCAAAAGCACAAGTTTACTCTCTCACGAACGAACCACGATTCTGCAAGCGATGCAGGAGATCACACATGGGATTGTGCAATCCAGATGACGTAACTTGTTTTGCGTGCAACATGATCGGTCACAGTAATGAAGAATGTCCACAGCAGGGACGAGGATGTGCGAAATGTGGTAAGAGAGGACACTTCATGTATCAGTGTCGTAGCGGGCCGCGTTATTCGTCTCAGTCATCAGCTGGAGGGTCTACAGTTAAGAGTTCTGCTGCAACGCCGACTGCAAAGACTCGAGCTTTTCAGATAGCAGCCGAGGAAGCAAAAGAAACATCTGAAGTAGTTACCGGTATGTTTCTGCTTAACTCTATTCCTGCCCGAGTACTATTTGATTCTGGCGCGAGTCGTTCCTTCATATCGACTTCTTTTGCATCAAGATTACATAAGTCTCCATCAAAGCTTTCTGTGATACTAGACATTGAGACAGCTAGTAACAATTTTGTTATGGCTGATTCTGTTTACCGTAATTGCACATTACTTGTTGACAACATCGTATTCAACCTCGACCTTATTCTGTAAGGTCTTCACAGGATCAATAATTACATGTACATTACAGATTAGGATATAAGTTACATATTTCAAAGTAAAATTATAAAAGGGTAACATCTAATCTAGTCATAACATCATACATCACATCAAGTCTACCCAGAACCACCACGTTTACTTTCTTCCAATCAGTACCAGAAAGTTTGTTGAGTAGTGGTCTAAGAAAGCTTCAAAACTTGGATCTTGAATCACCTAAGTACTAGGTCCTGCAGGTGATTTTCCTTTGGCTTTTCCTGTAAAATATTAATGCAACATCTGTAAGCAAAGCTTAGTGAGTTTATAGATTTTCAATATCAACATGCGTGTCAAGCGGGGTCATTAGTCTTAGCGTGATATGTCTTGGCTGCCGCTACAGCCCTCATGATAGAGATATAGTATCATAAGATCGAATGATGTTCAAGCCACACTCACGCTTAAATCGTGGGGATCAGCCACATACTGGGCTAGCTACCAGTAAGTCAATATGGCGGAACATCGGAGGTCATTACCAATTCATAAGAACTGGTGAAATAGCCGGGTCTAGAACAATAGACCATAAGGGCTAGTCAAGCTGAATCAATCTATCAAATGTCTGATCAATGATGGAAGCATATGTCTTAGAAGTCATGATAGCAATGAATCATAAAGCAAAGTCTGAAGCAATATTAAACGCAATATGAAAAGATAATCAAATAGCTATCATGATCCACTGGGCAACACCCATCCATGGTGTGCACAGGTCTCATTCCAGCTGATAAAGTGAATGTCAATAAATCTAACAGCAGCAATATATCTCAACCGGAATCTATGCATGTTCAATCTGAATATCTATAACTCACAGGTCGGGGTCTTTATCAAACAGATATAAAAATCTGCCACCTGAGTTATCTCAGGATTTTATCTTTGTCAATCTGTAATCTGTCAATCAATTCTCTGACCCGCTTTTAAGTCTTTAAGTCTTTAAATCTTTGTTCAGATATTAACTGAACCTGTCCAGAATTATATCACATAAATCTCATGTCAATATCATCATCATTATCATCATCATTTTAGTCTTTAAATTCTTGAATTTTATCTGATTCTGATATCTGATAACTTGTCAATCTTTCATTAAATTCTCATAATTTCTCAAAAGCTTTCTATATATATATATATATATATATATATATATATATATATATATATATATATATATATATATATATATATATATATATATATATATATATATATATATATATATATATATATATATATAATATATATATATATATATATATATATATATATATATATATATATATATATATATATATATATATATGACTAAAAACATATGCATATAAATCATTTATTTACATTTGAAATGTCAAAATTCATAAAATATTGGGTTTCGGATCATCCGGATCCGGATCAATCCGAATTGGGGACCCGAATTAGGTGCCATCCGAATTCAGTCTTGGTACATCCGAATTAGCATTGGTTCCGAAATCAGGATCATATTCAATATAGGCACCGAATTTCGGATCATTAAAACCCGAAATAATGATAATCCGAATTTGTGAAGCATCCGAATTGGACCCATCATCCGAATTCGGTTCCAACCGAATTCGGACTCAAGGACTTAGAATTTTTCCCAGAATTTTGTTCTTGGTGTTCTTGAATATTTTCATACGGATTTTACATAAATTTCACTAAAACTTATTTTAATCAACATGCAACCAAATATATTGATGTATTATCCTTATTTGAGTGTTTTTATACATTTTTCCCTATTAATAACATCATATTTTGATCAAGATCATCCAAAATATGAAATTTTGTCAAGAACATTATTTTTCATCAAAATTCCGATTTCTACATAATTTGGATGATCCAACCCACAATTTTAGTTTCTATCACTTTTATATACATAATTTTATCATAAACTATCAAATTTATACACATGCAATCATCGGATTTTATATTTTAATTCTAGCTTTCGATTTTTACACAAAACCGAACCAACTCAACAATCATTTAAATTTAAATCGATAATTACCTCAAATTCTTGCAATTCGATGATGTTTGATGCTTATTGTAACTCCTTTGATCTTCAATTCTTGAATTGATTGCAAGTTATGAATTTCCTTGATATTTTTGTGAAATATCCGTGAGTTTAGAGAGAGATTAGAGAGATAGAAATTTGGTGTTAATGATCATAATGGATCATTAATTTTGTTTATATATTATTTTAGTTATATTTGCAAATTATCCCACTAAACTTTTGTATTTTACTTATCTTTATTTTTAATCATCTTTTAACAATTAAAAATCAAAAATACAATTTAATTAATATTTTCATTATTAAATTATATTACAAAATAATAATGTAATAATATTACATTATTAACTCAGATACTTAAATAAAATATAGGTTGTTAAAGAATGGGCTCCACCACGCACAAACTTCGTCCTCGAAGTTAGCTACGTTCGAACAGACTGGGATAAGTTGCTTTCATTACATCTCTGGATTCCCAAGACTGATGCGAACCTTTGTGGTGTTTCCACTGGACGAGCACCATCTGTATCTCTTTATTCCGAAGCTTCTTAGTTTTAGAGTCCAGAATACACTCCGGCTCTTCAATCACTCTAAGCTTCTCATCAATCTGCAAGTTAACATGTGGTATCTGTACTTCTCTTTCGTCTGCTAAACTCTTTCTCAGATGACTGACATGAAATACAGGATGTATTCCAGCTAAGTCAGCTGGTAGTTCAAGACGATAAGATTGGTTTCCAATCTTTTCCACAATCTTGAACGGACCGATAAATCTTGGAGCTAGCTTGTTTCTTTTAATAAACCGCACCACATTCTTCATTGGGGATACTTTCAGCATCACCCAATCGTTAACCGCAAAGCTTATTGATCTATGACGATTGTCATAATATGACTTCTACCTGCTTTGAGCTTCAAGTATGTTCCTTCTGACGAGTTGAATCTTCTCATGAGTCAACTGTAGAAGGGCAGGTCCTGCTATTGGCGATTCACCTGTTTCGCGCCAACAGGTAGGAGTTCTGCACTTTCTTCCATATAAAGCTTCAAAAGGAGCCATCTTGATCGTTGAATGATAACTGTTATTATATGAGAATTCGACCAACGACAAGTGGTCATCCCAGTTACCACCTAGATCAAGAACGCAGGCACGAAGCATATCTTCCAGAGTTAGGATAGTACGCTCACTCTGGCCATCTGCATTAGGATGATAAGCAGTACTCATAGAGATCCGAGTACCCATCCCGTTTTGTAGAGCTTGCCAGAATCTGGATGTGAAACGACTATCACGATCTGATACGATAGATTTCGGCACACCATGTCGAGAAATTATTTCAGTGATGTATAGTTGTGCTAATCTATCGAGGGAATATGTTTCTTTCATCGGTATGAAGTGAGCTGACTTCGTTAATCGATCCACGACTACCCAGATGGAGTCGTGTTGTCTTTTGGTTTTCGGCAGTTTCGTGACGAAATCCATTGTTATATGCTCCCACTTCCATTCAGGAACTGGCAGTGGTTGCATATCCCCGAAGGGTTTCTGATGTTCTGCCTTTACCATCTGACAGACTCTGCAGCTTTCAACACATTTACCGATGTCTTTCTTCATTCCTGGCCACCAGTAATCAGCTTTCAGATCGAAATACATCTTTGAGCTGCCAGGATGAACAGATAATTTGGACTGATGGGCTTCAGATAGAAGAGTGCTGCGAATAGAACCATATTTAGGAACCTAGATTCGGTTTCCCTTGAGACAGTGAAGTCCCAAATGATTCAAAGTTAGAAATTGTAATTGCCCTTTAAGATTTTCAGAACTGATATTCTCGTCTTTCAGTGCTTCAGCTTGAGCAACTCGGATATCATCAATAAGATCAGAAGAGAATATAACTGGAGTTAGGGCATAACAGCACTTTTCAGGATAAACTTTCCTGCTCAAAGCATCCGCGACAACGTTAGCTTTGCCGGGATGATATAGGATCTCGCAATCATAGTCCTTGATAAGCTCCAAGGACCGTCGCTGTTTCATGTTTAGATCCTTTTGAGTAAAGAGATGCTTGAGACTCTTGTGATCGGTGTAGAGCTGACACCGAGTCCCATAAAGATAATGCCGCCAGATTTTCAGAGCAAAGGTAACGGCAGCCAACTCAAGATCATGAGTTGGTGCACTTTTCTCGTAATCCTTTAATTGCCTTGAAGCGTAGGCAATAACCTTTCCCCTTTGCATCAGAACACACCCTAAGCCAGTACCAGATGCATCGCTATAGACAACGAAATCATCATTGCCTTCTGGTAAAGCTAGGATCGGCGCTTGGATAAGCTTCTGTTTCAGAATGTCAAATGCCTCTTGCTGTTTATCGGACCAAACGAAAGGAATATTCTTTCGTGTTAGCATCGATAGAGGTACAGCAATCTTCGAGAAATCCTTTATGAATCGCCGATAATAACCGGCCAATCCAAGGAAACTTCGGATTTCTGAGGCATTACGAGGCGTTTGCCATTTCTGAACGGCCTCAACTTTCAAAGGATCAACGGAAATCCCTTCGCCAGAAACAACATGGCCAAGGAACTGAATCTATAAGAATCAAGGTAGAAATTCAAGTTCTGATGTAAATCAAAGAATACTTAGGAAATAGCTCAAGACATATATAATAGAAATTATACCTGTCTGAGCCAAAATTCGCACTTAGAAAATTTTGCGTAGAGTCTTTCTTTTCTTAATAATTCTAGCAATTGCCGCAGATGAATAGATAGATCAGCCTCCGTTTTGGAGTAAATCAGAATATCGTCTATGAATACGATAACTGATTTATCCAACATAGGTCTGCACACACGATTCATGAGATCCATGAACGCCGCTGGTGCATTTGTCAAGCCAAACGGCATCACGAGAAATTCGTAATGACCGTATCTTGTACGGAAGGCTGTCTTCGGAACATCCTCATCTCTGACTTTTAATTGATGATACCCAGAACGAAGATCGATTTTCGAGAAGTAACTGGCTCCTTGTAGCTGATCAAATAGATCATCGATTCTGGGCAGAGGATATTTATTCTTTATGGTGACTTTGTTCAACTCACGGTAGTCGATGCACATACGGAAGGTTCCGTCTTTCTTTTTAACAAATAGAACAGGTGCACCCCACGGAGAAGAACTCGGTCGGATAAACCCCTTCTCTAACAGTTCTTGCAGTTGCTTAGACATTTCTTGCATTTCTGCAGGTGCAAGTCTGTATGGAGCTTTTGCGATAGGAGCCGCACCAGGAACCAAGTCAATACTGAACTCGACTTGACGTTCCAGTGTCACTCCGGAAATGTCATCAGGAAATACGTCTGGGAACTCACAGACGAGAGGAATATCAGACAAAGATTTCTTTTCAGAGCTGGACTCAGATAGAGCATAACAAAGATAGGAGTCGTGACCTCTAGACAAGTATTTCTGAGCTTTTCCTATAGATATGAAACAATGTGCACCTTTCCTCTTCTCGCCCTTGATCTCCAATACTCGGCCGTCTGAAGACTTGATTCTAATGACTCGCCGGTTGCAGATAATTGTAGCCTCGTTATTCATTAGCCAATCCATGCCGATGATGACGTCAAACTCTTTCAACGGAATCGGGATAAGGTCGAGGTTGAATACGATGTTGTCAACAAGTAATGTGCAATTACGGTAAACAGAATCAGCCATAACAAAATTGTTACTAGCTGTCTCAATGTCTAGTATCACAGAAATCTTTGATGGAGACTTATGTAATCTTGATGCAAAAGAAGTCGATATGAAGGAACGACTCGCGCCGGAATCAAATAGTACTCGGGCAGGAATAGAGTTAAGCAGAAACATACCGGTAACTACGTCAGGTGTTTCTTTTGCTTCCTCGGCTGTTATCTGAAAAGCTCAAGTCTTTGCAGTCGGCGTTGCAGCAGATCTCTTAACTGTAGACCCTCCAGCTGATGACTGAGACGAATAACGCAGCCCGCTACGACACTGATACATGAAGTGTCCTCTCTTACCACATTTCGCACATCCTCGTCCCTGCTGTGGACATTCTTCACTACTGTGACCGATCATGTTGCACGCAAAACAAGTTACGTCATCTGGATTGCACAATCCCATGTGTGATCTCCTGCATCGCTTGCAGAATCGTGGTTCGTTCGTGAGAGAGTAAACTTGTGCTTTTGGCTGTGAACTTTGCTGATGGAATTGCTGAGATTGCGACTTATTTGGCTTGAAAAATCTGCCAAATCTTTGTTTCTTCGGAGGAGACGGATTCATTGGGTTAGTCGTAGGAGCGTATAGCTGATCGTCGTACTCTAGATATCCTCTCTCAATCTGTCTGGCTGCTTCTACCATTTCCAAATAACTCTTGTATTTGATAGCGCTCATCGGATGTCTGTATCTAGGATTGAGTCCTACACGGAATCTATTCATCTTTCTTTCTTCGGTAGCTACTTGGTATGAGGAATAACCGCATAGTCGTGAGAACTCGTGTTCGTATTCATCAACTGTCTTTGTTCCTTGAGTCAGCTGCATCAGTTGTACTTCCATCTTATCTTGTTGGTCGACCGGGCAGTACTTCGCATTGAACATATCAAGAAACTGGTTCCACTCTAGAGTCTGTATCACCTCTTCTCCATATATGCTTCTCTGGGTTTTCCACCAGGCACGGGTAGCTCCCACAAATAGTGCAGACGCATAACTCACCTTCTTAGAATCTAAACAGTCAGAGATTCTAAAGATCTCTTCGGTATGACTGATCCAATCCATCGCTTGAATTGGATTCACTGTACCCTCAAAATTCAGGGCACCGCTCGCTTTGAAATCCTTAAACTTGCAGCCTTTTGGGTGAGCAATTTGAGTTTCGGGATTTGAATTATCAGAATCAGATTCATTGGTCTGGACTTGCTTTTCTTTTCTCTTATTTTTCTTTTCTTCACGTCTTTTAGCTTCGGCCTCATCTCTGGCCTGAAACTGTTCTTGCATTGTCTTATTTTGTTGTTCTGAATGTTGGGCTAAAAGTTGTTGCATCATTTCAAACATTTGTTGTGGGTTCATGTTGCTGGGAATATCACCTGATCCTGATCCTGACATCTTCTACTGAAAATTACAAGCATTTAACTATCAGTTTATAGACTTAGATCTATGTACCCTTTTTCCCATCCTAATAGTCTGTACATCCTATCTCAGTTCAAACCACCTAAATGATTGATACATATGTATTGCTTCAGTTTGAGACCAAGTATACTTACGTAATACTTGATTCACTCAAACTAGTGCTCTGATACCATCCTGTGAAGACCTTCCCTTACGGGGCAGTCCTCAGAGTCTAGGTCCCACATCACGCAATACGATATCAACCATACTAAGATAGGGTAATTAATTGCGGAATTAATAATTACATGTACATTACAGATTAGGATATAAGTTACATATTTCAAAATAACGTTATAAAAGGGTAACATCTAATCTAGTCATAACATCATACATCACATCAAGTCTACCCAGAACCACCACGTTTACTATCTTCCAATAAGTACCAGAAAGTTTGTTGAGTAGTGGTCTAAGAAAGCTTCAAAACTTGGATCTTGAATGACCTAAGTACTAGGTCCTGCAGGTGATTTTCCTTTGGCTTTTCCTGTAAAATATTAATGCAACATCTGTAAGCAAAGCTTAGTGAGTTTATAGATTTTCAATATCAACATGCGTGTCAAGCGGGGTCATTAGTCTTAGCGTGATATGTCTTGGCTGCCGCTACAGCCCTCATGATTGAGATATAGTATCATAAAATCGGATGATGTTCAAGCCACACTCACGCTTAAATCGTGGGGATCAGCCACATACTGGGCTAGCTACCAGTAAGTCAATATGGCGGAACATCGGAGGTCATTACCAATTCATAAGAACTGGTGAAATAGCCGGGTCTAGAACAATAGACCATTAGGGCTAGTCAAGCTGAATCAATCTATCAAATGTCTGATCAATGATGGAAGCATATGTCTTAGAAGTCATGATAGCAATGAATCATAAAGCAAAGTCTGAAGCAATATTAAATGCAATATGAAAAGATAATCAAATAGCTATCATGATCCACTGGGCAACACCCATCCATGGTGTGCACAGGTCTCATTCCAGCTGATAAAGTGAATGTCAATAAATCTAACAGCAGCAATATATCTCAACCGGAATCTATGCATGTTCAATCTGAATATCTATAACTCACAGGTCGGGGTCTTTATCAAACAGATATAAAAATCTGCCACCTGAGTTATCTCAGGATTTTATCTTTGTCAATTCTGTAATCTGTCAATCAATTCTCTGACCCGCTTTTAAGTCTTTAAATCTTTGTTCAGATATTAACTGAACCTGTCCAGAATTATATCACATAAATCTCATGTCAATATCATCATCATTATCATGAAGTTTTCATCATCTTTTGGTCATAAATTCTTGTATTTTATCTGAGTCTGATATCTGATAACTTGTCTTATCAATGCCATCATCTTTTATCTTTTTAATCTTTATAATCTTGAATTTCATCTGATTCTGATAACTTATAAATCTTTCATTTATTTATATTCTTTGTTTCATAATTTCTCAAAAGCTTTCTATATATATATATATATATATATATATATATATATATATATATATATATATAATATATATATATATATATATATATATATATATATATATATATATATATATATATATATATATATATGACTAAAAACATATGCATATAAATCATTTATTTAAATTTGAAATGTCAAAATTCATAAAATATTGGGTTTCGGATCATCCGGATTCGGATCATCCGGATCCGGATCAATCCGAATTGGGGACCCGAATTAGGTGCCATCCGAATTCGGTCTTGGTACATCCGAATTAGCATTGGTTCCGAAATCAGGATCATATTCAATATAGGCACCGAATTTCGGATCATTAAAACCCGAAATAGTGATATCCGAATTTGTGAAGCATCCGAATTGGACCCATCATCCGAATTCGGTTCCAACCGAATTCGGACTCAAGGACTTAGAATTTTTCCCAGAATTTTGTTCTTGGTGTTCTTGAATATTTTCATACGGATTTTACATAAATTTCACTAAAACTTATTTTAATCAACATGCAACCAAATATATTGATGTATTATCCTTATTTGAGTGTTTTTATACATTTTTCCCTATTAATAACATCATATTTTGATCAAGATCATCCAAAATATGAAATTTTGTCAAGAACATTATTTTTCATCAAAATTCCGATTTCTACATAATTTGGATGATCCAACCCACAATTTTAGTTTCTATCACTTTTATATACATAATTTTATCATAAACTATCAAATTTATACACATGCAATCATCGGATTTTATATTTTAATTCTAGCTTTCGATTTTTACACAAAACCGAACCAACTCAACAATCATTGAAATTTAAATCGATAATTACCTCAAATTCTTGCAATTCGATGATGTTTGATGCTTATTGTAACTCCTTTGATCTTCAATTCTTGAATTGATTGCAAGTTATGAATTTCCTTGATATTTTTGTGAAATATCCGTGAGTTTAGAGAGAGATTAGAGAGAGATAGAAATTTGGTGTTAATGATCATAATGGATCATTAATTTTGTTTATATATTATTTTAGTTATATTTGCAAATTATCCCACTAAACTTTTGTATTTTACTTATCTTTATTTTTAATCATCTTTTAACAATTAAAAATCAAAAATACAATTTAATTAATATTTTCATTATTAAATTATATTACAAAATAATAATGTAATAATATTACATTATTAACTCAGATACTTAAATAAAAGATAGGTTGTTAAAGAATGGGCTCCACCACGCACAAACTTCGTCCTCGAAGTTAGCTACGTTCGAACAGACTGGGATAAGTTGCTTTCATTACATCTCTGGATTCCCAAGACTGATGCGAACCTTTGTGATGTATGATGTTATGACTAGATTAGATGTTACCCTTTTATATCTTTATTTTGAAATATGTAAACTTAAATCCTAATCTGTAATGTACATGTAATTTTATTTTTCCGCAATTTAATTACCCTATCTTAGTATGTTTGATATTGTATAGTATGAATTGGGACCTAGACTCTGAGGACTGCCCCGTAAGGGAAGGTCTTCACAGGATGGTATCAGAGCAAAGGTAACGGCAGCCAACTCAAGATCATGAGTTGGTGCACTTTTCTCGTAATCCTTTAATTGCCTTGAAGCGTAGGCAATTACTTTTCCCCTTTGCATCAGAACACACCCTAAGCCAGTACCAGATGCATCGCTATAGACAACGAAATCATCATTGCCTTCTGGTAAAGCTAGGATCGGCGCTTGGATAAGCTTCTGTTTCAGAATGTCAAATGCCTCTTGCTGTTTATCGGACCAAACGAAAGGAATATTCTTTCGTGTTAGCATCGTTAGAGGTACAACAATGTAACACCCCTCCCGATCCCGAAAATGCCACGTCAATACAATATCATAGGTGGCAATAACGCAACGGATCCATAACGCACGTGTCATAGGATAATGCAGATTACGGTTAATTAAAACTTTAAACTTCATACATAATAACCCATGATTACATTTCATAATCCCATATAACAAAACACATAATCCCGATCACTAATTACATTGTTTTATACAGACACAAAACCATCACAGATCTTCAATCTATCTCGGATCTACCTCGGCTGTGGCTGCGGTCCTTTCTGATTCCCTGAACATGTTAGACTCGATAACGTGAGCTATAAAGCCCGTGAGCACGCGAGGGTTGACACTGCACAGAACACATAGCACATAGCACGCAAACCCTGTCCCTGCCCCTGTCCCGATTGCCCGACACACATCTCAGGTATAAAGCACAAGTATGAGATCGGAGTACACATAGCCCTGCGGGGACCCCTCCCCGGTGGACACATTGCACACAGCAATGGTCGGTAATACCCTGTAGCACGGAAGCTACCCGGCTACAGGCCCTGCCGTATATATACGCCCCAAGGACTGTAAGGGACAGTCAACCCGCGCGATTCCCCTTCGCGACTTATCGTCCGTATGGAACTCATCACGGACCCCTGAACCGATCTCGCATCTCATACATAACACGTATAAGGAATAGAGCATACCTGAGGTTCACGTCCCTGTCTCACATAGATATAACACGCACAATATAGCTATTCAACTATAACGTAAAGGATGGCGCGCGTTTTAGAAAACGTCTCGAGTACTCACCTGATTGGTTCCCCGAAGTCTGACCTCCCTGATTGAACCCTGCTCGAGATCCACTAGTCCCTGTAATCACACGGATAGCCCAACAATCAATCGCAATTCCCAGTTAACACATATCACATGATTACAACAATTCGGACTCAATTCAAACCCGATAGTCCCACGAAACTGAAACTCGATTAATACCCGAAACTCGACTCAAACCCGACTCAAGGCAATCCCAAACAAGACCCCAACCCCAATAAAACACAGCCCGAGCAATCCCGAAGAAAACCCGACACAATTCGACCCAAACTCAATTTACAAAGTTAAACTCGGATTTTCAATGCAGGCAGTTAGTCGCGCCGCGGACCCCCTGGTCGTCGCGCCGCGACACCGCGAAATCCCTGTTCTTGACCTGCGATTTTCAGCTTCAGCCCAGGAGTACTAAACTCCATCCATACCCGAATTAGTCACAAATAAGCATACAAAAACCATACATAACCTGCCTCTTTGAGTTATCAACCAATTCCCAAATCATAACAACATACATACATCAATTGGAGGCTATTCACAAGAACCCTTACCTTGATTGAGCTCAAGAACACACAAGAAGAAGAAGAAGAAGCCAAATCCCAAGGTTTTACAATCAAAATCTGAGGCTTGGGGCTTCAATTCTGCTGCTGGAGCTCACAAATACACACACATATACACTTAGGGTTCACACAAATGGATAAGGGGGAAAAGAGGCTAAGCACCTATATACGTCTCTATCTCACTCGGTCCCGAACCCATTAACCCGAACCCGATATCACATTTTCAATATTTATGCCCATTTAACCCATTTAATCCCACGATCCCAACAATATAATCCGTTCATTAAATTTATAACCCGATGACACGCAAGCCCAATCCCGACACGTATTAATCCACGAAACGGGATATAATCGGACCAACCCAATATTAATAAATTATTTATCCACTAAAATAATTCCACATACCAGGTCAAATTAACGGATGTTACAAATCCTCCCCTCTTAAAGAGATTCCGTCCCGGAATCTAACTCGAATTCTGGAATAGGTGAGGATATCTCGATCGCATTTCCGCCTCGGGCTCCCAGGTAGCGTTGGTACCTTTATGGTGTCTCCACTGAACAAGTACCAAGGCAATCTCTTTATTCCTCAGCTTTTTGACCTTTCGGTCGGTCACGGCCTCGGGCTGCTCCACATATCGCAGCTGCTCATCGACTGTAATCTCAGATAAAGGCACATACTGATCATCTGTAGCCAGACACTTCCGGAGATGACTCACGTGAAACGTATCGTGCACACCAGCCAACTCCGAAGGCAATCGCAGTCGATAGGCCTGATCCCGGACTCTCTCAATGATCTCGAACGGCCCAATATACCGCGGACTCAGCTTCCCACGATGTCTGAATCGGATGACCCCTTTCCATGGCGATACCTTAAGCAACACGCGGTCCCCGACACTGAACTCTAGCTCCTTCAGACGGCGATCGGCATAGCTTTTCTGACGGCTCTGGGCGACCCTCATATGCTCCCGAATCACGGCCACCTTGTCACTAGTTTCTTGCAATAACTCCGGCCCGCTAATAGGTCGCTCAACGACCTCGCCCCAACACACTGGGGTCAGGCACTTGCGCCCATATAGTGCCTCAAACGGAGCCATTTTAATCGTGGCGTGATAGCTGTTATTATACGCGAACTCGACCAACGGTAAATGCACGTCCCAATTGCCGCTGAAGTCGATAGCACACGCCCGCAACATATCCTCGAGGGTTTGATTAGTGCGCTCGGTTTGCCCGTCAGTCTGCGGTCTATACGCCGTGCTCAGCTGAACCCTGGTACCCAATTCCCGCTGGAAACTCTGCCAGAAACGAGACGTAAACCGTGTATCCCTATCCGAAGTAATCGACACCGGAATCCCATGTCGCGACACTACCTCGTTGATATACAGCCTCGCTAACTGATCCATGGTGATTGTACCCCGAACGGCTAAGAAGTGCGCACTCTTCGTTAGTCGATCCACTATAACCCAGATCATGTCGTTCCCGCGGACCGTGCGTGGAAGTCTTACAATGAAATCCATCGTAATATGATACCACTTCCACTCGGGGATTTCCAACGGCTGTAGATGCCCGTGCGGCTTCTGATGCTCGGCTTTGACTCTGAGACACGTCATGCACTGCTCAACATATCGGCCCACATCTCTTTTCATTCCCGGCCACCAGTAGAAGTCACGGAGATCACGATACATCTTAGTACTCCCCGGATGTACAGATAGCCTCGACCGATGCGACTCATCAAGAATCAACTGTCGCAAATTCCCGACCCTCGGGACCCAGACCCTATCATGAAACACAAGCAACCCACGATCGTCCCTGATCAATGACTCAAGCTGCCCGATCAATCGTTCACGCTTCACATTATCACCTCGCAGGCCCTCCTGCTGTGCTATTCTCAGACTGTCGACCAATGTCGAGGTAATCTCAAGCCTCGAAGCTCTGGAAATCACAGTTTGGCCGCAAGCCCTACGGCTCAGCGCGTCAGCTACCACATTAGCCCGACCCGGGTGGTACTGAATCTCGCAATCGTAGTCCTTAAGCAACTCAAGGCTACGGCGCTGTCGCATATTCAGATCTTTCTGGCTGAAGAGGTATTGAAGACTCTTATGATCGGTATACACAACGAACCGAGACCCATACAGATAATGGCGCCAAATCTTCAACGCAAACACAATGGCGTCCAATTCTAAATCGTGCACGGTATGGTTCTCCTCGTAAGTCTTCAGCTGGCGCGAGGCATAAGCGATCACTTTCCCTCGCTGCATCAGAACACAGCCCAACCCTGACCCCGAAGCATCACAATATACCACAAAATCATCGGTACCCTCCGGCAAGGCTAATACTGGAGCCTGACACAATCGGGTCTTTAGCTCTCTGAACGCATGCTCCTGATCCTCGGACCACTCAAACGGAACGGACTGCCGTGTCAATCTCGTCAACGGCAAGGCAATCCTCGAGAAATCCTGGATGAAGCGTCTATAGTACCCGGCGAGACCCAGAAAACTACGAATCTCAGGCACTGATCTCGGAGGCTCCCAGCTCATCACTGCCTCAATCTTAGCTGGATCCACTTTTATACCCTCGGCACTGACCACGTGACCCAAAAACTGCACTTCCCGAAGCCAAAATTCACATTTGGAGAATTTCGCGTATAGTCTATCCCTGCGCAGCACAGATAAAACCTCTCGGAGGTGCTGCTCGTGATCCTCGGCACTCCGCGAGTAGATAAGGATGTCATCGATGAACACGATCACGAATCTATCCAACATAGTTCTACACACCCGATTCATCAAATCCATGAAAGCGGCGGGTGCGTTAGTCAATCCAAACGGCATTACAAGAAACTCGTAATGCCCATAACGAGTCCGAAACGCGGTTTTCGGCACATCCTCGTCCCTGACCCTCAACTGATGATAACCCAATCGCAAGTCGATCTTGGAGAAATAGCTCGAGCCCTGGAGCTGATCGAACAGGTCATCAATACGTGGAAGCGGATAACGATTCTTCACGGTCACTTTGTTCAACTCCCGATAGTCGATACACATCCGCATACTACCGTCCTTCTTTTTCACGAAAAGCACTGGCGCACCCCACGGCGACGAACTAGGACGGATAAATCCACGATCCAGAAGCTCCTGCAACTGAGACATCAGCTCTCGCATCTCTGTCGGTGCCAGCCTATAAGGCGTCTTAGCAATCGGCACCGCCCCAGGAACAAGATCGATCCGAAACTCTACTTGGCGATCTGGCGGTAACCCAGGCAACTCCTCTGGGAATACCTCAGGGAACTCACGAACCACCGGAATATCCTCTAAGGTCTTCTTTTCCTTCCTCGCGTCAACTACATAAGCTAGGAAGGTCTCGCATCCCTTAGAGACATATCTCTGAGCCCTGGCCATAGACACGATCCCAATATCTCCCTTACGACGCTCCCCATACACAATCACACTCTCACTGTCAGAAATGGGTATACGGATGATTTTCTTGGCACACAGAATATCAGCCCGTCTGGCAGTCAACCAGTCCATTCCCACAATCACATCAAAGCTACTGATCTCAATCGGCAGCAAATCAATCGCAAACCGATGGGAATCTATTTCTAACACACAATCCCGATAAACCCGACTCACCAACATCGAACTCCCATCAACCCTCTTGACAATCGATGGAACAGACAAAGGAGAAGCAGACATACTAAAATACGCACAAAATATAACAGACACATAGGAGCGATCTGCCCCGGAATCAAATAACACACGAGCTCGAAGTCCGTTAAGGATGTACGTACCCGAAACAACGTCTGTAGCATCCCGTGCCTCCTCTGCGGTAGCCTGAAATACTCGTCCGCGGCCTCTCGGAACTGACTCACGGCGGCTGAACGACGACGGCTCTGCCCTGGTCCCACTTAAACTAGCCCCCTGTACTGCCGGTCCCGGCTCTGGACAATCCCTAACCCGATGCCCTGGTCGCCCACATCTGAAACACAACGGCTCAGGCACCGTACAAACTGAAGCGGCGTGGCCCCGCTGGCCGCACCGGAAACAACGTGGCTGCTCCGATAAACACTGTCCGGAATGGCGCCGGTGACATTTCGGGCACTCCCGATCACCATAAGAACTCTCGACACGGCTACCGGACGCCTGGGACCCCTGTCCCACACTACTCTGGCTCTGTGATCCAGATCCCTGACCCTGGCCCTGACGCCTCGATCGGCGATCTCGACCCCGGTCCCTATCACGTCTCTGACCCGACCCTTGCCCTGAAATCTGCCCAGAACCCTGACCTGAAAACTGCCACTGATCCGGACGCTGGTCACTGGGGGCGTCCCCGGAAGATCTCCATACACTGGACGGCTGCTCGGAAGTCCCAGTCCGCTGCCTCTGAGATGAGGGCTGCTCCCTCTGCTTGAGGATCTCCCGCTCCCTCATGCGGGCCATCTCAAGGGCTCTAGCAAATGTCGGAGTATCGTGCAACCCCACAAACTCTCGAATATCAGATCGGAGCCCATCTATGAACGCATCGGCTTTACGGCTCTCCGTGTCAACATGCTGAGGCGCAAACTGTGAATACTCGTTGAATCGGTCGACATACTGCTGGACCGTCATATTGCCCTGCTGCAAATGGAGGAATCGGCGCTCCATTTCCCGTCTCTCATCCCTCGGAATGTACTGGAGCTCAAACATAGCTCTGAACTGCTCCCAAGTCATGGCATAAGCGGCGGACTCAGTCATCGAAGACTCAATCGATTTCCACCACTGCAAAGCACCGCCCCGTAACTGATATGCGGCGTATCCAACCATATCTCTAGGATCCACATGGGCCACTCGAAACGCGCCCTCAATCTCTCGCTCCCATGCGATGGCCGCCCCCGGCTCACCGTCACCCCGAAACTGCGGCGGAGCCCCTGTCATGAAATCTTTGAAGGACCCGCCCCGCTGAGAAGATGATGACGCACCACCCCTAGATTCAGTCTCGGCATGCTGAACAACCGGCCCCAAACTCTGACCCTGCTCACGCTCTTGCTCTTTCTGCTTCCTGTAAAACTCGGTAAGAACATCTAGCAACTCGGATTTACGAATATACTCGTCACTGGGCGGCTTACCCGCGCCCGAACCCTCACCCTGATCTGCCATGATAATCTGCACAAAGCAAAACGATTAAGCACAAGGGATAAATCACCCAGCGTTATACACTAAGCCAGGTCGGTTAATCCACTATATAATCGCAAAATGATTCCCCCATGGACCGGAACAAGGTCTAAGTTAAGCATCCACTAATGATACTCAAGCTTCAAACCACAAGCTCTGATACCATGCCGTAACACCCCTCCCGATCCCGAAAATGCCACGTCAATACAATATCATAGGTGGCAATAACGCAACGGATCCATAACGCACGTGTCATAGGATAATGCAGATTACGGTTAATTAAAACTTTAAACTTCATACATAATAACCCATGATTACATTTCATAATCCCATATAACAAAACACATAATCCCGATCACTAATTACATTGTTTTATACAGACACAAAACCATCACAGATCTTCAATCTATCTCGGATCTACCTCGGCTGTGGCTGCGGTCCTTTCTGATTCCCTGAACATGTTAGACTCGATAACGTGAGCTATAAAGCCCGTGAGCACGCGAGGGTTGACACTGCACAGAACACATAGCACATAGCACGCAAACCCTGTCCCTGCCCCTGTCCCGATTGCCCGACACACATCTCAGGTATAAAGCACAAGTATGAGATCGGAGTATACATAGCCCTGCGGGGACCCCTCCCCGGTGGACACATTGCACACAGCAATGGTCGGTAATACCCTGTAGCACGGAAGCTACCCGGCTACAGGCCCTGCCGTATATATACGCCCCAAGGACTGTAAGGGACAGTCAACCCGCGCGATTCCCCTTCGCGACTTATCGTCCGTATGGAACTCATCACGGACCCCTGAACCGATCTCGCATCTCATACATAACACGTATAAGGAATAGAGCATACCTGAGGTTCACGTCCCTGTCTCACATAGATATAACACGCACAATATAGCTATTCAACTATAACGTAAAGGATGGCGCGCGTTTTAGAAAACGTCTCGAGTACTCACCTGATTGGTTCCCCGAAGTCTGACCTCCCTGATTGAACCCTGCTCGAGATCCACTAGTCCCTGTAATCACACGGATAGCCCAACAATCAATCGCAATTCCCAATTAACACATATCACATGATTACAACAATTCGGACACAATTCAAACCCGATAGTCCCACGAAACTGAAACCCGATTAATACCCGAAACTCGACTCAAACCCGACTCAAGGCAATCCCAAACAAGACCCCAACCCCAATAAAACACAGCCCGAGCAATCCCGAAGAAAACCCGACACAATTCGACCCAAACTCAATTTACAAAGTTAAACTCGGATTTTCAATGCAGGCAGTTAGTCGCGCCGCGGACCCCCTGGTCGTCGCGCCGCGACACCGCGAAATCCCTGTTCTTGACCTGCGATTTTCAGCTTCAGCCCAGGAGTACTAAACTCCATCCATACCCGAATTAGTCACAAATAAGCATACAAAAACCATACATAGCCTGCCTCTTTGAGTTATCAACCAATTCCCAAATCATAACAACATACATACATCAATTGGAGGCTATTCACAAGAACCCTTACCTTGATTGAGCTCAAGAACACACAAGAAGAAGAAGAAGAAGCGAAATCCCAAGGTTTTACAATCAAAATCTGAGGCTTGGGGCTTCAATTCTGCTGCTGGAGCTCACAAATACACACACATATACACTTAGGGTTCACACAAATGGATAAGGGGGAAAAGAGGCTAAGCACCTATATACGTCTCTATCTCACTCGGTCCCGAACCCATTAACCCGAACCCGATATCACATTTTCAATATTTATGCCCATTTAACCCATTTAATCCCACGATCCCAACAATATAATCCGTTCATTAAATTTATAACCCGATGACACGCAAGCCCAATCCCGACACGTATTAATCCACGAAACGGGATATAATCGGACCAACCCAATATTAATAAATTATTTATCCACTAAAATAATTCCACATACCAGGTCAAAATAACGGATGTTACAAACAATCTTCGAGAAATCCTTTATGAATCGCCGATAATAACCGGCCAATCCAAGGAAACTTCGGATTTCTGAGGCATTACGAGGCGTTTGCCATTTCTGAACGGCCTCGACTTTCGAAGGATCAACGGAAATCCATTCGCCAGAAACAACATGGCCAAGGAATTGAATCTATAAAAATCAAAATAGAAGTTCAAGTTTTGATGTAAATCAGGAATACTTAGAAAATAACTCAAGACATATATAATAGAAATTATACCTGTCTGAGCCAAAACTCGCATTTAGAAAACTTTGCGCAGAGTCTTTCTTTTCTTAGTAACTCTAGCAATTGCCATAGATGAATAGAATGATCAGCCTCCGTTTTGGAATAAATCAGAATATCGTTTATGAATACGATAACTTATTTATCCAACATTGGTCTGCACACGCGATTCATGAGGTCCATGAATGCTGCTGGTGCATTTGTTAAGCCGAACGGCATCACGAGAAATTCGTAATGACCGTATCTTGTACGGAAGGCTGTTTTTGGAACATCCTCATCTCTGACTTTTAACTGATGATACCTAGAACGGAGATCTATTTTCGAGAAGTAACTGGCTCCTTGTAGTTGATCAAACAGATCATCGATTCTGGGCAAAGGATACTTATTCTTTATTGTAACCTTGTTCAACTCGCGGTAGTCGATGCACATACGGAAAGTTCCGTCTTTCTTTTTAACAAATAGGACAGGTGCACCCCACGGAGAAGAACTTGGTCGGATAAACCCTTTCTCTAACAGCTCTTGCAGTTGTTTTGACATTTCCTGCATTTCTGCAGGTGCAAGTCTGTATGGAGCTTTTGCGATAGGAGCCGCACCAGGAACCAAGTCAATACTGAACTCGACTTGACGTTCCGGTGGCACTCCGGAAATGTCATCAGGAAAAACGTCTGGGAACTCACAGACGATAGGAATATCGGACAAAGATTTCTTTTCAGAGCTGGAATCAGATAGAGCATAACAAAGATAGGAGTCGTGACCTCTAGACAAGTATTTCTGAGCTTTTTCTATTGATATGAAACAATGTGCACCTTTCCTCTTCTCGCCCTTGATCTCCAATACTCGGCCATCTGAAGACTTGATTCTAATGACTCGCCGGTTGCAGATAATTGTAGCCTCGTTGTTTATTAACCAATCCATGCCGATGATGACGTCAAATTCTTTCAACGGAATCGGGATAAGTTCGAGGTTGAATACGATGTTATCAACAAGTAATGTGCAATTACGGTAAACAGAATCAGCCATAACAAAATTGTTACTAGCTGTCTCAATGTCTAGTATCACAGAAAGTTTTGATGGAGACTTATGTAATCTTGATGCAAAAGAAGTCAATATGAAGGAACGACTCGCGCCGGAATCAAATAGTACTCGGGCAGGAATAGAGTTAAGCAGAAACATACCGGTAACTACGTCAGGTGTTTCTTTTGCTTCCTCGGCTGTGATTTGGAAAGCTCGAGTCTTTGCAGTCGGCGTTGCAGCAGAACTCTTAACTGTAGACCCTCCAGCTGATGGCTGAGACGAATAACGCGGCCCGCTACGACACTGATACATGAAGTGTCCTCTCTTACCACATTTCGCACATCCTCGTCCCTGCTGTGGACATTCTTCACTACTGTGACCGATCATGTTGCACGCAAAACAAGTTACGTCATCAGGATTGCACAGTCCCATGTGTGATCTTCTGCATCGCTTACAAAACCGTGGCTCATTCGTTAGGGAATAGACTTGTGCTTTTTGTTGCGAACTATGTTGGTGAGAGTGCTGAGATTGTGACTTATTTGGCTTGAAAAATCTGCCAAATCTTTGTTTCTTCGGAGGAGACGGATTCATTGGGTTAGTCGTAGGAGCGTATAGCTGATCGCCGTACTCTAGATATCCTCTCTCAATCTGTCTGGCTGCTTCTACCATTTCCAAATAACTCTTGTATTTGATAGCGCTCATCGGATGTCTGTATCTAGGATTGAGTCCTACACGGAATCTATTCATCTTTCTTTCTTCGGTAGCTACTTGGTATGAGGAATAACCGCATAGTCGTGAGAACTCGTGTTCGTATTCATCAACTGTCTTTGTTCCTTGATTCAGCTTGACTAGCCCTTAAGGTCTATTGTTCTAGACCCGGCTATTTCACCAGTTCTTATGAATTGGTAATGACCTCCGATGTTCCGCCATATTGACTTACTGGTAGCTAGCCCAGTATGTGGCTGATCCCCACGATTTAAGCGTGAGTGTGGCTTGAACATCATCCGATCTTATGATACTATATCTCAATCATGAGGGCTGTAGCGGCAGCCAAGACATATCACGCTAAGACTTATGACTCCGCTTGACACGCATGTTGATATTGAAAATCTATATACTCACTATGCATTGCTTACAGATGTTGCTTTAATATTTTACAGGAAAAGCCAAAGGAAAATCACCTGCAGGACCTAGTACTTAGGTCATTCAAGATTCAAGTTTTGAAGCTTTCCTTGACCACTACTCAACAAACTTTCTGGTACTGATTAGAAGACAGCAAACGTGGTGGTTCTGGGTAGACTTGATGTGATGTATGATGTTATGACTAGATTAGATGTTACCCTTTTATAACGTTATTTTGAAATATGTAACTTATATCCTAATCTGTAATGTACATGTAATTATTAATTCCGCAATTAATTACCCTATCTTAGTATGGTTGATATCGTATTGCGTGATGTGGGACCTAGATTCTGAGGACTGCCCCGTAAGGGAAGGTCTTCACAGGATGGTATCAGAGCACTAGTTTGAGTGAATCAAGTATTACGTAAGTATACTTGGTCTCAAACTGAAGCAATACATATGTATCAATCATTTAGGTGGTTTGAACTGAGATAGGATGTACAGACTATTAGGATGGGAAAAAGGGTACATAGATCTAAGTCTATAAACTGATAGTTAAATGCTTGTAATTTTCAGTAGAAGATGTCAGGATCAGGATCAGGTGATATTCCCAGCAACATGAACCCACAACAAATGTTTGAAATGATGCAACAACTTTTAGCCCAACATTCAGAACAACAAAATAAGACAATGCAAGAACAGTTTCAGGCCAGAGATGAGGCCGAAGCTAAAAGACGTGAAGAAAAGAAAAATAAGAGAAAAGAAAAGCAAGTCCAGACCAATGAATCTGATTCTGATAATTCAAATCCCGAAACTCAAATTGCTCAGCCAAAAGGCTGCAAACTTTCTGAAAGCCAAAGGAAAATCACCTTTATGGGCACACAACATTCAGTAGTCTCATGTTTTACATCTAGTAGTCTCAAGAGGGGATGGGTACTCGAATTTCTATGAGTACTGCTTATCATCCAAGTGCAGATGGCCAGAGTGAGCGTACTATCCTAACTCTCGAAGATATGCTTCGTGCCTGCGTTCTTGATCTAGGTGGTAACTGGGACGATCACTTGCCTTTGGTCGAATTCTCTTACAACAACAGTTATCATTCTACGATCAAGATGGCTCCTTTTGAAGCTTTGTACGGTCGAAAATGCAGAACTCCCACCTGTTGGCGCGAAACAGGTGAATCGCCAATAGCAGGACCTGCCCTTCTACAGTTGACACACGAGAAGATTCAACTTGTTAGAAGGAATATACCTGAAGCTCAAAGCAGGCAGAAGTCATATTATGACAACCGACATCGATCAATCAGTTTTGCAGTTAACGATTGGGTGATGCTGAAAGTATCCCCAATGAAGAATGTGGTGCGGTTCATTAAAAGAAACAAGCTAGCTCCAAGATTCATCGGTCCGTTCAAGATTGTTGAAAAGATTGGGAATCAATCTTATCGACTGGAACTGCCAGCGGATTTATCTGGAATACATCTTGTATTCCATGTCAGTCATCTGAGAAAGAGTTTAGCCGACGAAAGAGAAGTGCAGATACCACATGTTAACCTGCAAATTGATGAGAAGCTTCGAGTAATTGAAGAGCCAGAACGTGTTCTGGACTCGAAGACTAAGAAGCTTAGAAATAAAGAGATACAGATGGTGCTCGTCCAGTGGAAACACCACAAAGGTTCGCATCAGTCTTGGGAATCGAGAGATGTTATGAAAGCTACTTATCCCAGTCTGTTCGAACATAGCTAACTTCGGGGACGAAGTTTGTGCGTGGTGGAGCCCATTCTGTAACAACCCATCTTTTATCTAAGTCTTTTTATTTCGTTTTTGATCCAAATAATGTACATTTAATTACATTATTAGTTATGTAATTTAATTTAAGTTCAAAGATCATTAAATTAAATTATAATTGTCTTATGAAATTATTAAATATGATTAAATTAAAAGATAAGTAAAATACAAAAGTTTAGTGGGTTAAGTAGCAAATATAACCAAAGTTAATATATAAACCTTAAAAATGATCATTTATGATCATTTAAACACCATTAACTTCTCTCTCTAATCTCTCTCTAACCTCTCGGCCATCTCAACAAATTCAACAAGAAATCCATAAATTTTGCAAGGAATTTGGAATTGAAGTTAAGGAGGAGCTACAACAACAATTAATCAACAAGGAACTACAAGATTTGAGGTAATTCTTGACTTAAATTTCAAGAATTTAAGAGTTTGGTTCGGTTTGGTGAAGAACCGAAACCAAAGAATTAAAATGAGAAATTTATAAGCTGCATGTATAAGAATTTTGTAGATTATGATAAATTTAAGTTAATAGATGATAAAGAAACAAGAATTTTAGTTTGGATTATCCAAATAAGAAGAAAATCGGAATTTTTATGAAAAAGAATGTTCTTGACAAAAACGATGAATTTTGGATGATCTTGATTAAAATATAATGTTTTTGATGGGGAAAAATGCATTAAAACAACCCAATAATCATAATATATCAATATAATTAATTGCATGCTGATTATAACGATTTTGGGGAATTTATATGAAAAATCCGAATGAACATCTTCAAGAGCACCAAGAACAAAATTCTTCATTACTTAATTAAATTATAAATCAAATAATATAATAAAATTACATTATTAGCTTAAGATCAGATATTATGTATTTGGTCAAAAGTTAGGTTGTTACACATATAGATAGTGGTGCCAGATTTTCAGTGCAAAGGTAACGGCAGCCAACTCAAGATCATGAGTTGGTGCACTTTTCTCGTAGTCTTTCAATTGCCTTGAAGCGTAGGCAATAACTTTTCCCCTTTGCATGGTAACACATCCTAAGCCAGTACCAGATGCGTCGCTGTAAACGACAAAGTCATTATTGCCTTCTGGTAAGGCTAGGATCGGCGCTTGAATAAGTTTCTGTTTTAGAGTTTCGAATGCCTCTTGCTGTTTATCCGCCCATACGAAAGGTGTATTCTTTCGTGTTAGCATCGTGAGTGTCACAGAAATCTTCGAGAATTCCTTAATGAATCGCCGATAGTAACCGGCCAATCCAAGGAAACTTCTGATTTCAGAGGCAGTGCGAGGTGTTTGCCATTTCTGAACAGCCTCGACTTTAGACGGATCAACTGAGATACCTTCGCCAGATACGACATGGCCAAGGAATTGGATCTATTAAATAACAGAGTTGAATTCAAGTTATTATTCGAACTAGAACGGTTAGGAATAACTCAAGACAATATAAAATTATACCTGTCTGAGTCAGAATTCGCACTTGGAAAATTTTGCGTAGAGTCTTTCCTTTCTCAATAACTCTAGCAGTTGTCGCAGATGATTAACATGATCAACCTCCGTTTTGGAGTAAATCAAGATATCGTCTATGAATACGATAACTGACTTATCCAGCATCGGTATGCACACGCGATTCATGAGATCCATGAACGTTGCTGGTGCATTTGTCAGACCGAAAGGCATTACGAGAAATTCGTAATGACCGTATCTTGTTCGGAAGGCTATCTTTCGAATATCCTCATCTCTTACTTTCAATTGATGATACCCAGAACAAAGATCAATTTTAGAGAAGTAGCTTGCTCCTTGTAGTTGATCAAATAAATCATCGATTCTGGGCAGTGGATATTTGTTCTTGATAGTGACTTTGTTCAACTCACGATAGTTGATGCACATTCGAAGAGTTCCGTCTTTCTTCTTAACAAATAAGAAAGGTGCACCCCACGGAGATGAACTAGGTCGGATAAAACCTTTCTCTAACAGATCTTGCAATTGTTTTGACATTTCCTGCATCTCTGCAGGTGCAAGTCTGTAAGGAGCTTTGGTGATGGGAGCCGCACCAGGAACTAAGTCAATGCCGAATTCGACTTGACGTTCCGATGGCACTCCAGAAATATCATCAGGGAATACGTCTGGGAACTCACAGACGATAGGGATATCAGAAATAGATTTCTTGCTGGCTTCAGAGATAGATTCAGACGAGACAAAACATAGATACGATTCGTGACCCTTAGATAGATATTTATGCGCTTTTTCAACAGTTATGAAGCAGTGAGCACCTTTTCGCTTGTCGCCTTTGATTTCCATCACTCGGCCGTCTGAAATCTTAATCCTGATGATTCGGCGATTGCAGATGATTGTAGCTTCGTTGTTCGTTAACCAATCCATGCCGACTATAACATCGAACTCTTTTAACGGAATGGGGATAAGATCAAGGTTGAACACGATATTATGGACAAGCAGAGTGCAATTACGGTATACGGAATCAGCCATAACGTAACTGTTATCGGCTGTCTCAATATCAAGTACTACAGGAAGCTTCGATGGAGATTCGGATAATCTTTGTGCAAAAGTAGTTGATATGAAGGAACGACTAGCACCGGAATCAAATAATACGCGGGCAGGGATTGAATTAAGCATGAACGTACCGGTAACCACGTCAGAGGTTTCCTTTGCTTCTTCGGCTGTTATCTGAAATGCTCTAGTTCTTGCTGTTGGAGTTGCAGCTGAACTTTTCATTGTAGATCCTCCGGCTGACGACTGTGACTGACCTCGTTGCCCACTACGACACTGATACATAAAGTGTCCTCGTTTTCCGCATTTTGCACATCCAAGTCCTCGTTGGGGACACTCTTCGCTACTGTTACCAATTCTGCTACATGCAAAGCATGTGACATCATCCGGATTACATAGTCCCATGTGTGACTTTCTGCATCTTTTACAAAATCGGGGTTCATTCGTAAGCGAGTAGGCTTGAGCTTTCGGTTGGGATTGCTGAGATTGCTGGGACTGAGATTTGTTTGGCCTGAAGAATCTGCCGAATCTCTGTTTCTTTGGGGGAGATGGACACGTCGGGTTCGTAGATGGAGTATAGAGTTGATCGCCATACTCTAGGTATCCCCTCTCGATCTGTCTTGCAGCTTCAACCATTTCCAGGTAACTCTTATACTTTATCGCGCTCATTGGGTTTCGATATCTCGGGTTAAGCCCTCCGCGGAATCGATTCATCTTTCTTTCTTCAGTGACTACTTGATACGAGGAATAGCCACAAAGCCGCGAGAATTCATGCTCGTACTCATCTACAGTCTTGGTTCCCTGAGGTAGCTGCATCAATTGAACTTCCATCTTGTCTCGTTGATCAATAGGACAATACTTCGCGTTAAACATATCGAGTAACTAGTCCCATTCTAGAGTCTGAATAACTTCCTCGCCATAAATACTCCTCTGGGTTTTCCACCAGGCACGGGCATCACCAACAAACAATGCTGAAGCATAACTCACTTTCTTGGATTCTAAACAGTCAGAGATTCTAAAGATCTCTTCAGTATGGCTGATCCAATCCATCGCCTGAATTGGATTGACTGTTCCCTCAAAGTTCAGGGCACCGCTCGCTTTGAAATCTTTGAACTTACAGCCTTTCGGCTGTTCAATTTGGGTTTCAGGGTTCGAGTTATCAGAATCAGATTCATTATTCTGGACTTGCTTATCTTTTCTCTTATTCTTTTTATCAGCGCGTCTTTTTTGCTTCGGCCTCATCTCTAGCCTGAAGCTGTTCTTGCATAATCTTATTTTGTTATTCAGAATGTTGGGCTATTAACTGTTGCATCATTTCAAACATTTGTTGTGGGGTCATGTTGTTGGGAATGTCACCTGATCCTGACATCTTTACTGAAAATTGAAATCATTTAACTATCAGTTTATAGACTTAGATCTATGTACCCTTTTTTCGCATCCTAATAGTCTGTACATCCTATCTCAGTTCAAACCACCTAAATGATTGATACATATGTATTGCTTCAGTTTGAGACCAAGTATTACTCACGTAATACTTGATTCACTCAAACTATGGGCTCTGATACCATCCTGTGAAGACCACCCCTCACGGGGCGATAGTCACGAGTCTGGTCCCACATCGTGCAACACGATATCAATCATAACTAAGATAGAGTAATTAAGTTGCGGAATTATAAATTACAAGTACAAACTATTAGGATTTAAATTTAAAATATATTACAGTTTTCAAATTAAACTTATAAATGGCACAAGTCTAATCTAATACATTACATCATACAATCATATCAAATCTACCCAATACCACCACAATTGTTGTCTTCCAATCAGTACCGAAGGGTTTGTTGAGTAGTGGTCTGTGAAAGCTTCAAAACTTGGATCTTGAATGACCTAAGAACTAGGTCCAACAGACTTCCCTTTATCTTTTCCTGTAAAAATGTAAAGTAGCAACTGTAAGCAATGCTTAGTGAGATTATAGATTTTCAGATTTCACACATTATCAAGCGGATCATGGGTCTAGCGTGATATATCTTGACTGCCGCTACAGCCACTCATTATTGAGACATAGTAGTCATAGATTGGGATGATGTTCAAGCCACGCTCACGCTTAAATCGTGGGGATCAGCCACATACTGGGCTAGCTACCAGAAAATCAACATGGCGGAACATCGGAGGGTCATTACCAAGTTCAATAGAACTGGTGAAATAGCATGGTCTAGAACAATAGACCGACAAGGCTAATCAAGCTGAATCAATAAGTCAAATGTCTGAGCAATAATGAAAGCTTAAGTCATCAAAGTCATGATAGCAATAAATCTCATAGCAGTATCTGAAATGAACTGTAATGCAATGTCATGTGAAATGATAATCAAATAGCTATCATGATACACTGGGCATCACCGAACCATAGTGAGCACAGGTCTCAGTTCAGCTGATCATATATGAATGTCAAGTAATCTATCATCAACAATATGTCTCAACCGGAAATCTCACATGAAATGCCGATTATCTATAACTCACAGTTTCTGGGGTCTTTATCAAGCAGATTTATAATCCATCACCTGAGTTATCTCAGGATTTATCTTTAATCAGAGTTCTGGCTTTCTTTTCACTTCTTTGACCCGCTTTCGATATCTTTAAATCTATGTTCAGAATTTCACTGAACCTGTCCAGAATCATATCATTAGCTTTTAGCTTTATAAATCATTAATTCATCTGATTCTGATAACTGATGGTTTAATCTTTCATTAGTTCATTTTCTTTGTTTCTTCAAACTCTCAAAAGATATATATATATATATATATATATATATATATATATATATATATATATATATATATATATATATATAATCATCTTGCTTTACTGATCTTTAAGCATTATAATCATTTTAAAATATCAAAAATCATGATGTCCATATTTGATCCATCCAGATTCGGACCATCCGGATTGGGTGATCCGGATTCGGTCCATCCGAAGTGGTATTCAAATTCGGACCAACATCCATCCGGATTCGGACTTGGGACCGAATTAATTAATCCAAAGTCATGTCATCCGAAACATAGGAATTGAAGTTTTGAAGCATCCGAAATTGGGAAAAATCTGAATTCAAAGTGAGTCCGAAATATAGGGTCCGAAACATGGGATCCGAATTTGTGCTTCCCATCCGAATGATATGATCCGAAATGGGGCACCATCCGAATTCGGTCCTACCCGAATTCGGATCCCTATACTTAGAATTTTCCAGAAATTGTTCTTCATGTTCTTATTGTGTTCATACGGATTTTTATCAAAAATTCACAAAACTTATTTTTATTAACAAGCAACTTAATATTATGTTATATTATCATTATTCGGTTGATTTTATACCATTTTCCCTATCAATAACGTCATAAATTGATCAAGATTGTTCAAAAACTCAATATTTTGTCAAGAACACATTTAATAACAAAATTCTGATTTTTATTCATTTTGGACAATCTAACCACCAATTCTTGTTTCTATCATTTTTATTAACTTAAATTCATCATTATCTATCAACATTTCAAACATGCAACAAGAAATTTTATGTTTTTAATCTTAAGTTTCGGTTTTTAAAAAAACCGAACCAAACCATAAAATATCGAAAATTGGGAGAGTAACCTAAAGTGTTTGTGTGTGTTTATGTGAGGAATTCCAGCAGAGCAAGCTTCTAAATCCAGAGCTGGTTGTGGGAATTGAGACTCAACTTCATCATCTTCATCTTCCCTTTGGTGTTTTTGAGCTCCAAGTGGTAAGTTTTCTTGAATTGGGTTCTAAATAGACTTGAGTGTTATGAGGATTGTATAAGTTAGTTCTTGAATTGTAAAGGGTTAATATGTACTGCTTATATGTGTATATTTGAGCTGGAATTCGAATTGAGAGGAGTTGTATATTCCTGGACAGAGCTGAAAATCGCAGGTCAGCTATGGGGTTTTCGCGGGGTCGCGGCGCGATCACCTGGGCCTCCGCGGCGCGACCAACAGCCTGTAGTGAAAATCCGAATTGTATCTCATGAAAAGGGTTTCGGTCGGATTAGTGTCGGGTGTCCTCCGGGGTTGTTAGGGATGGGTTTTGTGTATGTTTGGGGTTTCGTTGGGACTGCTTTGAGTCGAATTTGAGTCGGGTTTCGAGTATTGATCGGGTTTCGGTTCCGTGGGGGTCGGGTTTGAATTGAGTTCGGGGTGTTGTGATTATGTGATTGATGTCATTCGGGATTGTGTTTAATCATTGGATATTCGTGTGATTACAGGGACTAGCAGATCTCGAGCCGGGTTTGATCAGGGAGGCCAAACTTCGGGAAATCAGTCAGGTGAGTACTCGAGACTTTCCTAAACGCGCGCCGTGTTTACGATTTTAGCTGTGTTGCTATATTGTGTGTGTTATATATATGAGACAGGGACGTGAACCTCAGGTATACTCTATTCCTTATACGTGTTATGTATGAGATATGAGATCGATTCTGGGGTTCGTGATGAGTTCCATACGGACGATAAGTCGCGAAGGGGAATCGCGCGGGTTGACTGTCCCTAACAGTCCTTGGGGCGTATATATACGGCAGGGCCTGTAGCCGGGTAGCTTCCGTGCTACAGGGTATTACCGACCATTGCTGTGTGCGATGTGTCCACCGGGGAGGGGTCCCCACAGGGCTTGGGTTTCTATTTCGGATCTCATACTTGTGTTCATATACCTGAGATGCATGTTGGGCTATCGGGTCAGGGGCAGGGATTGTGTGCCACGTGCTATGTGTTATGTGCAGTGTCAACCCTCGTGTGCTCACGGGCTTTATAGCTCATGTATTCGAGTCTAACATGTTCAGGGAATCAGAAGGGATCACAGCCTCAGAGATAAGTTCGGGACGGGTTTGAAGACTTGTTGTTGTTTATGTAATGTGTAATAGTGTATGCGACAGTTGTTTTGGGAACGGTGTATCTGATAATCAGGGTTAATATGTTAGTTTAATTTAGGATTGTGAATGTACTGTATTGTATTTAACTTTATGTATGAATTTTAAAGTTTTAAATTAGTCGTAATCTGCATTATCCTATGACACGTGTGTTATAGATCCGTTGCGTTATTGCCACCTATGATATTATGTTGACGTGGCATTTCCGGGATCGGGAGGGGTGTTACAGCATGATATCATAGCTTGTGGTTTGAAGCTTGAGTATCATTAGTGGATGCTTAACTTAGACCTTGTTTCGGTCCATGGGGGATCGTTTTGCGATTATATAGTGGATTAACCGACCTGGCTTAGTGTATAACGCTGGGTGGATTTATCCTTTGTGCTTAATCATTTTGTTTTGTGCAGATTAATATGGCAGATCAGGGCGAGGGTTCGGGCGCGGGTAAGCCGCCCAGTGACGAGTATATTCGTAAATCCGAGCTGCTAGAGGTTTTGACAGAGTTTTATAGTCAGCAAAAAGAGCAAGAGCGCGAGCAGTGTCAGAGTTTGGGGCCAGTTGTTCGGCATACCGAGACTGAATCAGGGGGTGGTGCTTCGTCATCTTCGCAGCGGGGTGGGTCTTTTAAAGATTTCATGACAGGGGCCCCACCGCAGTTTCGGGTTGACGGTGAGCCGGGGGCGGCCATCACATGGGAGCGAGAGATCGAGGTTGCGTTCCGAGTGGCCCATGTGGACCCTAGGGATATGGTCGGATATGCAGCATATCAGTTGCGGGGCGGAGCATCTCAGTGGTGGAAATCGATTGAGTCATCGATGACCGAGTCTGCCGCTTACGCCATGACCTGGGAACAGTTTAGAGCTATGTTCGAGCTTCAGTACATTCCGCGGGATGAGAGACGGGAAATGGAGCGCCGATTCTTGCATCTGCAGCAGGGCAATATGACAGTGCAGCAGTATGTTGATCGATTTAATGAGTATTCACAGTTCGCGCCTCAGCATGTCGACACGGAGAGCCGTAAGGCTGATGCATTTATTGATGGGCTTCGGTCTGATATCCGAGAGTTTGTGGGACTGCATGATACCAATACGTTTGCCAGAGCTCTTGAGATGGCCCGCATGAGGGAGCGGGAGCTTATTAAAGCAGAGGGAGCAGCCCTCTTCTCAGAGACAGCGTACTGGGACGTCCGAGCAGCCAGCGAGTGTATGGAGGTCCTCCGGGGACGCTCCCAGCGACCAGCGTCCGGATGAGTGGCAGTTTTCATGCCAGGGTTCGGGACAGCGACTGCGACGCGATAGGGACCGGGGCCGAGATCGCCGACTGAGGAGACAGGGCCAGAGTCAGGGATTTGGAGCACAGAGCTAGAGCAGTGTGGGACAGGGTTCACGGGCATCCGGTAGCAGGGTTGAGAGTTCATATGGGGATCGAGAGTGCCCGAAATGCCATCGCCGCCATTCGGGGCAGTGTTCTTCAGATTTACCGCGATGTTATAGATGCGGTCAGCGGGGTCACGCTGCGTCTGTATGTACAGTTCCCGAGCCGCTATGTTTTCGTTGTGGGAGGTCGGGACATCGTGTTAGGGACTGTCCGGAGCCGGGGCCGGCAGTTCAGGGGGCTAGCTCGAGTGGAGCCAGGGCAGAGCCATCATCGTCCAGCCGCCGCGAGTCTGTTCCGAGGGTCGAGGACGTGTGTTTCAGACGACAGCGGAGGAAGCACGGGATGCTACAAATGTTGTTTCGGGTACGTACATTCTTAACGGACTTCGAGCTCGTGTATTATTTGATCTTGGGGCAGATCGCTCCTATGTGTCTGTTATCTTTTGTGCGTACTTTAGTGTGTCTCCTTCTCCATTGTCTGTTCCTTTGGTTGTCGAGAGGGTCGATGGGAGTTCGATGTTAGTGAGTCGGGTTTATCGGGACTGTGTGCTAGAGATAGATTCTCATCAGTTTGCGATTGATTTGCTACCGATTGAGATTAGTAGCTTCGACGTGATTGTGGGTATGGACTGGTTGACTGCCAGACGGGCTGATATTCTGTGTGCTAAGAATATCATCCGTATACCCATTTCTGACAGTGAGAGTGTGATTGTGTATGGAGAGCGCCGTAAGGGAGATATCGGGATTGTGTCTATGGCGAGGGCTCAAAGATATGTCTCTAAGGGGTGCGAGACCTTCCTAGCTTATGTGGTTGACGCGAGGAAGGAAAAGAAGACCTTAGAGGATATTCCGGTGATTCGTGAGTTTTATGAGGTATTCCCAGAGGAGTTGCCTGGGTTACCGCCAGATCGCCAAGTGGAGTTCCGTATAGATCTTGTTCCTGGGGCGGTGCCGATTGCGAAGACGCCTTAAAGGCTGGCACCGACAGAGATGCGAGAGTTGATATCTCAGTTGCAGGAGCTTCTGGATCGTGGATTCATCCGTCCTAGTTCGTCACCGTGGGGTGCGCCGGTGTTATTCGTGAAAAAGAAGGACGGCAGCATGCGGATGTGAATTGAGCCAGTGGCAGCGGCGTGGGTGAGAGAGAGAGCGAGAGACCTGTTCTTACCTGGGTGGTGGCGGCCGTAAGGCGGCGGCGTGGCTACGAGAGAGAGAGAGAGAGAGAGAGAGAGAGAGAGAGAGAGTGAGAGAGATGCAGCGGCGGCGTGACAGAGAGAGAGGGAGAGGCAACAGCACCGATGAGGTTCCGAATCCAACATACGTCGAATACGAAACTTTTCCTCAAGATCCATTTTGTAATAGTTTAATTAATGACTACCAACCACCGTCGCACAGTCAATACTTTAATCATGAGTAGGTAACATTTATAAATAATTTATCTTTTTTTGTTTCTATATTATCCATTAAATTAAGCTTATTTTTTTGTAAATGTTAGGATCCAACAGTCTCAATATATGGTCAGTATATTCATGGCGAACCACCACAACACGAAAATTCTTATACACATCCCGGCCTTTGGGAAATTCCATCATTTTTTCAACCGTATGTCATTGGAATAGAATATGTTGTTGTGATGGAAATTGTGGTTTTCGAGCAATAGTTGTTGCTCTTGGTCGACCTCAAGATGAATGGTGGGATATTCGTCGTGAATTATTGGAGGAGCTGCGTAGCAATTCAAATGGATATCAAGTTTGTATGGGTGATAGCTACTACGCTGTTGTGGAACTTTCTCTCGATTATTACGATAACGGTTTTGCACCCATACATCACTGGATGAAAATGCCTGACAGTGGTGTATTGATTGCGAACACGTACAATTGCATTGTTTGCTTTTTAAAAAATCCAACCAGTTACACATTTTTTCTGCTTTGGAAAAAGTCACGGGCGCAAGAACTAAATCAGTCGATAGCAATTGAATTTGTTCATGGAAATCATTTTATGAAGGTTGATTTGCAAGAGGGACATCCAATGCCAAGTCTGCGGGACATTGTAGACGTGCAAAAGAATGGATAAAAATGTACAAGAATCGAATATTGCCATAATATTTTATGTAGTAAATTCGTTTGTACAACGTTGGTTCTTATTTTGAAATTATCCCTAAATTTTAATGTATTTTAATATTAAGTTTTTTTTTTAAAATTAATATTTAATCTTATGGGGTAGAAAGTTAATCATTAGTATGGGGTAGAAATAGATTAAAGATGATGAGTTAATCATTAGTATGGGGTAGAAATGGGTGCTAGTATTCTCACCCCATTTTGTCTATTTCTACCCCATAATCATCACCATTATCATTAAAAACCAGATTTAATAATTAATTAATTAATTTTGGCCAATTGAAAATGACAGGTTTTTAGTCAACTAAAAATCATCTTTTTATGTTTTCAATAACCAAACAACTTTTACTCAGATTTTATTATATCAAAGTTTTGAATAACCTTGGAAGTTGGAACAAAAATACATCAACCAACATAAATCAGAACTAATACATGGATAAACAAACATATTAACAACAGATTTAAATCATCAATTTAATCCAAATCAGAACTAAGTTCTCACAGTAAGTACAAGATTTGATGTATTTATTGAAAATTAAAATACCGTCGCAGGTGGCGGTGGCGGGATTTGAGAGAGAGCGTGAGAGAGAGGGCATGACTGTTCTTACCTTGGTGGTGGCGGTCGATGAGATGGTGGCGGCGGCGGGGCTGTGAGAGAGTTAGAGCGAGAGAGCGTGACAAAAAGGGAGAGGCGGCTGCGACGGAGATAGAGGCTGTGACTTTCATCGCCGGCAGAGAGCATCCGAGGTCATCCGAGGCGGAGAGCATCCGAAGTCATCCGAAGTGAGAGAGGTCTGAGGTCATCCGAAGTGAGAGAGGTCCGAACTCATCCAAAGGACGGCGGCATCCAAGACTGTCCGAGAGAGATGGATCCGTCTTCGGATTCGAGACCGTCCGCAGGCGGCATCCGAGACCGTCCGCAGGGTTGTACAGAAAGATGGAGAGTGGCATCCGGGACCGTCTGCAGGCGGCAGGCGGAGAGGGAGAGTGAGCGTTTAAGAGAGATGGGGAAGTGAGAGGCTGAGAGGTTGGGGGGTGGGGGGGGGGGGGGGGAAGTGACGGCTGAAAGAATGGGGGAGGGAGAGTAGTTATTTTATGGTTACTTTTAGGGCTTGGGTTTTTTTTGTGGGCTTGGGTTTTTATTAAATAATATAGTTTTTTTTTAAATTAGATTTGTATGTTTTTGTTACTTTAAATCAGATATTAAATTTTTATGTATTGTTACATTTTAATTATTTTTATAGTTGTGTAATATTCTAATTATTTTTTACGTTTTTTATACAGAGATGTCTAATTTTCATAAAATCAACTTATCTACTGGAGATGATGAATATTCGTTCAAAACATCAGCTTTCTACACTGATCAGGTTACTTTATAATTATTTTCGTGTTTATATATGTTTAAATTATATTTATATATGTTTTTAAGAACTTGTAAATATTACTTAAAATATAAGCTCTCGATAGATAATTTATAATATGTTTTCAATATATAAGATATGTTGTAAGTTTAAAAAGTATACACCCAAACAAATATGTTATTTACATAAAGTTTAACACATAATAGAAAAGTAACATACATTTGTCATAATGATATTTGAAAATTTATAGTTATAACTCTTTTTTACTGATACTTGTATTGACATGTTTAAATTATATTTATATATGTTATATTATTTTCATGTTTGTATATTTATACATAAACCCTAATCCCTAAACCCTAATTATCTGATGTTCAACTCACGTGAGGAGTTGATGGAGTGGTACGAAACACAGCACGCCCTATTGGTTTTTTCATTGTCACTAAACGATCAAAGACATATGCGAACGGCTTCATATATCGAGTCATCCTTATTTGTGATCGAGGTGAGACGTATAAATCTATAGCTACAAGTAGAGCAACTGGAAGCAAAAAGAATAATTGTAAATTTGAACTAGAAGGAATATATTCAAGACAGTATAACCAGTGGATGATTAAGGTAATATGTGATGAACATAATCATCCACCTGCACAATATATGGAGGGTCATCCATTTGAAAGATGGTTATCTGATAACGAGACTCGCTTGGTGGGAGATTTAACAATGAAGAACGTGGCGCCACGTGCTATCCTGTCAACACTGAAGAAGGAAAATAAAAACAATGTGTCGACGCTTAAAACGATATACAATACACAATATAAGATTCGCATGCCCGAGCAAGCAGGAAGAACTCCAATGCAGGTTCTAATGTCTCAATTGCATGCTAATGATTATGTATTTGAGTTCAAGACAGGTGATTCAAATGAGCTAGAATATCTATTTTTTGTGCACCCAACATCGTGGAAAATATGGCGTGCATTTCCACACGTGTTGATAATAGACGCCACGTACAAAACGAACAAATATAATAAGCCGTTTGTTGAAATTGTCGGCGTAACGTCAACCTTAAAGACATTCTCAATAGCTTTTGCCTTTATGCATAGAGAAAAGGAGGCCAATTATACTTGGGCGTTAAACTGTTTAAAGTTGACCCTCGAGGAGTGTATGCACCCACGTGTTATAATCACAGATAGAGAGTTGGCAATCATGAATGCATGCGAACAAGTGTTTCCCAATGCCACCCGCTTACTTTGTAGATGGCATATTGAGCAAAACATTATGAAGCATTGTAAGCCAACTATCAGATCACAACACGATTGGGACTCTTTTAAAGCATTGTGGAAATTACTAGTGAAGTCTCCAACATCGATAACATACTTGGAAAACTACAAACGACTTCAGTCAATGTTGGTAAAATATCCAGTTATTTGTTCTTGTTATGTATATTTCTAAATCATAACCTTTATATTATTATTTATGAACGTATTTGTTTACTTGATTTGTTTATCAGGTGTTTTAAAGTATGTAGAGCAGAATTGGTTTAAGAAATACAAAAAAAATGTTTGTGTCTCTGTGGGTTGATCAGTCTCTTAACTTCGGAAACCACACAACCAATAGAGTTGAGAGTCAACATGCCAAGCTAAAAAAATACTTGGACTCATCAAATTCGAATCTCGATAAATTTGTGAATACGATTAGTGAAACCGTGCAGTCACAAGTAACATCAATCAATGAGAGCTTTGAAAAAAGCAGAATTTTTCGTTATAATCAGCACAAATTGTTCTGTTTCAGGTATTTCATATTATTAATTATATTTTTTAAATTATTATTATGCACTTATTTATTTCTTTATTTTGTTGTGTTTCAGATTACTACATGGTTTTGTTTCAAACGAAGCTTTGGATATAATATTAGGAGAGCTTCAAAGATCAAAACGTTTAGAGTTGGACTCCCCGAATTGTGGTTGCCAACTTCGTAACAGTTGTGGGTTACCATGTGCTTGCATGCTCTGTTTATTCGAATTCGGGTTAGTATACTCAACTACAACGTATATGTTATTTTTTAAATATTACAAATAAAATTACTCAATATTCAATGTAGGTGAGTGTATACCATTAGACTTAAAAGATGTCTTTTGGAGGAAGCTTGATCTTTCACCGCAGAATACTGTAGAAAATGACGATATTTGTTGTGATGATGAGATAATGGAATTTAAAGAAATGTTCAACAAGCAACCAACAAGAGAAAAGAAGTTAGGCATGCTGCAAAAACTTCAGTCAAATTTTGAGTTTGCACCTGTTGGCGAACCTTCAATCCAAAAGAGCACTCGTGGTCGGCCAACATTAAAATCCAACAAAAGTAAACAAGGTATACCACCGCAGGCTCCTATACCGCAAGAAAGTCGTAGACATAGTTGTCTACCTATCGACCAATGCCATTTGAACCGAATGAGAAACAAATATCTACCAAAGGGAAACAAGTTCAGCAAGAGCATGATATTTCACCTGTAGAGGCTCGCAGACACAGTTGCTCAACATATACGTCAGATCCATTTGACTTGAACGAGCAACCAACAATGTATGAGGTTCTGAATCTATTTGACTTGAACGAGAAACCAAGATGTATGAGGTTCTGAATCCAACATACGGTGAATACGAAACTTTTCCTCAAGATCTATTTTGGAATAGTTTAATTAATGACTACCAACCAGCGTCGCACAGTCAAGACTTTAATCATGAGCAGGTAACATTTATAAATAATTTTTCTTTTTTGTTTCTATATTATCCATTAAATTAATCTTATTTTTTATAAATGTTAGGATCCAGCACTCTCAATGTGTAACATCCCAATTTTCAAATATATGTAATTTACGATTTTAAGACTCAATTATTGTACTTTTGGATGATTGTATTAATTTAAGTTACTTATAATCATATTATCAGTTAAATATGAAAATACGAAGTTGAGGGGTATAAAGTGCAAATGGGTCAAAATAGCAAATAAAAGATGGAAAAGCCTTTCACTTTTCAAAATCCTCTCTCTCTCTACTCTCTCTCTCTCACCGGTTTCTCTCATCTCTCTCTCTAACTCTCGGCTTTAATCCAAGGAAACAAGAAATCATCAAATTTGAAGTGCAAAAGTTTGGATTCAAGTGCAAAAATAGGAACTATAACAACTGCAACAGACAAATTGAGGTAAGATTCGTTCAAAATTGAGATTTATAGAGTTTTTGGGTCGGTTTTTATGAAAACCGATTTCTAAGATTTAAGTAGCAAATGTTAATGCATGTTGGAATTTCTTGTTGCAATGTTCAAATCGAGTGTTAGAGATGTTGTGTACAAAATTTCAGGTTCTAATTCCACTCCTAAGTATGAATTCTGTAATTGTGTGTGTGTTTTAGTGTGTGTTCTTCGAAGACATGAAGAAAAATGGACAAAAATGGGTTGTTTTGGTACATTACTGTTATATTATAAGTTGATTTAGTACATATAAGCTTATAGTTGCAATATTAGACTCAAAACATGCAAAAATGGTCAAAAACATAATTCTGGAAAATATTGGAAAAATATGCTAAGTATGAACTCGGAATATGATCCATCCGAATTCGGATTCACCCCAATTCGGATCAAACAGTGATTTCGGATCCATCCGAGTTCGGACCAACAGTCAATTCGGATACCTTCCCAATTCGGACCATATACAATCCGAACCACCCCCATTTCGGAGTACACACATTTCGGACCACAGTCTATTTCGGACCAACACCTAATTCGGACCATCCGGACTTCGGACCATCCGAATTCGGATGTGGTCCGAATTCAGTAGGAAATTCATTTAAAATTACAGAATACAAGTTTTAAGCAATTACTGACATTACATCACTATTACACTTACATTACAGATCATTGTGGTGTTATCAAAACACACATTGATTCGGAGACAAGTCACACTATACCAATCACTGTGAGTAACAGATTGTCATTCGAACATTTATTGTTTTTGCATTCATGTTTATACATTCAATGGCATGTTCACGTTGTTCATATACTTCATTTGGCACTCATGAAATGATTTGTTGTTATGATGCACACTCGTACTTGACATGTAACACACATGTAGCCAGCGTTCATTTGAAAGTGCATCTATATACATCATGCTTGCACTGCATGATCATTACTTCATAATCTGATGCGACCTGGACTGGGGCTGACAGCAGGCCACTGTCGGGGACTGATCATCCCACTCGTATCCCATCAGGTTCGGCACATCCCCGATCAGCATATTGAACTGCCAACCCATGCTTGCACTGCATGGTTTTTCACATACACTGAGGCTTACACTGCCGATATTCACATACATGGGGCTTACACTGCCCATGGTTAAGCATTGTTTGTAAAGAAATATTTGTTGTATGCATAATCTGTTATCTCACTAAGCATTTAGCTTACTGTTGACTCACATTGTTTACAGGCAAAGGCAAGAGTGTAGCTGGACCATCTACTTAAGCATATCAAATCAATATCCCGGAGACCTTAGTAGCTATTGGTACTTGAATGTAATAGCTTTGGGCTGGGATTTTTACTTCTAAAACAATTATGTTGATGTAATAGTTAGACTTTTATCACTGTAGACATGTATTCTATTGCTTTAGTGTGGATGTGCTTAATTCTAATTTAAGTATTCAATTTCAATTATTATGATACTCATTGGGTTGTTAGTCGATCCTGGTGATTGCTACAATTATATCATTAATCCAACAAGGACGTCACAGTTTGGTATCAGAGCATTAGTTTGAGGTTTCAAGTGTCCACGAGGACTTGGACTCAAACTTAGGTTATGATATTAGAATGAACTTCTAAGTAATGATCTGAACTAAGATAGGATTGACATGCACACGGGGAAACACAAAGGGTAACTGTAAATACTTAGGACTTACAAATAAATGTTCTAAATATAAGTTGTTATATTTCAGAACATGTCAGGAGACGATATGACTCCTCAACAAATGTTCCAGATGATGCAAGCTCTCATGGAACAAAACAATGAGCTACAATCCAAACGAATGGCTGAGCAGGCTCAGTCATTTGCTGATCAGTTAAGGGCCATAGATGAGGCCGAGGCAAAACGTAAAGCTGACAAACGAAAGAACAAGGAACAGCAACAAGATGACCAAGAGGAAAGACAAGATACTGGGTCTTCCAACTGATCAAGGGGCTGTAGGTTTAAGGACTTCAAAAGTAACGGGGCTGTTACTTTTGATGGAACCGGAGATGCTGTGACTGCATTGGAATGGATCACCACCACAGAGAGAACTTTCAGAATCAGCGACTGTGCTGATAAAGACATGGTCCGCTTTGCAACCACTATGTTTGCAAGGGACGCTGTTATGTGGTGGGATGCAATGACACATGTGCTGACGATGGAGGTAGTGTCACACATGTCTTGGAACGAGTTCAAGGAAGTATTCTCCCAGCAATACTGTCCTACTGATGAGAAGCGTCGTCTAGAGGCGAAGTTCCTGAATCTGACTCAAGGAACGAAAACGGTTACACAATATGCCGTTGAGTTCACCCGCTTAAGTTTGTTTGCACCACATCAAGTTGACACGGAAGAGAGAAAAATAGCCCGGTTTGAGGCCGGACTAGACTATGAGATACGCCGAACCATGAGTGGGGTTCGGTATACAACGTTTGCTGGATTACTCGAGGCTGCTCGGAATGTGGAGCAGATTGTCTTATTATCTGGATACGTAATCGGGTCAGCCGCCGCACCACCGACTCAACCGTCGCCGCCAAAAAGGCAGCGGGAGTCTGGATCCTCCCGATTCTCTCCTCAATCCCATCAACAGTCTTCATCACCCAAGAAGGGAAGAGCCTTTTCGGCCAGTTCAGAAATGAGAGACTGCAGACGATGCAGAAAAGCGCACTCTGGGGAGTGCAAGACTCGGGACATGTATTGTTTCTGCTGTGGGCAGAAAGGCCATCACTGGGAGCATTGTCCACGAAAAGATGATGCATGCTACAACTGCCATAGACTTGGCCATTTCTCAAGGGACTGCCCGAAACCCCCACGAGATCAGAATGCTCGACAATCAACAGCAAGATCTTCTGTAGCTTCCACGGCTCGCAGGGATCAATCTCAAAGGGCTCCAACAAGGGCATTCCAAATCACAGCTGAAGAAGCAAAGGATGACCCGGAGGTGGTCACTGGTACGTTCTATGTTAACTCAATTCCTGCACGTATTTTGTTTGATTCCGGAGCCAATCGTTCGTTTGTCTCCACTACATTTGCTCGTCAATTTAACATGCCAACTTCCAAACTGCAATTTGTACTTGACATAGAGACTGCTAGCAATATGTTAGTAAAAGCAGACAAAGTGTATAGGAATTGTACATTATTGGTAGAAGACGTAGTATTCAATATAGATTTGATCCCTATGGAGTTCGGGGAATTCGATATCATAGTAGGCATGGACTGGTTAGTTCATAACGAGGCCCAAATCGTTTGCAAGAAAAGAATGATCAAGATTACCACTCCCGAGGGCCGAGACATATGCATTTATGGTGATAGACACAAAGGCGACTTATGCCTTATTTCAATTGCAAAAGCCCGAAAGCACGTTGCCAAGGGTTGTTCAGCTTACTTAGCCTACGCTGTCGATGCAAAGGCTGAAGTTCAATCTCCTTCTACCGTTCCCGTTGTTTCTGAATTTCCAGATGTCTTTCCAGAAGATATCTCGGGATTGCCACCTGATCGTGAAGTGGAATTCCGCATTGACCTCATTCCCGGAGCTGCTCCAATAGCAAAGGCTCCTTACCGTCTAGCCCCTGCTGAAATGCAGGAAATGATGAAGCAGTTACAGGAGCTACTTGACAAAGGTTTTATCCGCCCAAGTTCATCTCCTTGGGGTGCTCCTGTTCAGTTTGTCAAAAAGAAAGATGGCACATTGCGAATGTGCATCGACTATCGAGAACTCAACAAAGTCACAATCAAAAACAAATACCCGTTGCCCCGGATTGATGATCTCTTCGACCAGTTACAAGGCGCAAGCTACTTCTCGAAGATTGATCTTCGTTCGGGTTATCACCAACTCAAAGTACATTCTGATGACATTCCAAAGACGGCTTTCAGAACTCGTTACGGACACTACGAGTTTCTGGTAATGCCGTTCGGTCTTACTAATGCGCCGGCCGCTTTCATGGATCTCATGAATCGAGTCTGCCGGCCAATGCTCGACAAATCGGTCATCGTGTTCATCGATGACATTCTCATATATTCAAAGACCGAAGAGGATCATGCTGCACATCTGAGAGAATTGCTAGAGTTGCTACGCAAAGAGCGACTTTATGCCAAATTCTCTAAGTGTGAATTCTGGTTGAGGCAGGTACGTCTCAACGTTTGAAACAATTTCATGATCCTTATACTCAATCATAAATTATTTTATTAACTTGTACCTCTTAAACAATTAATTCAGATCCAATTCTTGGGGCACGTGATATCTGGTGCTGGGATTGCTGTTGATCCTGCAAAGATCGAAGCTATCCAGAACTGGGAATCACCCCGCAACGCCTCAGAGATTCGGAGTTTTCTGGGATTGGCTGGTTACTACCGCCGATTCATCAAAGACTTCTCAAAGATCGTCGTTCCGCTAACAAAGCTTACTCGCAAGAACGCGACCTTCTTTTGGGGAGAAGAACAGCAAATGGCATTTGACAACTTGAAGAATCTGCTAAGTGAAGCACCAGTGTTAGCCCTGCCTGAAGGGAACGAAGACTTCGTTGTCTACACAGATGCATCAGGCATGGGTTTGGGTGCGGTACTAATGCAAAGAGGAAACGTCATAGCTTATGCTTCTAGACAACTCAAACCACATGAGAAAGACTACTCTACTCATGATCTAGAGCTAACTGCTGTGACTTTCGCTCTCAAGTTATGGAGACACTATTTGTACGGAACCATGTGTCAGCTCTACACTGATCACAAGAGTTTAAAGTATATATTCAGTCAGAAGGACTTGAATATGAGGCAAAGAAGGTCAATGGAGCTGATAAAAGATTACGACTGTGAGATTCTCTATCATCTAGGGAAGGCCAACGTAGTGGCCGATGCTCTAAGTCGAAAAGCATACTGCAAGGCATATTGCTATGCCTTGACTTCTACAATTTTGACCTCAACTATTATAGATGATGTTAGGGTTGCTCAGTTACAGGCCCTAAAAGAAGAGAATGTTAAAGACGAAGATATCAGAATTCAGTTGCCATTAATGCAAGATGATGGAACTGGACTAAAGGGTGTGTATGGCAGAGTGTGGGTTCCCAAGTTCGGGAACATGAGAGATGTAGTTCTCGAGGAGGCTCATCAATCTAAATTCTCAATTCATCCTGGCAGCACAAAAATGTACAACGACCTGAAGGCCGATTTCTGGTGGCCAGGATTGAAAAGAGACGTTGGTCAATTTGTAGAAAGGTGCAGAACTTGTCGATTAGTCAAAGCAGAGCACCAACAGCCCTATGGTAGTATGCAACCTCTTCCTATCCCAGAATGGAAGTGGGACCATATTACCATGGATTTCGTAACCAAGCTACCTAAGACTCGTCGTCAACATGACGCCATTTGGGTCATTGTTGACCGATTAACCAAATCTGCTCACTTCATTCCAATCCGAGAAACCTACTCACTGGACCGACTTGCCCAGATTTACGTAAACGAAATCATTATTAGGCATGGTGTGCCTAAGTCTATTGTCTCCGACCGAGATAGTAGATTCACTTCTAATTTCTGGACTGCTCTGCAAAACGGTCTTGGTACTCGTATCGCAATGAGTACTGCCTATAGACCTCAATCTGATGGGCAAAGTGAAAGAACAATCCTAACTCTCGAAGACATGCTCAGAGCCTGTGTCATGGATTTGGGTGGTAACTGGGACGATCACCTCCCATTGGTTGAATTCTTCTACAACAATAGTTACCATTCCACTATCAAGATGGCACCGTTCGAGTCTCTATACGGAAGAAAATGTAGGACTCCAACCTGTTGGAGGGAAACAGGAGAAACTCCAATAGCCGGTCCTGCTTTGCTACAAGAAACGAACGAAAAGATCCAACTCATTCGACAGTACATGAAAACGGCACAAGATCGGCAAAAGAATTACCACGATCGCCGTCATAAAGCGATAGAGTTTCAAAAGGACGATTGGGTATACTTAAAAGTTTCCCCAATGAAAGGTGTTATAAGATTCGTAAAGCGAGGAAAGATATCGCCTCGATTCATAGGACCTTTCAAAATACTAGAAAGAGTTGGGAATCAGTCCTATCACTTGGACTTACCAGAAGAACTATCAGGAGTTCACCCGGTCTTCCACGTAGGATACTTAAGAAAGAGTCTGGTGCCCGAGAGGGAACCATGGACTGATCACTCGGACATTAAGGTTGACGAACGGCTAAGGTTCGTTGATGAACCGGAGTGCATTTTGGAGACAAAAGTCAAGAAACTACGAAATAAGGAAATCAGGATGGTGCTGGTCAAGTGGAAGCATCATCGGGGAGCTAATCATACTTGGGAATCAGAACAAGACATGAAGACTAAGTACCCAAGTTTGTTTAGCGCAGCATGACTTCGCGGACGAAGTATAGGCGTGGTGGAGCCCATGCTGTAACATCCCAATTTTCAAATATATGTAATTTACGATTTTAAGACTCAATTATTGTACTTTTGGATGATTGTATTAATTTAAGTTACTTATAATCATATTATCAGTTAAATATGAAAATACGAAGTTGAGGGGTATAAAGTGCAAATGGGTCAAAATAGCAAATAAAAGATGGAAAAGCCTTTCACTTTTCAAAATCCTCTCTCTCTCTACTCTCTCTCTCTCTCTCTCTCACCGGTTTCTCTCATCTCTCTCTCTAACTCTCGGCTTTAATCCAAGGAAACAAGAAATCATCAAATTTGAAGTGCAAAAGTTTGGATTCAAGTGCAAAAATAGGAACTATAACAACTGCAACAGACAATTTGAGGTAAGATTCGTTCAAAATTGAGATTTATAGAGTTTTTGGGTCGGTTTTTATGAAAACCGATTTCTAAGATTTAAGTAGCAAATGTTAATGCATGTTGGAATATATTGTTGCAATGTTCAAATCGAGTGTTAGAGATGTTGTGTACAAAATTTCAGGTTCTAATTCCACTCCTAAGTATGAATTCTGTAATTGTGTGTGTGTTTTAGTGTGTGTTCTTCGAAGACATGAAGAAAAATGGACAAAAATGGGTTGTTTTGGTACATTACTGTTATATTATAAGTTGATTTAGTACATATAAGCTTATAGTTGCAATATTAGACTCAAAACATGCAAACAAGGTCAAAAACATAATTCTGGAAAATATTGGAAAAATATGCTAAGTATGAACTCGGAATATGATCCATCCGAATTCGGATTCACCCCAATTCGGATCAAACAGTGATTTCGGATCCATCCGAGTTCGGACCAACAGTCAATTCGGATACCTTCCCAATTCGGACCATATACAATCCGAACCACCCCCATTTCGGAGTACACACATTTCGGACCACAGTCTATTTTGGACCAACACCTAATTCGGACCATCCGGACTTCGGACCATCCGAATTCGGATGTGGTCCGAATTCAGTAGGAAATTCATTTAAAATTACAGAATACAAGTTTTAAGAAATTACTGATATTACATCACTATTACACTTACATTACAGATTATTGTGGTGTTATCAAAACACACATTGATTCGGAGACAAGTCACACTATACCAATCACTGTGAGTAACAGATTGTCATTCGAACATTTATTGTTTTTGCATTCATGTTTATACATTCAATGGCATGTTCACGTTGTTCATATACTTCATTTGGCACTCATGAAATGATTTGTTGTTATGATGCACACTCGTACTTGACATGTAACACACATGTAGCGAGCGTTCATTTGAAAGTGCATCTATATACATCATGCTTGCACTGCATGATCATTACTTCATAATCTGATGCGACCTGGACTGGGGCTGACAGCAGGCCACTGTCGGGGACTGATCATCCCACTCGTATCCCATCAGGTTCGGCACATCCCCGATCAGCATATTGAACTGCCAACCCATGCTTGCACTGCATGGTTTTTCACATACACTGAGGCTTACACTGCCGATATTCACATACATGGGGCTTACACTGCCCATGGTTAAGCATTGTTTGTAAAGAAATATTTGTTGTATGCATAATCTGTTATCTCACTAAGCATTTAGCTTACTGTTGACTCACATTGTTTTCAGGCAAAGGCAAGAGTGTAGCTGGACCATCTACTTAAGCATATCAAATCAATATCCCGGAGACCTTAGTAGCTATTGGTACTTGAATGTAATAGCTTTGGGCTGGGATTTTTACTTCTAAAACAATTATGTTGATGTAATAGTTAGACTTTTATCACTGTAGACATGTATTCTATTGCTTTAGTGTGGATGTGCTTAATTCTAATTTTAGTATTCAATTTCAATTATTATGATACTCATTGGGTTGTTAGTCGATCCTGGTGATTGCTACAATTATATCATTAATCCAACAAGGACGTCACACAATGTATGGTCAAATATTCATGGCGAACCACCACAACACGGAAATTCTTATACACATCCCGGCCATTGGGAAATTCCATCATTTTTTCAACCGTATGTCACTGGAATAGAAGATGTTGTTGGTGATGGAAATTGTGGTTTTCGAGCAATAGTTGTTGCTCTTGGTCGACCTCAAGATGAATGGCAGGATATTCGTCGTGAATTATTGGAGGAGCTGCGTAGCAATTCAAATGGATATCAAGTTTGTATGGGTGATAGCTACTACGCTGTTGTGGAACAATCTCTCGATTATTACCATAACAGTTTTGCACCCATACATCACTGGATGAAAATGCCTGACAGTGATGTATTGATTGCGAACACGTACAATTACATTGTTTGCTTTTTAACAAATCCAACCAGTTACACATTTTTTCCGCTTTGGAAAAAGCCACGGGCGTCAGAACTAAATCAATCGATAGCAATTGCATTTGTTCATGAAAATCATTTTATGAAGGTTGATTTGCAAGAGGGACATCCAATGCCAAGTCTTGCGGGACATTGTAGACGTGCAAAAGAATGGATAAAAATGTACAAGGATCGACTATTGCCATAATATTTTATGTAGTGAATTCGTTTGTACAACGTTGATTATTTTTTTTGCAATTATCCCTAAATTTTAATGTATTTTAATATTAAGTTTTTTTTTAAATTAATATCTAATCTTATGGGGTAGAAAGTTAATCATTAGTATGGGGTAGAAATAGATTAAAGATGATGAGTAAATCATTAGTGAACATAATCATTTATCATGGGGTAGAAATAAATTAATAATGATGGGTTAATGATTAGTTTACATAATCAAATAGGGTGAAAATAGAGACAACATTTGAAAATGATGTGTTAATTATTACTAAATGTAATCATATGGGGTGAAAATAGAGTCAACATGGGGTGTAAATAGATCCCCCGGTAGAAATAGATTGAAAATGATGGGTTAATGATTAGTTTACATAATCATATATGGTGAAAATAGAGTCAACATTTGAAAATGATGGGTTAATGATTACTAAACATAATCATATGGGGTGAAAATAGAGTCAACATGGGGTGTAAATAGATATATAATAATAATTTTAATAATTATAAATATTAGAATAATTGTAAGATTCGATAATAAACGATAACATAAACTATGAAATAGATTTGATTTGATATTAGTTTTAGACATATATAGATTACTGAATGAAAAAAAAAATATTTGAATGATAAGGAACCTACATATAATGAATGAAGAAAACATGGTAAATTCTTAGCTTTATTTATAATTAATAACAATACATAATTGTGATACAATAAATCATTAGCTTTATTTAATAATTAATGTCAATCATTAAAAATAAAAATTTTCATTTACAAGTGTCATATATTAATATTTATAAATGGATTCTATTAATCAAGGGTTGTTAACATTATTCTTAAAATATAGTAACTATAAACTAATTGAAATTAATTGTTTAAACAAAAAAATTATATAATAGACGTGTCAAATATAGGCTAAGTGCTAATTTATTTACTCTTTTAATAAAATAATTATCTTATTATAATAATTCTTAATTACTTAAAATACAGTATTTTAAAATTTTAATCAATAAAGATAGTAATTTATGCTTTCTACAGGAACATAAAATCATTCTTTTTAAAATAAGAGAAGATTATATAAAAAACCAACGTATTTTTGATGTTTTCAACTAAGTCTATATACTAAAAACGTTTTCATAAAAGTTCTTCAACTTGTTATGAATTGTGTTGTTTTATGATATATTTTAAAATTTAGAAGTTTTTCATAAGTTTTTGTCATGTTAAAGAACTTTTATGGAAACATTTTATGTGTAGTGAGTTTTACGAAAACGTTTTTAAGTTGGGGGACTTAACACCTCTTTTAACGTTACTAAAGATGTCACAAGCATTAAAAACGTCACTAAAAGTGTCGTTGAAAGCGTCGCTAAAGGCCCTTTTTTTGGTGGTGCTTTTATGTAAACGTGTTTGATGTGATGACTTTTTCGAAAAATATTGAAAGTATGTTAGTTTTTTTACGTGATTTTCCCTTAAAATAATAAAAATATTTAAATATGTTTAAAATATAAACAATCACATACAAACAATCAAATAAAAAGTTCATGAAACTAAAAGTTATGATATATTAAAATCAAATTTTAAGACCCTTTTACTAATTTTTTAGAATATACAGAAAATGCAAGAGACTTAAATATACAGACAAAAACGAGAACAAACATTGCCATTATACATTGAGAATCAAAAACCGGATATTAACAAAGAAGTTAACAAACATAGAAAGTAAGACCTTGTTTGATTTTATGTCTAATATCTTAATTGGCTCTAATCTCTAATTTGGTCAATAGAAATTTAACACCATCTCAACAGATGTAATAAAGACATTAGACGTCTAATCATTTAAAAAACAAACTTAAAGCATTTTCTATGAATCAAACAGAACTTTTACAGAAGTTGTAGTATGAACAGTCAATTATTGACCAATAACAAAACCCATTGGTTATAGGAAGCATTTGAAATCACCTATAGTCTCATAGTATTCAAACAAAGACAGCCCAAGCCATGCCAACAATGACCCGACGATAAGCTTGTATCGACTCCATTTATTGTAATGCGACATCTCTTCGGTTGATCACAGCCTATCCTAAACATTTTAATGCCCAGTACGAGGTAAGAAAAATAATTATCTTTTTAAAAATGTAAAGGTACAACATATTTTTTTCAAAGGGTTTGAAACCTATAAAAAATAGTATTTAAAAAACTAAAAAAGTTGTAAGCATGAGAATATAACACCTGATTGTTGTTTATTTGATTCTTTCGTTCTTTTCTTCTTCTTCTTGTTACTCAATAAGAGAAAATATTCTATACCTATGCGATCAAGAGGTAATATTCAATTCACCATAAGAGAGAAAATAATTTGTATATCAATATCAATTACCAAAAGAAAATAGTTTTCTAAATACATGTATCAAAGATACTAAGTTACTAACATATGAACACTTTTCTATTGACAAAAACTAAACCTACCGGTCATAGAAACATAAAACTTGAAGATTTTGCTAGAAAAAGCTGTAGAGGTTTGATAATTTTTCTAAACTATTATTCCAACGCAGCAACACGTAAACTAAATCCAATATCTCTCATCTTTGTATGTTCGTTAATCAAGTAATCAACAAACGCCTAGTAAAAGTTTAACCAGTTCACAGATTATAACATAAATAGTACCAAGTTAAGGCATGTTCTTTAAGTTTAAAATAAGAGTTGTGATTCATCAAAAACATGAGACCCATGTCACCAAGTCCTTTGTTGTAGTTCAATCAAATAATCTCATTGATTAATCATCACATGTGCCTCTAGTTGTCTAGTTAAAGATGACCAAACCACACAAGAAATATACATATACTTAAAAACCTCATATCAACACATGCATGTCTAGCTTTAATCCACATGAGGACCATTAAAGTTACATCAGAGCGTCTTTTAAAGGTTCGACTGCACAGGACCCCCAATTTTTGAGATTTCACAATAACAAAAATAATTCAAGTTCAGAACATTTTTTTTATTCAACGAATATATGACGTGAATGGATGAGTTACAATGGAATTCAAGTCCAATTCTGTTTGATTTATATTATTTGTTTTAATTTATCTTTATTCATAATTTTTGTTATTCATGATGATCTTCAATTTATTTGTAATGATTAATTTACTGTTTATAATTATTTAATGGTGTCCTATGTAATTATAAGTATAAGGCCTCCGAAATTCAAAGGACAGCCCTGGTTACATCAAGTAGTTATCTAAATATATGTATCAATGATACTAAGTAATCAAGTAATCAACAACATTAACATTAAACAATAAGTGTTTTTATAGCACAAAAAATCCAGGTATCATCTCAGACTGAGTAGGCAGTAATCACTCATGATTTGTTGAGATTGAGCAGGTTCTTAAACACTTATGTGCCCATCCTTTCAATCAGTCATTCTATGTTAGCATGCAGTGTTTGCTCTCCCTTCCTAACTCTTCACACTTCTCAATTCCGTCAATTGAGAGAACCGAGAGCGTAAAGCCATTAATGTGCGAATCGATGCATCCAGCCATCCTTGCGTCCGTCAATCCATGTATAATTTTAAGAGGTAGATACGTCCACAGATTAGACCTAGTATAATATAACCATGACAAACATTTCGTTGTTCCTCTTGTTGACATGTCCAAAGCCACAACCCAGGTAGCCCCCCTTTCAAGGCTAAGCTTACGGTCAATACACTATCTGAATTAAGTTCTGGTGGATTTTCGTATCAATAATTTGACTCGATAATATTCAAACAGAATTTTATCTAAAAAAACTCATAAAATATACTACTGAAGTTGTATTATTCTTAACGGTTGCAAATAAAGAAATTATCAGTTGTCATAAGGGATTAGTCAGCAGGTCAACACTAAAAATTCTATCAATATTTATTATTTATTAAAAAAAAAGAGAGATGTAGATATTTTTAGAAAATGGCAAGCAAACTCTAGAATATCAATGTGGAAAATAAATGTAGAGACATTATAATTATTTATATATATTAAAAATTAAAAACAAAAAGTCTAAATTCCATATCCGTAGAGGGGTCATATAATGTGTACGGTTAGACTCAACTACTCAAATGTCATATAAGTCTAACACTTAACTTCTCCAGCATTGAAACCACTCTGTCACTCCTGCCATGCACATGCTCCCTCCCACTCCTTCCCTTTCATTTCAATCAATTTTTAGTCTCACCAAAACGCGTTTTTTATTATTATTCTTTTTCAAACACTATTTATTTATTTTTAAAAAAAAAACATTTTTCGTCCACATGTCAGTTTCTAGATCCTGATAATTATAAATTTGAAAGTTGTTAATTTTTATCGATTTGGTTCTTCGATTGAACGTAGTCAGTGTTTATTACAAATCTATATTTATATGTATTAAAATTTATTTATGTATGTTTTATAATAAAAAAAAAACATGTATTGAAAATACGTGCATATATATATAATGTGGTTCGAGAGAGTATCAATTAATATCCAGCGCACCAGAAAATATCACCCTTAAAAAAAACTTTTTTAAAATTTTTTTTCGTAAACATGAATTAATTAACATTATGAAGATAATATGTAAATTTCACATACGTTCACATCTCCTAACTCCTAAAAAATGATGTGAACGTACACTTACATAATTTTACATATATGTGAGCTTGTATTTATGTTACGTATAATTTCATGCACTTAGGATGTGTGAATGCGCCGATGTGCGTGAATTTTATATATCATCTGTATAATATTAATTAAAGCATGTTTATGAAAAAATTTTCAAAAAAATACTTTTATGAGTGGTACTTTTTGATGCGCCGCATAATCAATGGTACTCACTTGAACCTATATATATAGGGTGAGGCAGCAGCGTAGCCACGTTGGGAGATAGCCCACCCCCACCCATTCACTCACTCTCATATGTGTGTGTGTGTGTGTGTATAGAGAGTGGATCAAATGAAGACCGTTCTTAAAATGAAGATGGTAAGAACCGATAAAAATGTGACACATCATCAATATTAATCCACATCATCAAGGGTATTTTGGACATTTATGAATTTAAATTAAATTATAAAATAAAAAAACAATTAATTCGCTCTCCCCTATTTTCATAATTACATCATTAAATCTCTATCTCTCTCCCCACCATAAAATAAAAAAACAATTAATTCTCCACCATAATTGATTGAATTGTGAACCGACGTGAACAACTCAAAGTCTAAACAATCCGCCTTCGTGAATCACGGTGGCGTCATGAATCATTATAGGTGTTATGAATCACGTTGGGCCATCGAACTGATTCACAATAAGTGATGTCGTCGAAATCGGTGTTGTGAACCATAAGTTGTATCATCCAAATCGGTGGTGTCATAAATCATGATGACATTGCGAATCATTGTAGATGTTGTGAATCACGATAGTGCCAACGAAATTGGTGTTGACTGATTCACAATTAAAAACCAATATAATTAATTTGAAATATATGGTGCACAATGACGAAAATGTCATTTTATTAGATTCCACATCATATAATAGTCAACTTAATTACAATTATGACACCTTGCTTCTTATTGGTTGATTCACAAAATAAATTAATTCCATTGGTTCTTACCGTCATCATTTTAAACACAGTCATCATTTTATTCTCATTGACCATACTCACAGCATCATACCACCTATCCTATCTTAGCGTACACACCCCATTTGCGAATCAAACGCCACCTAAAGGCGTGTCTGAGTAAGGACAACGTTCAATTGAAGACTAAACTTGAAAGAAAAAAAATAGCAAATAGGATGAAATTCGTATATTATTAGAGCATTGGGTATACCCAAGCCGCCGCCCAGCGGCCTTGCCACATCACCCAGAAGCCGCTGGGAACACCACCCCCAGTGCCCGCCCCTGCGAAATTTCGACCCCTCCCCGGCTTCAGCTCTGCGCGCGACCCCGCCTCTCCCTCCTTTGTCTTTTTGTTCCAACGGCTACCAACGGTCACATGACCGTTCACAATTAAAAAAAAATTTAATAATATTTTCACTCTATAAATACTCATCTCCATTCTCATTCATCTTCACACCTTCCACACATCTCTCTATCTCTATACACATTCATCTCTTTCAATTTATACAATTTTCATTCTCTCTAAAATTATGGATCGAAATACCAGCAAACAACCCGCCTCAAGTCGACAACGCGGTAAACAACCGGCTTCTCGAACAAACTCTCCATTCCACCCACCGCAAAATTATCTACCGAATTTAACGGAATATTCCGCACCATATGTATCACACTTTTCACCATATCAATCACCATAACCCATTTGACAATATCAATCATCATCACTCATTCCACAATATTCTCAACACTATTACCAACAAAATCCACCCTTTCCACAATATTCGTCGCAAGAATTTAACAACGGTTTCGAATCATTTGCTGTTTATCGGGATCAAGCATCCTTCGACGACGACAAACTAGGAGACATACCCGAAACTCAACCCGACGACGACGAGACGATTCCCGTAAACACCGCGGGGGCGACAAGTGGATCTACAAAAAAGGGTTCAATGAAACCAAAAACGTGGACCTCGCACGAAGAAAAGGCTTTGACGGAAGCCTGGATTGATATTTCCGAGGATCCAACTACCGGAAACAATAAAAAACGTTCAATTTTTTGGGGACGAATCCTCGAAAATTTTGATTGCTGAATTGGTGGAAGTACTCGCACCACCCACCAACTAAATTCAAAGTGGAAAGACATGAACCGCTATTGCACAAGATTTGGCGGCATGTTTAACAACAACATGACGAAGCGGCGAAAACGACTTCGACGTTTTCAACACAACCCAAGAACAGTACAAGGCACTCAATAAAAATAAGCCCGTTTCCACACCAATCGACTTGGAAGGTACTTCGACGTCATCCAAAGTGGAACCCCGTTCCACAAATGTATGATTTTGTTGAGCCGGAAAGAAAGTGGTCTAAAACTTCGGATTCTAACACGATCGATACACCGTCTTCGGATGCGACATTTTTAGGTGTTCATGATGAGGAAGATGACGAGGGCGACGGGGATATTCAAGAGCTTGGAAGACCACACCGCAAGGGGAAAAACCCAACATCAACATCAGTCGACCCAGAGATGCACACACAATTCGAGATGATTTCAACTTCTCACGTCGACGATGTTGAAGATAAGAAACGTCACCGAAAACGACTTGAAGAAATGGAACAAAAAAATGGACTACGAAAAGGAAATGAAAGAAAAAAATATCAAACGTATGTAACGACACTAAATGAACATCAACAAGAACGGTCACAAATATACCAGACGTATATAGCGTCACTGAATGAAGAACAACATGAACTAGACTTGAAGTTTTTCATTCAGCCACACAACCATTTGCAAGTTACCGCTTTGCAAGCCGTATTACAACGCAAACAAAAAATTACGGAGCGTTGGGGATGACAAATGTAGTTTCGTAATTTTTTAATTCTTAGTTTTTAGTTTTGTAATTTTTTTAATTTTTAGTTTTGTAAGTTTTTATTTTTTAGTTTCGTAATTTTATTATGTAAGCTTTTAAATATTTATGAAATTAATTATTTTAGTTTTAATAATTGTTTTGTTAATTAAAATTAATTTATTTTAGAAAAATTAAGAAAGATGAAAAGGAATAAAGATATGGGTATTTCCAACTTAGAAAGGTGGAGAAAGATGGGGAAAGGTGGAGAGAGAAAAGCTGATGTGATGCTGAGGTGTACAGAAAGATGATTTAAGAAATGAGAGTATACCCTCACTCTTAAGGTTTAAGGATAAAATCCAACAGATATTATATGATTATTAGTTTTCGAAATATTACATTTTCGAGACATAAAACCAAACACCAAATTAATAATAAAAACAAAAAATATTAATTTTGACATGGAATCGACTAACATAATAACAAAACACGTGAAGAATCAACCGTACAAAAAAAATAACCAATTCTTGGCATTGTTTTATGCTCTTTCTCCGTGACTATTTGTTGTTATTCTTATTAAAATTATTCTTTCATATGAAGACGTAATTTATTGCCTAATTTTATAAAAAAATAAATATAATAATACAAAAAGATTTATGTGATTAAATAAAAAAACTTGTTTCTCTTATTTATATTAGTGTCATGAAAACCCATAATTACTAAATTATGCCGGGTCTACTGGTCTAGAAGTATAATGATATAATGTACGAACAAAAATATAATGATAAAAATAAAATAAGTTGTTTTTTAATGCTAATATTTGTTTTTACGTTATAACAGAGATTATTAGATTATTATATTACAATAACGTAAATAATTTGTTTAAAGTGTTTGCATTGCATACGTTAATAAATGATTATTTACGTTTAGGATTAATTCTATTACACATTTTCATAAGTTAAAAAAATGTAGCTTATGTACTTAATAAGTGATCATTTGGTCGTTTTACAAGTTAAAACGTAAATCCAAACACTTTAAAATCTGATTATTTGATAATTATGATAGGAAACAGTAGAAGCTAAACCAAACATTATATTTCTGACAACATTTTTTATCACAGCTCAGCTATCATCTAAATTATTAGTTTACAAAGCGCTACAACTATTTTCAAACGCAAATCCAAACATCATCGTAAACATACAACTAGTTCTCTTCTTCGTTTTTACGTCAATCGAAAAGATAAAAATTAGTTTTTTTTTTAATAAAAGATCAAGTCGAGTCATAAATATCAAGGCAAGTTTGTATTTAAAAATTATGTGGTTTGTGTTTTTATTTGAAGTATCCAAAAAAAAAAATACAACATAAAATAAACACCAGTTGTAACACGTAACATCAAAATGAAGAGGAACTTGGTCGGAAAGGTGACGAGAAAATGACATAAATATATAATTTAGACTAAATTACATAAATGGTCCCTTTGGTTATATGTAATTACGGTTTTAGTCCCTGAAAGAATTTTATTACACCACAAGTCCCTACTATCGAAAAGTTGTAACATTTTGGTCCCTGAAACTAACGGTGGTTAACTTTGACCGTTAGTCTCAGGGGCATTTTCGTCCTTTTGCTTTTCAAGGACCATCTACGTAATTTTGATACTTTCTTATTTCTTTTTCTTTTTCTCTTTTTTCTTTATATCATAGTTTATTTTCATATATATATTTTGTATTTTTGTATCATTTAATTATTCAAATGTAACATTTTATTTTTTATTTTTTTTATTCTAACTATTAATTTTTATTTGCATGATTATTGTTATTATTAATACTAGCTTTTTTAATATATTACCATAATTATTTATATAACATTATTATATGATATACAAATTTATTTTTTTCAATTAGTTATTGAAAATCTAAATTTTTCTCTATTATTTTTTTCATTTAGAAAAGATAAAAATAAAAATTAATTTTAGTTTATTTTCGTTCAGAAAATCTAAAACCGAAATGATTTATATTTTCTCTCCCTACAAAAAATTCAAAATAATAACATGTTGAATTTTTTTTTTTCATTTGGAAATATTAAAAGTACGAGTGTTTCATTGTTTCTTCATCGTAAATATTAAAAGTACGAGTGTTTCATTGTTTTTTTCGTTTTAATAAAGAAACAATGTATATAATTTTTCATTCTTTGTATGAAAATTTTAAAATCAAAATGAGTCGTTTATTGTTCGGAAAAATTAAAAATCAGACATCGCTTATTTTTTTTTAACCATTTTAATTTTCATTAAATGACAACCAATCTCGATTTTAGTTTTTCGAACAAAAAACTGACGAATCGTTATGATCTATATTTTTTTATTAAAAAAAACGAACACTTCCGAATTTATTTTTTGATCAAAAAATGATGAACCATTTTGATTTTCTATTTTCCAAACAAAATAAGCATTCCGATTCTAATTAAAAACAGTGAAAGAAATAACGAACCATTCCGATTTAATTTATTTCAATCAAATAAACGATGAACCATTTCGATTTTAATTTTTTCTTATGAAAACACAATAAATCGTTATGATATTTTATTTTTATAAACAAAATATCCATTTCGATATCAAGATGAACCATTACAATTCAAAAATTTTCAATAAAAATGATGAAACCTTTAGATTTAATTTTTTGTATAAAAAACTGACGAACCATTCCAATTTTTTATTTTTTCGAACCATTCATAATTAAAAAATTTTGATTAAATATTTTTAATAAAGAAGCTATGAACCATTCTGTTTATATACTTATTCGAAATGAAAAAAACTTCAATACTTCGTTGTTTTGAATTTTTTAAATGGAGAAAAAACAAATAAATCATTTCAATTTTAGATTTTCTGAACAAAAATAAACTAAAAATAATTTTTATTTTTGTCGTTTCTAAATGAAAAAAAGAATGGAGAAAGATTTGGATTTTCAATAATAATTGAAAAAAATAAATCTGTATATCCATATAATAATGTTATATAAATAATTATGGTAATATATAAAAAAAGTTAGTATTAATAATAACAATAAACATACAAATAAAAATTTATAGTTAAAATAAAAAAATAAAAAATAAAATGTTACATTTGAATAATTAAATGATAAAAAAGAAATACAATATATATATATATATATATATATATATATATATATATATATATATATATATATATATATATATATATATGAAAATAAATTATGATATAAAGAAAAAATAGAAAAAAGGAAAAAGAAATAAGAAAGTTTCAAAATTACATAGATGGTCCCTGAAAAACAAAAGGGCGAAAATACCGCTGAGACTAACGGTCAAAGTTAACCACCGTTAGTTTCAGGGACCAAAATGTTACAACTTTTCGATTTTAGGGACTTGTGGTGTAATAAAATTCTTTCAGGGACTAAAACCGTAATTCCATACAAACCACAGGGACCATTTATGTAATTTAGTCTTATATAAATATAATTTATCGGTTTTTCAATATTTATAAGTTGGAAATTATTTTTTCATAATGATAATTTTTAGTAAATACTATTGGTCAAAAAACCCGTATGTTTAAAAAAAGTCAAAACTGAAAAATACATAACTTATATGATTATCATAATGTTGATTTAATCAAACTTAGGGTGTGTTTGTTTAAGAGAGTTTTAGGTATGGAAGTGAGTTTTTATAGATTTGTTTTTTTGAAAATGATTACTAAATATGGGTTGAAATGAGAACCAAAAACTCAAACATTCCACACTGTGTGTGTTTTTTCTCATTCCCTAATATTCTTGCTCTTATTTCTTTCAAAACCCACATATACTCATGCGCATGTTCTAAACGCATTAAGGGGCGTTTGGTTCCGCAGAAATTATTCCTTTCCTCTGGGATTTTGCATTTTTTATTCAACAGATTTTGCTGATGCAGCATTGGCAATTTGTCAGGAGTTTGTCAAAGAAGTTGGCATTAATCGTATGGAAAAACTTTGTTATCCTGAAAAATGCAAGGTAACGGGATGTAAATCCTAGGGGGGAGACTGAGATTTTTAAATAACAAAGAGGGAGAGATTTAAGAGAATCCTGGGATTGTAACCTTACTGAAATCTAATCCTGCGCGAACAAACCATGATTTTAAAGGCAAAGCCCAGGAAATCCGCGAACCAAAAACGCACCATTAGTATTTTTTGATTTGCGAAGATGTCACCAATAGTTATGTACGCTTTAAGTTGGTACATAATTATGTAGGGTATTTGTTGTTGTATATTTTAGGTAGTATATTTTTAAAATTGTTCAGTTAGGATAGGGGTGACCTGGTGACCATAACAACACGT
>JAANYP010004668.1:7466-21699 GCA_020465985.1 Centrapalus pauciflorus
ACGTGTGTCCAAGCTGTTCCTATTCAAGCTGTCCATCTGTGTCTTGTAAAATCAGTGAGTTCATCTTAGTGAGTGTATTCATTGTATCTAGTCTGAGTGTGTCTTAGATTAGTTAAAACATCTGTTGTATCTGTCATCTCAGCTTTAACATTTACTGCAGTCAAGCTTGTTTGTAATTAACACTTGTTAATAATATACACAAACATTGAGAAAAGAGTGTTGAGTTTTAATTTGTTGTATTCAACCCCCCCCCCCCCCCCCCCCTCTACAGCTTAGATTAATACACTAGGGAAATCTTTTGGGACCTACAACTGGTATCAGAGCAGATAGAGTGTGTGTTAACTCTAGATCTCTCATTCTCCCTACTTTTCCATGGACAATAGTGCTGCAAGTTCTTCCTCATACTATGACAATGGTTCTATGGCCAAACCCCCCAATTTCAATCATCAAAACTTCTCTGGTTGGAAGTGCAGAATGATGCTCTATTTAGAGAATCTGGATGTACAACTGCCAGAAATAGTAATGGAAGGTCCCTATGTGCCAACTTCTGTTACTACTATCACTCCTACTGTTGAAGGAGCTGCCCCTGAGATCAAAACCTTTGAGAAGGCCAAAGCTCAATGGTCTGATGAAGACAAAAGGCTGGTTGCTCTTGATGCAAAAGCCAGGAACAACCTTGTCATTTCTCTTCCTGATAATGTGTTCGAACAGGTTGAGAAAATGAAGACTGCAAAGGAGATGTGGGATACTTTGTGTACTGTCTATGATGGTCCCACTATCACACTGGATAACAGGATCAACAATCTTGTTAGACAGTATGAACTCTTCTTTGCAAAACCAAAGGAGTCTCTTACAAAAACCTATACCAGGTTCACTGCTCTAATCAATGATCTCAAAGCTGTTGGGATCACTAAGGACAGCTTAACTCTGGTGAACAAGTTCTTGGACATTCTGCCTGAAGAACGAAATTATTTTTCTACTATCTTAAGGAATTCATGCACCATCAAAGGTATGGATCTTGTAAATCTGTATGGATCCTTACTAAATGATGAGCAGTCAAGGCCACAGAAAAGAAATGCCTTGGAAATGTCTAAGACAGGTGCTGCCTTAGTGGCCAGCGTGAGACAACCTGTTGGTCAGATGTGTGATGTGTTCACACAACCTGATCAACAGGCTGATGATGAAAGGGAAGAGATGTCTTAAGAGGAAGACTGTGAAGATCTTGTTGAACTTGATGATGAGCAAATTTTTGCAATGCTTGTCAAAAAGTTCAACAAGAAGAGGTTTGGTGGAAGAATGCTGCAGAAGAAGTCAAGTGCCATCAAGAAGAAGACATTTGATAAAATAAGGCTGAGTGCTTTAAATGTGGCAAAACTGGCCATATAGCTGCTGACTGTGTGGCTAAAGCTGTTGGTCAATCATCCAAACCATTCAAGACAAATAGGGACGATGGCTACAGGGTTAAGTACCTAATGGCCATGGCTAAGCTGAGGAAGTTGGAAGACTCAGTGGCTTCCAACAAGCAAAAGGGACTGATGGCGGAGACATCTAATTGGGAAGAATCTGACTCATCTTCAAATGAAGAAGATAACAACTGTCTGATGGCCAATACTGATGTCCCATCAATAAGCAACTTCAAACAAGACATGGCTGAAGCTGAAGCCCTCAGCAGCTTAGAGAACTAGAATCCAACAATGATGTACAAGGTACATAACTTTATGGCTTATAGTTCTGATGAAAAAGTTAAAATGTTTGAATATCTGCTTGTTGATCTAAAAGCTGCTATTGAGAAGCACCATGTTTTGTTGTCTGAAATCTCCAAGCTAAAAACTGATCTTGAAATAAAAACTAGTAAACTGGACACCTTTCATAAGTTGGAGACTGAACTTGATCAATTAAAACACATCAATTCCATTTTATTAGAAGAAAAGAGAGAAACAGACACAAAACATGCAAAGCTTCAAAAGATTGTTGACTCTTGGTGCCAATCTGCACATAAAGTCAGCCATTGTATCAGTCAACAGATCCCTGCTCAAATCCAAGCCTATCTTGGAGGGGATCTTGACAAAGCAGCTTCAATTGTTGAGATAAATAATCTGAAAAATGACTTATCCAGGTGAGCTTCCAAGTACTTTCATTCAAAAAGTAAATGGTAAGCTAGTCTCAACAAACAGGTTTGTCAGGCCTCAAAATACTGACAGCTTGTGTGAAAAAGCTCCAAAAGCTGATGATGGAACGTGTTCTCCATCAAATCAGAACGCTAAGTGCTCAGCTGGTTCACACAAGCAAAAGAAAGGAAAACAAGCTCAAGCTGTAGCTGTAGCTGTGGACTCAAAACCTGTTGACAGGACAGGATTTGGGTCTAAACCTGATGGTAAGAGACCTGTTAATCCTTTTGATGCTGATCATTTTAAGAAAAAGTTTTCAAAAGGTAAGCAGACTGCTTTCAACAAGGGTAAGTCTCATGTTGAAAGTAAATCTGCTGTGATTTCAAATAAGTTTTTAAATCATAGTGGAAAATTGGTTATAAATGAAAGTAAGTCTTTCAAAACCAAAAGCAGTGATTATGTTGATAGGCAACATCCATCACATCTCAGTAAGGGCAAAGGCAAAGCCATTGCTCAACCTGAGAAATTTGGAAATAAGTTTCCCAAACCTGTGGAAGGTCAAAGGCCAATCACTCTTCCAGTATTTGATATCTGTCCTCCTAAAAAGAAGAAAGAGGATACAGGCAAAGCTGTTGCCATTGTGGCTTCCACCCAAAGTGTTGATTCTTCTAAAAATAGTAATAAGTTTGCTAAACCTGCTGATAGAATCAACAAAAATGATCCAAAACATGTTTCTGGTAGTTATTCTTCCAAAAAGGCTAAAAAGAGAAAATGGTATAAGTGTGGGAAGAAGACACATATGGCCAAAGACTGTCTAGAAACTGAGAAAATGAGGCCTGTTGACTCTGCTAGTTCCATCATTGCAAAAACAAGCAGTGTTGGAAGTAATATGGGCAATGAGGATAGTATCCAAGCTTATTCAATACAAATAGGGAATATTAGTGTGGATATCACTGGTCCATCAACAAATGTTGATGAAGTAGGAGAACTCATCCCTATGATGAGTTCCCCTAAAAATAACTAATATTTTCTCATGACACTCTGCAGCACAAACAACCATCCCAGGTTTGGTACTTGGACAATGGCTGCTCAGGACATATGACAGGTTGTAAGGATCTGCTGAGTCATCTCAGGCCTGAAAAAGGGCCAAAAGTCACCTTTGGTGACAATGTACAGGGATCTACAGAAGGGTATGGAACTCTTCAAGCTGGTGCTGCTGTATTCAAAAGAGTAGCCTATGTGTCTAGGCTAAAACACAATCTTGTAATCATAAGTCAACTATTGTGATGCTGGTTACAAGGTTAACTTTGATTAGCACCTGGGTCACATATTGGATTCCCAAGGCAAAGTTGTGTTGTGTGCTCAACGAAAGAAAGATGTATATGTTGTGCACATGAAATGTGCTGATCCCACAACTGAACCTGCTTTATCTCTAGAAGCAATGCAGACCTGAACTGGTTATGGCACAAAAGACTATCACACCTGAACTTCAAGAATATCAACAAACTCTGTAAGAAAGATTTGGTAACAGGTTCGCCTTCTATAACCTTTGTTTAGGATAAACTCTGCACAACTTGTGAGAAAGGCAAGCAGAGAAAACATCTTTTTAATCTAAGCATAAAATCTCTATTGATACTCCTCTCTTCTAAACCCACATGGACTTGTTTGGACCAGTCAGTGTCCCAAGTTTAGGAGGTAGAAGATACACTCTAGTAATGGTTGATGAGTTCTCCAGGTTTACGTGGGTGATATTTCTGAAGAGCAAAGGAGAGGCTGCTAGAGAAATCATTGGATTTATCAAAAAGATGGAGATGCTGAACTCTACTCAAGTTAAGCAGCTTAGAAGTGATCATGGTACTGAATTCAGAAACAGTACTCTTGAGGACTTCTGTGAAGAAAGAGGGATTTCACAGAACTTTTCATCAGTAAGAACTCCACAACAAAATGGAGTTGCTGAAAGGAGAAACAGAACTCTCATTGAAGCTGCTAGAACCATGTTGTGTGCATCAGGTTTACCTTCATCATTCTGGGCTGAAGCTGTCAACACTGCATGCTTCACTCATAACAGATCTTTGGTGGTGAAAAGGTTCAACAAGACTCCCTATGAGTTAATCAAAGGGAGAAGGCCAAATATTAGCTATTTCCATATGTTTGGATGTCCCTACTTCATTCTGAATCAAAGGGACCAGTTGGCAAAATTTGAACCTAAAGCTGATGAAGGTGTGTTTCTTGGATATTCTGTTATCTCTAAAGCCTACAGAGTATACAAAAATAAAAGAAAGGTGATAGATGAATCTATTAATGTCACCTTTGAAGAGTTAAGGAGTGCTTCCACCAAAGCTGTTCCTGAATCAGTTTCAGGAGAGTTCAGCTTTGATAATCTCATGCATTCCATCAATGAAGAAAAGGACTCAAAAGATTCCACTACATCTAGAGTGGAACCTGTTAATCATGATGGACATGATGATGACTATGTTGATACACCCTGTGTGAATAAGTGTACTGACATAATTACAACACCATGTCCTGAACCAATCCATGCTGATTTTCATGGATCCTCTGCTGATATGTTCAACAATGGAGAGTCATGTTCAATAAGTGAACAGGCTCAAGATAACAGTGTGTCTGGAAATACTGAAAGCTGTTCAACAGGACCTGGTGAAGATACAAATGACACAGGAGGATCTTCATTAAGGCATGATCCTAAGTGGATCAGGTGTCACCCTAATGACCAAATAATTGGTGACATCAACAAAGGGGTGCAAACAAGATGGGTCAGCTTAGGAAACTTCTGTATGTTTTCTAGCTTTGTGTTCTTGATGGAGCCTAAGAAAGTGGATGAAGCACTAAAAGATGCCATTTGGATCACTGCCATGCAAGATGAGCTCAATCAGTTTGAGAGAAACAAAGTATGGAAGCTGGTCCCTGCTCCCAAAGGAAATATAATAATTGGCACAAAATGGGTCTTTAGGAATAAAATGGATGAGCAATGTCATGTCATTAGAAATAAGGCAAGAGTGTTTGCTCAAGGCTACAGACAGGAAGAAGGCATTGACTATGATGAAACAATTGCTCCATTGGCCAGGTTAGAGGCAATTCGTTTGTTTCTAGCCTACGCTGCCCACAAGAGCATGAAGGTATTTCAAATGGAGTGCATTTTTGAATGGCAAGCTGCAAGAAGAAGTCTATGTCTAGCAGCCTCCAGGTTTTGAAAATGAACATCATCCAGGTTTTGTCTATAAGTTGGACAAAACCCTCAATGGTCTAAAACAAGCCCCTAGAGCTTGGTATGACACTCTAACTGATTTTTTTTATGAGCAATGGTTATTCCACAGGTAAATTGGATACTACACTGTTCATAAAGAAGGTGAAGTCTGATATTATGCTTGTTCAAATCTATGTGCATGACATAATATTTGGTTCTACTAATGAGCAACTATGCAAGATATTTTCACTACTCATGAAATCTAAATATGAAATGAGTAAGATGGGAAAACTTACTTTCTTTCTAGGATTACAAGTTAAACAAACCTCTAATGGAATTTTTATAAATCAAAGAAAGTCACTTTAGATCTTTTGAAAAAGTTTAAATTTGATCAAAGTTCTCCTATCAAAACCCCAATGGCAACCAATGTAAAATTGGATGCTGATGCTAGTGGCAAAGCTATTTCTATAATAGCTTACGGAGGCATGATTGGGAGCTTGCTATACTTAACTGCTAGTAGACCAGATATTATGTTTGCTACCTGTTTATGTGCTACGTTCCAAGTTGATCCTAAGGAATCACATCTAGATGTTGTAAAAAGAATCTTCAGATTCCTTAAGGGTACACCAGGTTTGGGTCTTTGGTATCCAAAAGACTCAATTCTTGAGCTAACAGTTATTCAGATTTTGATTTTGTAGGATGCAGGCTAGACAGGAAAAGCACAACAGGTGGATGTCAACTCCTTGGTGGTAATTTGATCAGTTGGTGTAGCAAGAAGCAGAACTCAGTTTCTACTTCTACTGCTGAAGCTGAGTATATTGCTGCTGGAAGCTGATGTGGGCAGATTCTATGGATGTATCATCAACTTGAAGACTATGGACTTGTATATAGGAAAACTCCTATTCTGTGTGATAATACAAGTGCCATAGCTATATCCAACAATCCAGTATTTCATTCTAGAACAAAGCAAATTGAAGTTAGACATCACTTTATCAGAGACCACATCCAGAAAGGTAATGTGGAGGTAACTTTTATTTCCACAGATGAACAGCTTGCAGATATTTTCACCAAGCCTCTTGATGAAAACAGGTTTAATTACCTTGTAAGCAAGCTGGGCATGTTAATAATAGTGACTAAGTGTCATTAATGATCTAAGATATCATTGTTTCAACCTGCTCAAGTTTCTCAGAACAACTTAGACAGAACAAGCTTTGCATGCTTTTGTCCTTAGCCAATTTCTGAAAACTTGAACAGTTTTAGCGTATAACAGGTTTGAAACAATCAATTTTTATCTTCAAACATGTTCTGTTGAACAAACCTCCAACCTGCTCACTCTCTCACTCTGTCATACAAGACATTGTCTTGTAACCTGATCAGCTATTGAACATACCCTGTTCTTGTATAGCTGCACAGGTTGAACGAATAACTTGAGGAATGAACAGCCTGTGATGAACCCTGCTCATCACAGGTTTGACCAACATCTTAGACCATCAGTTTTAATTACCTTTCTTCACAATTAAGTTACTTAATTTTTGTATTTATTTAACTTGATTACTGCGGATAATGTGTGTTAACGTGTGTTAGTGACTAAAAAGGTTTCAAGTGGTCTGACAATCGTTCTGTTTTCCATTAAAGAACATTTCAAATCAACCGCCCAAACCCTCTCTCATAACCACTCACATTCGAATCCTATAAATACCCCCTCTAATGTTTCATCTTCGTCTTCCTCTACTGCTACCATAACTCCCAAAGAACCCTAAAATCGACTAAGTGTTCTGTGCTCATATTTCCACTACTCTAACCATGGCTCACCTAAACAACCCTTTGCTCCCAGTATTCGTCGGTAAGGACATTCAAAAACATCCTTCTGTTACCACGATGCTAACACTGAAACCCACAAACTACATTGCAAACCTAACCATTCCCAAAAACTATATGGGGAAAGGTTATGAGAATATTGTCACACCCCGCTACCCCGGTTGGCAACGAAGCGTGACGTCGCGGAAGCGTAACCATAATCATAATGAACGACCACTATATGGACGTTTTCAAAAATACATCGATATAACCTTAAAAGGTAGAAACGTTTTACATAACCCGTAAATAATAAAGAGTAGTTCGCAAGGTACAGAGATTTGAATACATAATTAAATTATCCAAAATAATGCAAATAAATCTCTGACGGTTTGAAAAAGAATGCGACTCCTTAAGTGCGGAAGCTTGAAAGTGGTTACTTCTGAAGGCATACTTGCCTTAATTACCTGAAAATACATGCTAAAATACGTCAACAAAAATTGTTGGTGAGCTCATAGGTTTACGCGAAAAGACCAGTTGTATGGACATTATCAGATGAGTTGAATTTATAAAATCATAAATTCCGTGTATGTATTACATAAACCATCATGCAACCGAAGCTTAATTAGAATGAGTTTGCCCTGTGCAGTATTCCCATACGTAATACCGTGTGTTGAATATATATGCACTCGCTGTTAGCCGAACCGAGCTAACACGAATGGGGGACATGACTCCCAATAGATCTATCCACAATATACTCGCGCTTACAAATAAATGCAATTAACGGTTCATGATATAAGGGCTGATGGAATCCGAACATGTAATACATATAAGAAATAAACAGTTTTGATGTCCATATGAAAAACAGTGCATGTATTTCCACCCCAATAGATAGTGAAAAATAGGGGCTATGAAGACTCACCGAACTTGTGATGGCAAAACGACGCGCAAAAATGCAAAAGTGCGTTGTTTGATGGGTGATGAAACCGGAGGTGTTTAACCGAGTCCTAAATGATGATAAGGACTTAATATCACTAATATATGATAATATGTATATTTATAGATTTTTATGTCTTAAATCACCCAACATTACAAGTTTATAAATAAGATTTGCTTAAAACGTCAAGTTTATATATATATAATTCTCCAGCTTTTTCGGAGGTTTTTCGGCCTACTTTGAGGCTGTTTTTGACCAAGCTCCAAAATGTTTTAGACTTTGGTTTTCTAGGACATTAAACTACTATATACAAAGGATTTTTAGAATCAAGAACGGCTATTTTTCGAGTTGTTTAGGTTGGTGAAAAATCTCGTTAAAAACGCTATGTTGGCCATTTTTGAGCTGTCAAACTTTCGGTTTCTCAAATAATTTCTGGAGGTCTTAAACTTCAAAATAAATTATGAAAAATTGCAGATCTATAGTTAAGACATAGATCTAACTTTTGAGACAAGAATCAACTCATTTCGTTGAGTTATGAATTAGTTATGATTTTTCAAAGTCGATACAAATATTCTGCCGAAATTCCGTAGTTTATAAATTTAAAACAACTTATGATTCTTGTTGTTTATTTAAAGACAACTTGTTTAAAAGCCATAATAGTTATAAAACCACATATATAACACATGTTTTCATAATATTAACATGCTTATAATGTGTTCATATATTCATAAACACATTTAAAGAAACAACTTAAAAATAACAACTAGAAACTTATAAACTTGAGTTTTTATGAAACTTGTTGTTGTAGGTGATTATATATATTATGCAAGACTTATATAAACTTAAATATATGATGAAATAAGTGAGTATTTACTTACTTTGATGTATTTGGAGTATGAAATTGAGAAGAAGTTGGAACTCTTGCAAGATTTGAACCAAGAACACTTGAAGTTCACCAAGAACACTTGAATTTCACCAAGAACACTTGAATGAAAATGTTTGTAGTGTGTGTGTGTGTGGGATCCGGTTTTGAGAGGAGAGAAAGAGATATTTTGGTGTGAAAATAATGAAAAGGAAGCCCTCTATTTATAGGCAAAGTCTTGGTCTTTCAAATGGAGGTGGAGTGTAAGATCATGTTGAAATGAAAGGAGAATGGGGTGTGAAAGATTTGATTATGAAAGGTTATGGAGTTGGGAAATAAAAAATTGAAATCAAATCTTGGGTAGTACTACCCTATGACCAGATTTTTATGGATTATTTTCATGTATTTATATATATTTTTTTTGTATAAAAGTATTTAGAATGTATTCTTGTATTTCCCTTTTCTTGTAAATTCAAAAATACTTTTGAATGCATTGTTTTAATGAATTGTTTTAGTCTTGCATAATTAATGTTAAGTAATTGTATTAGTGTATGATTAGTGTCACTAATCATAATTTAATTATGTACTTAGTTGAATTAATCCCTCATATCGTAAATTGATCGGATTAATTGATTTCCCGATTCATCGCACCGATGAATTTGATTCTAATTGAGTTGAATTTTCTAATAAACCTTGTTAATCACTTGATTAATTTCTAATGACCACTGATTAGGCTATAATTGACTATTAAATACATATTAGGTCATTGTTGCTATCATGGTTTAGTGCCGGATGTTACAGTCTCCCCCTGTTAAGGGAATTTCGTCCCGAAATTAGCTCGTGTTCTCCACTTCTTGAGTACTTGAGAACAGGTGTGGGTATTTTTCTCGGAACTGATCCTCGCGTTCCCACGTAAACTCAGGACCTCGCTTAGAGTTCCATCTGACTTTTATTATCGGGATCCGGCTGTGCTTTAGTTTCTTGACTTCGCGGTCCATTATTTCTACAGGTTGCTCAATGAAGTTCAACTTATCGTCTAACTCCAGCTCGTCCATGGGTATAACGAGTGATTCATCAGCCAGACACTTCTTAAGATTGGACACGTGGAAGGTATTATGAACGTTATTAAGCTCTGGGGGCAGGTCGAGTCGGTAAGCTACCGGGCCAATTCTTTTGGTGATCTTGAATGGTCCGATATAACGAGGATTGAGTTTTCCTCGTTTCCCAAAACGGATTACGCCCTTCCAAGGCGAGAGTTTCATTGGTACTCGTTCTCCTAATTAGAATTCAAGGGATTTTCTTCCTACATCTGCATAACTTTCTGACAATTGCGGGCAACTTTTAGTCAGTTCCGCAATCGTACTATCCTTTCGGTAATTTTGTGAATGATCTTAACGCCAATGATTTGGCCGTTTCCCACTTCTTCCCAATAAATTGGTGATCGACACTTTTGCCCGTAGAGGGCCTCAAACGGAGCAGCTTTAGTACTTGAGTGATAGCTATTGTAGTACGATAATTCCACTAAGGCAAATAAGTATCCATTACACAGGCTCTTAATGTACGTTCTAGGGTTTGGATCGTTCTATTATTCTGACCATTGGTCTGAGAGTGATATGTGGTACTCAGGTCCAGGTTTTTATCCACAGTTGGCTATAATAATTGCCAAAAGCTTAGCTGTAGATCTGCTATCCATATCAAAATGATTATAATAGGCACTCCGTGTCCGGAGACGACTTCCTTGAGGTACGTTTGGACTAGCTTATTCATCCTGATGTTCTTCTTGATTGGTAGGAACGCGCGGATTTTGTTAGGTTGTCGACTATTACCCAAATGGTTTCTGATGGTTTATCTTAACTTTGGAGCATGTTAGGAATTTTTTGACATATGTGGCAATGTCAGCCTTCATGTTAGGCCACCAGTATAGCTCCTTGCGGTTATGATACATTTTATCGAATCCGAGATGAGTGGCATATCTTGATTTTTATCATTCATCCATAACTCGCTTTCTTATTCCACCAAAACAGGGTAACCAGACTCTATTCATAAAATATTGATTTTTATTAGCCCTTCTCCCAAACTATTTATACATTCCGTGCAGGGCTTCATTTTTCTTATTTTCCTCCAACAGCTTCTATTTGTGCTTCATGAGCTAAGGAAGGAAGGTTTGGTTGAATGGTTATAACTAGGGCTCGTACTCTTAACGGCTTAGCTTGCACCTTTCGGCTCCGAGTGTCTGCAACCACATTAGCTTTCCTCAGGTGAGAACGAATTTCACAGTTGCAATCACTTATTAGCTCAATCCAATGGTATTACCTCATATCCGACTCTTTCTGGTTCAAGATGTGTTGGAGGTTCTTATAGTCTGTGAGTGTAGTACACTTCTTGCCGTAAAACTAATGTCTCAAAGTCTTAAGGATAAAGACTACTGCTCCAAGATCTAGATCATGTGTTGTGTAATTCACCTAGTGAACCTTAAGTTTTCATAGAGTATAAGCTATGACCCTATCTTTCTATATCAACCCATTGTGTGAAGCGTCACAGTAATCTACAAATTACTTGCTTCTCTTGGATAAAATAAGCGCGCTGCACAGGTTATGCTTTAATAACTGATATGATGTCTCCTGATCCTCGCCCCAATCATACTTAATGTCTTTTCGGGTCAGTTTTGTTAGAGCTCTAGTGATCTTTGCGAAATTTTTGATAATTTCCAATAATAAGAGGCAAGTCTTAAGGACTGTTGTATCTCTATGGGGGTTCTAAGGGTTGACCAATTCATGATAGCCTCGATCTTTGTGGGGTCGACTAGGATCCCTTTACTATTGATCACGTGCCCGAGAAATATTACCTATCTTAGCCAAAAGTCAAACTTAGAAGGCTTGACATATAGTTGTTCTTTCTCCAACAACTCTAGAATCAGTCTTAAGTGTTTGCTCGTGCTCCTGCTTGCTTCGTGAGTATATTAAGATGTCATTCATGAATATAATCATGAATTTGTGTAGATAACGCTTGCACACCCAATTTATGAGGTCCATGAATACTGTTGAGGCACTGGTTAATCCAAACGACATTAATAGTAAATTATGATGATCGTAACTAAATCTGAAGGCTGTCTTTGGAATATCTTTCTTGCGAACTCTAACCTGATGATAACTAGAGCTTAGATCGATCTTCGAAAAGAATCTTAATTTTTGGAGTTCGATCAAACAAGTCATCGATCCTTGGGAGTGGATACCAGTTCTCTATGATTAGCCTATTTAGCTTCCAGTAATCGATGCACAATCTGAAGGTTCTATCATTCTTCTTTACGAACAAAGCCGGAGCTTCCCAAAGCGAGGAACTCGGTTTGATAAACCTTTTATCTAAGAGCTCCTACGGTTGGTTGGACGATTCTAACAATATTGATGGGGCTAATCGGCCTGGTGCTCGAGCCACTGGTGCAGCTGCTGATACTAGGCCGATTTTTGAATTTGACTTGTCTCGATGTTGGGAGTTCAGGTATGTGTTCTGGAAAAACTTTGGGGTAACAATAAATAATAAGAATATTTTCGAGCCGCTTTTCCTTTGGCTCCCTCTCTGTCAACACTTAAGGGCCCTAATGCTAGGGATGATGCTTACTTTGTTATTTCTTGTTTTGCCTTGGACAGTAAGGACCTTCTTATTGGCTAAAGGTAAATGAACTGTGTTCTTGTTGCATACTATTTCTGCATGGTATTTCGATAACCAATTCATGCCTATAACCACGTCAAAACTCCCCAGTTTGACGGGCACCACGTCTATTTCAAAGAGTCGACTTACTACTTCTAAGGAGCATCCTCATATTATATTATTTGTTTTTAAGGTCTTACTGTCATCAACCTCAATAGCATAAGTGGCACTTAATGGTGTAAGAATGAAATTTATCTGCTTACTGAACTTAGTTGATATAAAGCTCCTATCAGCACCAGTATCAAATAGTAGAAATGCATAAGTGGTATTTAATTGGGTAAGAGGATAAGTCTATGGGTTTGAAATTTCTTAGGCAGATTGTCGTATTACATATCCTCATGCTCCTAGTTATAGATAAAACTTAGTTTTTTTCATTAAAATGTTGGATACCTAATCTTTGTACATGATATGGTCGGAATTTTCCGATAAATTCTTAAGCCTTACACACCCTAAGATGTATCAGATAGTAAATCCTAGAGAAATACTATAAAAGGGTACTAAGTATGAGATGCCTCCGGGGTTTCCTCGTACTCCAGAGCGTTAAGTCGTTGGGTTAGTTCTGCACTGCGGGCTTTAGGCGCTGTCACAATTCCTTGATTCCGTCTTGTTGAATCGCCTGAGTATTCTGGTTGGCCCAAGGTGTATTGGTGGTTTGTATTGCCTCCTGCTTAATCCTTGCAAAGATCTCACCGACCTCTTGGTGGAATTTGTTGAAATTGGAGGTCGTTTCTGGCGGCCCTTGCCACTAACAGGGGCATCGTTTGTTACATAGGTTTCTGGGTAAGTGTCGGCACTTGAGAGGAAGATGGTGTTCCGCCTTCAAACTGGTTTTGGATCCCTTCCTCGTTTCTCCGCTCTTGGAGAGTGTGAGGCATCCATCCCCACTGTCTTACGTTCACTTATCGTTACAATTGTGGGCTTGGCTGATGAGTAGGTACCGGGATAGACTCCCGTTGTGCTAGTCACACCCTTTACCTAGGGGTGAACTTCCTTAATGGTCCATTGGGATGGCTTCTGAATAGGGTGTAGGGTGGCATATGTGGTGGTGATGGTGGAGCAATTTGTGTTGCAGGACCACAATTGCCCTCCTTGTGCTTTGACGAGTCCATTACATCGTCATTGATTTAGTCTGGGTGGGTTCCCGATCCAAAGTACACCTCAGTGTCAGCTTGGCTTCCTTGTCCCATGGATGAGAATTCATCCTCTGAATCAAAGAGGATGATAACCGTACTGTTCGACATGTTATTGTCATCAGGTCCATATATGTGTTCATAGTTCTTGAAAAACTTTAGTTTTTGTAACAGTTATAGTCTAGGTACTAATGCAACCTAGTTCACTATAACTATGGCTCTGATACCAATCTGTCACACCCCGCTACCCCGGTTGGCAACGAAGCGTGACGTCGCGGAAGCTTAACCATAATCATAATGAACGACCACTATATGGACGTTTTCAAAAATACATCGATATAACCTTAAAAGGTAGAAACGTTTTACATAACCCGTAAATAATAAAGAGTAGTTCGCAAGGTACAGAGATTTGAATACATAATTAAATTATCCAAAATAATGCAAATAAATCTCTGACGGTTTGAAAAAGAATGCGACTCCTTAAGTGCGGAA
>JAANYP010004669.1:0-23370 GCA_020465985.1 Centrapalus pauciflorus
ACAGTTTAGGATGAAACAGCTTAAGACTGAACAGCTTGGTGATGACCCGGCTCAGCACAGTTTGAACCAACAGCTTGGACCAACAGTCTATTAATACCTTTTCTTCAACTTTTAGTTACTTATTTATGTTTTATTTAACTTAATGTCATGCGGTATGGTGGGTACAGTGTGTTAGTGATGAAAAGGTAAGTTGTCTGACAAAATGGTTGTCTGACATGGACAACCGTTCCCGTTTTCCGTTAACTAACATTTTCAAATCGTACCGCCCAACATTCTGTCTCATACCACATCACATTCAAATCCTATAAATACAAACCACTGTTTCAATCTTTCGGTCGTCCCGCCATCATTTCCAAAAGCCGCAGACCCTAAAATCGACTAAGTGTCCCTTGCTTCTTCAACCTCAAAATTTCCCACAAATGGCTCACAGACCTAATCCCTTTCTCCCATTTTTCGTGGTGAGGATGTGTTGTACAAAAAACACTCATCATCACCAATGCTGACCATTAAGCCCATCAACGAACATTTGCACCTCACAAATCCCCAAAACTATGTGGGGAAGGGCTATGAACAAATGGTGGAAGTTCTAAAGTTTCATACGCAGTTGAACTACGCCATGACATGTCATCACCTGGTGTCCTGTACCAGGAGATTGGTGGAATGAGTTCTGGTATACCTGTGCCATATCCGAAACCAAAGTCTCAAGGGCGGCCATACTCAATGGGATCAGACCATTGAGATCAACACTCAAATCTGCCAGGGAAGTTCTCCTTCGACATCCCTGGGAGTGCACATATGAGAGACACCAACATGAATATGAACAAGATGAGAAATCTGCGTGCACTTTTGGTGGTGATAGCAGACACCAAAAATTGACAACGCGGGTAGAGGGACCGCTATCGCCATCCTACAAGCTCTGATTTGCCGCCTGTGGCTGATGTGGCTTCAGCAAGCAGGTGGGTTCCTTTGAGCCAACTGAGCCGTGATGATCACTGTAGTTGCGGCAGCTTGTGGATGGAACTAACATGGCTGGGCCAAATGGATTTTTGTTGGAATTTGAGGAACCTGGTGCAGCAAGGATCAATACCAAGCTGCTGTATCAGATAATTATCCCAGGGTTTTCTGAAAGCCTCCATTTTACAGACATGTTGTGTGGTGAGCATTATACAACTTCCAGCCTTATTTAAGACTGTATATGGCATTCCCATTATCGGGGCAATCAATGAGTTTATGGTTATAACTCCAGCCTTCTCGGCAAATATGAGCCTCCTTTATCCACACCAATGAGGAGTTGTCTGTTAGGTTGGTGGAAGGGGATCCTCTGCTGTGAGGTGGTACCAGAAGCTGCTGCTGCCGCAAGAAAATCCACAAGTCCACGGTCCACACTTGTACAGAGGACACTGGCAACTGCTGAAGTGCGGCCTGGTGAAAAAGAAGGCCAAAACAGCTCCGTCTGAGTCTGTTCTTTTAGCCTCTGGCTGAGGAGGAGCAGACTCCATCACCCTGGTTCAGTTTTGTTGAGCCTGAAGCCTTTGTGGCTGGTGCCTCTGTGGACAAGAGACTATGGAACAGGCAGCCCCCACTGTTCCTGACACAAGTCTCACCACCCTGTCCAAACAGATCCTCTCCCCTCTCCACACAATCTCACCACTCATCCCATTCTCTATCCACAGAAAATCAATTTCAAAATAAATCAGCCCACAAAACCATCCTATATTCCCTCTCAACAGGGTCATTGAAAAAGAAGCAACCCCAGCTGCCTCTCTATTTTGGGAGCAGGTTCAGCTCATTTGGAGCCGGCTTCACTCCAATACTGAGTCTAACTGGGTCAGGCCTAGACCCGCTGGTTCCTCCCAAACAGGAACCAGTGTGTACAAACGGACAATACCCACATCAACTATCCCAGCCTCCCCACAGGCTGAGGATATTGAAAGACAGGATTCCTCTCCACTCCATATTGTGTGCCACACTGTCCCCCACTCATATCTCCTCCACACCCTGAGCCTGAGTCTGCACGAGGTGCCCACGCTGCTAATATAGACCAATCAGCTGCTCAGCCTCAAACTTCTGCTCCCCATGATACAGCTGTTCTACACCAAACAGCTGCTGAGGGACCAACAACCCAAGCTGATGAACCTCAGGGATCACACCATCCCTCTGGTGAGGCTGCTCCCTTCATGCACATTCCATCAGCAGGTTTCACCACTGCTGATGTTGAAATGCATATCCCATCTCCCAATGATGAGGTGCCTTTAGACCAAGGCACTGCAGAGGGAACCACCACTGGTCTTCATGAGGGTGTTGCAACACAAGCAGCATCTGAGAGGCCCCATACATCATCCCCTTCTCCTAATGATGCAGCTACAGCCGCTGCTGAAGGACCCCTTGACCCCTCCAAGCTGGGCCATCTTACTTTTGCTCAGGCTATGGAGCTTCTGTCCCAAGTCTCTCTTCCCTCTCCATCACATCCTCAAACACCTGCCTCATCATCCTCCTCTCCCTCTACCCACTCAAAACAATCCACCCATACCCCACCATCTTCCCAAAGACCTGCTTTGAAGGATCAGCTTTCCTTTGCTGACCAACAAAGTTGGTTCTTTTGGAAAACACCAATGCACTCCCTACCATCCCATATCTCCAGAACCTGTGTCTGAGCAGCCTCCAAAGGCTTTCTTTGATTATGTTTTCAATAGAATCCTTCCAGTCACTCCCCAACCGACAACTCTTCACAGCTGATTGCACTCACTGCACAGCTGCAAACTGTATCCAACTCTCTCTCCTCTATCCTCTCCTTACAACAGGACTCAGTGTCCTCTATGGCAGCCATTTCCCAACAGCTGTCATCTCTCCTCAATTCTTGCCACACTACCCTTCCTAACACATTGGCCAGCCTGAACACTCTTATTGGCTCTCTATCAACTTCTGTGTCCTCAGACCTTGCTGATGTGCAAGATACTCTTGAAGTCCATCTTGCACAGCTTCAAAGCCTGTTGTTCACAGCTTCTAATAGAGAAAACGTTGTTAAGCTGACCACTCTTGCTGATTCCCAAGCCTCTTCTCTTCAAGCCTGTCTTTCCCAGCTTGCAGAGGTTAAGGACAACCTGGCTTTCTTAGTGACAAGCCTGGTTGGCCCCAAACCTGCTGCCAAAACTGCTGGTAAGCCTGCTGACTTTGTGTCTTCAGGCAGACCAGGTGTTGAAGGTGCTGTTCCATCTCCTTCAAAGGGGGAGAAGTCACATGCCTCGAAGACTAAGTCTAAGGGGGAGAAAACTTCTTCTCCTAAGGAGAAAGCAGTACCTACAACTCCCACTGGTCAACCAGCAGGGACATCTACATGTATATTGGAAGGTGCCTCCCAAGCTGCTCAGCCTACTCAGGTTGAATCTCCAAACCTTGCTCACTCTAAGGGGGAGGTATTCATTTCTGAGGACAGGCCAAGCAGTAGAAGAAGGCATCTGATCTTAGAAGAAGAAGAAGAGGAAATTCCTGAAGTTGCTACAGCAACTAAAGGAAAAGAAAAAGCAGCCATTGATCAACAACAGCAGAAAGCAGCTGATCTTAAGTTTCACAAAGCCAGGGCAAAGGAGATGGGTCTTCCAATGCACAAATACTTTGAGTTCAGAGAAGAACAGCTTCAAGCCCTGGAAATATTAAGAAAAGAAGAACAATCTGCCAAAGCTGCTAAATCTTTTGCGCTTCAAGAGGCAAGAAAAGCAAAAATGTCTTCCTTGGATGTGCAAAAGAAATTAATGGAAGTTGCTAAGGAATCAGCAGGAGAAAAGGAGGGAGAAAAAGCACAGGGTGCTCAAGTCTCTGTGACCAAGACTCAAGTACCCTCTGCCAGAGCCAAATTCCACTTTGACAATGTGGCTAGAAAGAAATTTCATGATGTTGCTAATAGAAGGCTTGCCAAGGAAGCGATTGTCAAAGCTGTTCCCATTTCAAGAAAAGGCACACAGTGGAAGCTTCAAATCACCAGGATGGCTGCAACAGGCCCTGAAATGGAATCCTACGATCACACTGATGTTGCACAGATGGGATACAGGGAATGGGTGGAACTGGCAGTTGCCCTGAGCCAGTCTAAGTTAGAAACGGCTAAGACTATCAGGGCATACATCAAGAAGCTGATGGAGAGAGTAAGTGAGCTGGGCCTAATTCCAAAAGAAGTAAGAGAGGGTGTCTCTGTGACCATACCCCCAAAATAAAGGCCATAAGGACAAGAAGGATACAATGAGCTGGGAAGAACTTCCTTATTATGATTGAACAAGGAAGATTAATGCTGTGGAAATTAAAGGAGTTTGACACCACAGCCCTGCCTGAAGGAGTTCGAATTTGAAGATGGCAAAGTGATATTTGAAGAGCTGAGTTAGGGCATTTTTTTGTAGATCCCTTATCTCAGAAGAAATGTTTTCAAAGAGCTTCAGACCTACACAAAGTTGGTCTTAAGCAGCTTGCAGCCTTCAGAATTGCCACCTCCTTCAGACAGTCCAGCTTATGGAGAGCAGCCATCTGGGATGAGCTGAAAGGTTTTTATGACAGAGGTGAGCTTCAAGATTCTAACTTTATGTTTCTCAGAGTTGAAACTGAAGAAATGGAAGAAACAAGGGAAGAACTTGAAAGAAGATTCAAAGAAGGGATGCCAACTCCTGTCCAATGAAGTCCACCTGCCATCTGGGTAGGTGAAGAATGGAAGCTGTCCATTAGTTGGACAGGCTTGCTATTATTTGCTCCCAACCCAAACAGTCCAAATCTCCTGTACATTAGTTGTACCTCTTGTACATTAGTTGTACTCTTGTAAGAACATGTGTTGTTCTAGTGTAATCAAGAATCAGTGTATATATAAACTGATCTTTTACTTTACTGTAATGTTGTAATTTCAATTCAGCAAAATGTACTATAAATATATATAGTGATTTTTGATAAGACCAACTTAGACTGGTTATTGCAAATAGGGGGAGATTGTTAGGCACAAAAAGGCCTCAGTCAAACCTGTTCTACATCTGAGGGGGAGATTTATAATCAAACCTGTTGATGCATTTGAAGGTTGAATTTAAGGCCTGTTATACGCCTTATTGAAACCTGAAAATGATTAGCAATATCAGTCTAAAGATGTTCTATATGTTGCATGTGTTGCAACTAAGACAGTTTGTCCAAGCTGCTCTGTCTGCTGAACAGGCTGGACATAAACTGTCTACGCTGCTCTACACTGTTGAGCAGCTTGGGCAATTTTAAAGTGTTCTGTTCTTTGTGAACAGAACCTGTTCTTTGTGAACAGGCAAAACACTTTATGGAATATGTTTCCAAGTCATCATGTATTGTTTTTGACTACAAGATCAGTTTACAAAGTCGAAGACAAAGTGGAAAACAGAACTGCTCAGCCTGCCCACGCTGTTCTGTAACATGAAGACAAAAGGATATTTGAAAAAGGGTGACAGACCTTTTTCTTATATCAAAATAGGCCTTTACAAGGAAGAAAGACGCAAAGTTGACATTCCTAAATTAGTTAAAGGCAATGCAACAGTAGACAAAGTAAAAAGACAAAAGTTCTGCACATGTGAAGACAAGTCTGCTTTTCAGAAAAGTGCAGAAAAGGTTATGTTGTCTTTTCAACAAGACTTCTCCTTTTTCATTCCGTCCAATGAAGATGTTTCTCTTAGATCCTCTAAGTGAGTATAAAAGGAAGCTTCTAAGGACAGAAAGAAGTGTGAAGAAAGCTAAGTGCTGAAACCAAGAGTGAACGTGCAAGTGTGATTTTCATGCATGCAAGCCTTCTGTGTAAACCAGTATCTGTGTGTCTAAGCTGTTTTACACAAGCTGTTCCCTTAAGTCTTGTAAACACAGTGAGTGCTTCTTAGTGAGTGTATTCATTGTATACTAGTTTGAGTTTGTCTTAGACTAGTGAACATACTGTTGTATCTGTCATCTCAGCTTGAACTATTCCGCATTCAAGCTTGTTTGTAATTAACAAATTGTTGATAATACATACAAACATTGAGAAAAGAGTGTGTAGTTTTTAAATTGCTGTATTCACCCCCCCTCTACAGCTTATAACTATATACTTTGGGAACCTCTCGGGACCTACAACTAGTTTTTTGCAAAATAAGGTACAACCAATTGAAACAGTGAGAGTCTAGGAAAGAATCATTGAGTTGAAAAGAATAGACAAAGAGAGATTTGTCAATGTTTTTTATCTTGTATTCACCATTCTCTGCACAGATCAAAAAATCTACAAATTTCATGCAGAAGATTTCTTTCACATCTTTATTGAAGATATTGAACATTTGTTTGACGAATTGTGTAAAAACAAGCGAGAAGAGAACTGTCAGTTTGCTCTCAAGGCAGTATTCCATTTCATGCATACGAAGATGGTTTTAATGTCCATACAAGATATTTAAATTGGGATGGAAACGGGCATGAGGAGAATAAACATGACAGCACTCAGAAGGGATTTGAAAGAGATTGATAAGTACCGTGTGTTAACTACAAGAATAAAGATCACTTGAAAAAGGCATTGAGGATAACTGAAATCAACAAGTATTTAGATGGAACTCTTAGAATGGTAGCAATGTCACTGAAAGGAGTTTTGGATGAAGACAAGTTGAAGTGATCAAAAAATGTCATGTGAAAAGAAGAAAGACTGATGACTGCAGACTTTGTGTCAGAAGTTGAAATCAGATTAAACAGTCGTCGAGTTATCAGAAGGTTCGAGAAGAAATTGGGCTATAAAGAAGGCATCTAGGCTTAACATCCATAAAAGGGGGAGATTGTTGGTATTATGTTTCCTTTATGGAAACTAAGTCTAGGGACTTATATTGTAATTTTGTTATAGTTGCATTGTATATAAATAGAAATGTCAATGTAACAGTGTGGGTAAGTTGTTCATTGTAAGAATTCATATTGTATCATACTGTACTCACTGTACTTATCAATCAATCATTTGTCTAGTTGTGTCAATCTCTTTATATTATTTAGATCTTGATTAACATATTAGATTTTGATATTATCAATAAGAATCATATATGAATGGTTGCGAGCTATTAAGATTTTCAAAATAATTTTTCACTTGAGTAGAAGAGAAGCCTGAGTCGTTTTTAGTAGAGAACCAATTATGCCTATTGTTAGATGTTAGATATCTAATTTTGATCTTGTGGATTTCTTTTATCATAAATATTATTAGTTTGTTTACTTGTAATTTATTTCTAGACGTTGTTTAAGTTGTCTCTTTTATATTAAAGTACAGGGGGTCAATCTATAATTTAGTGATACTTGCTTTTTTTCCCTTGTCAAAAAGGTGTCCTAGGGTTGTGTGTAATAAGATTTCATTATTGAGAATACACTGATTACAGCCGCTGCATTTTATCAGAGAACATTCTCTTTGTCATTATTTCACCATCATTTCTTCAATCATTGAGTTTATATTCTGTTTGTTGAATGTTTGAGTGATTAATATTCATACGAGTGCTGATTATATCTGGGAATTTCATATTAGCAATTGGTATCAGAGCTCAGGAGGTGGATTTCAACTTCATTCATTCGGATTATGCTGCTTTTCTTCGCTGTTCATCTCAAAGACCCACGGTTTGATCTTTATTCCCCATAAATATTTCTGTTTTTCGTGTTTTTTCTTCCTATAATCATCTAGTATTCATCCCTTAGTGTTTTAGAGCTATTTAGGTTCAATCATTACCTGTTTATGTCCATCTAAATCTTATTTTAAGTCTGGAAAAATATGGTTTTTTCTTTTGGTTTTGGTCCATTTTTAAACAATTTTTAGGTGTTTTGGTATATCTTAAGTACTTAAAAGTGTTCAAAAGAATTCTCCAATCATTTAGAAATTGTTTTTACGCCAAAATATGCTAGTTTTAATTCTGAAAATATTCTAAAATTTCATAACTGTTGCATTTCGGACCCCATTTCGGACCTTAGTTCAGTCCACTTTGGACCATATTTCGGTGTACTTTGGTCCATACTTTTTTCAAATTCAGACCTCACTTCGGACCACCCAAAGTTCTGATAAAGTAATTTTCAAACACTTATATTAACTTGTGCTTTCATTTTTAATTTCATCTCGGACCATCCGAACTTCGGACCCAATCCGAATTCGGTATTTTCAGTTGAAAATTTTCCTATGTGTTCATCCGAACTACCCACTGTTCATTCGAACTTCGGTCCATCAGAACTTGTTCATCCAGAATTCGGTCCATCCCTATAATCACTTTTCATCCGAACTCCGTCCCATCCGAAGTCAACTGTTCATCCGAACTCCGTCCCATCCGAAGTCAACTGTTCATCCGAACTTCGTACCATCCAAGGTACTATTCATCTGAACTTCTGCTAATCTGAATCCAGTTTCCACCTTCAAGATCTCGTTCTTTCAAATCAGCACCATAAAAGTCATGTCTCAAGAGGCCCTTATCCGGATGAATATGAGCAGTGGAAGTCCAGATTTCTTAAATTTGTCATCATGCAACCCAATGGCAATCTTATGCTCCAATCCATTTCCGAAGGCCCAGTCATCTATTATCCGGAAATTGCTACAAGACCCGAAGTCGACCCACGTGTTCTCGCACCTAAACTTGAACGTGAACCTGCAAATGAGGCAGAGAGAGACAGGAAACATGCAGACAAAAGGGCTGAATATCTGATCTATCAAGCCCTGCCCACTGATATCCTTGTCGGTGTAGACAGCAAGATGTCTGCCAAGGAAATGTGGGATGAACTGCAGGTTCAGATGCTAGGGGCCGACTTAGATTACAGAGCTAAGACTGAGGAGGCAAAGGCTAAGTTGACCGAGTTCAGACCCAAAGACGGGGAGTCACTACAGGCCACTTTCACCAGATTTTGTGTTGTTCTAAACGAACTCAACAAACTGCACATTAAGAAAGACAAGGTTGACATCAACATCCAGTTCTTTGCTGCCTAAGCCCCTGAATGGCAAGTTGCATGTCGAGCCATGAGAAGAGTGTTGGACATCCCAAACGTGTCTATCAATGTGGTTTTCAAGGAGCTGAAATAGTATCGGGGAGATGTAGACCACAAGAAGCAAATGGCGAATCAGTTAGCATCCCTGTTACAATCTGCCAACACGGGCATTAAACCAGCTTATTCTCTGGCCCTGATATCCAACAAGAACCTCTCTACTGCATCCTATACTCAAGGATCATCATCATCCCAATGCCGATATGCTTCTCCTCCGCGTGACATAGACGTTTCTCCAATAAGACTAACAATCGGCTCCGCTGCAACACCGGCCCGCGGAGGTATTCGGATGATAAGAGGGATGAAAGACGTGATGAAAGGAGAGATGACTATTGTCGAAATGACATGAGGGATGATTATAGGAGAGATTACAGAGATGACCGGCGATATGATGACAGACGGGACTATCGGGATGACCGCCGTTATGAAAGGCGAGACGATAGGAGAGATGATCGCAGAAATGGTAGACGCGATTATAACCGTAGGGATGATCATCGAGAGGATAGACGGGATGACAGACGTGACGATCAAAGGGAATATGATCGTCGAGACAACCGAAGGGATGATAGTCGAGTACCTCGTCGTGCCGACAATAGCCCGGTTGAGAGGAGAGATGAAAGGCCAAACCGGGCCACTTTGCTCGGGAAAACGATAACAAGTATGAATGGGATGTTGGATATTACGAGCGGAAGCTAGAGGCCGCTAAAAAGAGATCTGATGCTATGGCTCTGGTTGCGCAAGAAGACTATTGGGATGACGCAGATACTAATGACGAAGATGACAAGGGTAAGAATTGCTACATGGCGGATCATAGTGGATTGGCTGATTATGCTACAACGTGTGATTGAGATTCAGACAATGCTGTTGAAGGGGAGACACCGCAAAATCCACCAGCATGTCTGATGGCCAGATCCGAGGATCCAGAATGTTCATCATCAGATTCTGAGGCACGTGAGGTACATTTCTTTTACATTCCAAAGTATGTAAATAATTTATTTGTTCATAGTGAATATAACATGCACACACATAATGTTGATCTAGAAGCTAAATTAAATGCTGATACGGAAAAGTCTGCCAATGCTGAACATCTAGCCCAAACATTAAAAGAGTCATCTGAGTTATATCAAAAGAAGTGGTTAACTAATCATAACGTGATAAAACAGATGCTAATTGAAACGGTAGATGTTCAGGATAGGAATACGTATCTAGAACCTTGTATGGATAGGCTATCAAACGAAAAGCACTCATTAAAATCAGAAATATCTGTTCTATCAAAACAATTAGAGACGGTAAGTATGGAAAACATAGATAGCTTAGGAAAATATAAAATGATAGAAGAAGAAAGAATAGGTTTATACTCTCGCATAAAGACCCTTGATGATGAGTTTTTAAAACGGGGTCAAACGTAACAAACTATTCACTTAAACCAACCCAAAGAGACTAGGTTTTATCATTCCAAACAAGGAATTGGTTTTAAAAATCCTAAGTACTTGGAAAAGGCTCAACAAGTTTTATCTATCTTTTATGACATGAATTACATGGGTGTTGGGCTTAAATCCTTCTTTTTCAAATCATCAACAGAAGTCTTAACCCAAGAGGATGAGAAACGTAATGGAAATAAACAAAAAAAAATATCTTTTAAATATGAAGAGCTAAACGAGAGTTATGCTTATAGGGTACCCACTCTAGAGGAAGTTTTCTTGTCTAGTTATTCTGAAACTGAAATGAAAGCAGAACCAGTCATACCAATCCCTCATATTTACATTGCTACAAAAGTTCTACAACACAAAATTAATGTTTTAGAAAAGGAATTAAAGTCAACTCAAAAGAAAGCTCTTGATTTTCAAGAAGCTCTTCTTAAGAGTGAGGAAAAATTGGTAAATCAAAGTTTTCAACAAACTGTAGAATTAACTGTCTACAAAGAAAAATTTGGCATGGTTTCTCAAAGCTTAAATGATCATTTAAAAGAGCCAAAAGTTTCTCATCCTACCAAAATCCCACACGTGTCATCTGACAAAGGTAAAACTAAAGTTGAAATTGTTTAATAGGCTTTAAAGGTGAGTGCTCAAAACCTTTCAAAGCTGAGGTTTCAAAGAAGACTCAGATTCAATCCAAGTCTTCTAAGAAACCCACTCACCAAGAAAAAGAAAAATCTCCAAAATCTAAGTTTTCCATGCGTACTGACTCTCACTGTTTTGTTCCTACAGATCATGTGAGAAGAGTGCAAAGAACGTCTATCCAAGATTTTACAAGTTTTTTTGTGAAGAAGGCTGAGATGCCAAATGATTTTGCTTCTAGAGATAGGTTGCATGTAATCTCTGAAGACAATGATTGTAATGATGTAACGGATTCTATTTCCTGTTTGAAGTATTCATTTGGTGACTTGTTTAAATTATGTCCAACTTGTTTTAGACGTCAAGTACCTGAAATGAATGATTTTGTGCCTTATCCTGCTAAAAGAATTCGCAAAAAGAAAATAAAAATGTTGCATCATCGACCATCAAAAAAAAATGAGACTTGTACTTTGCCAAGGCCCAAAACCAAAGCGGATGAAGCGACCTTCATTAGATACTCATCCAACTCGAAGGCATATCGTGCATTTAACACTCGCACCAGGACAGTCAATGAAAGTGTGCATGTCACATTCGATGAATTGGCTGAACTTGCACTCGAAGTTGATCAATCAGGACCACGCATTACACCAATGCCTGGAGACTCTTCTTCTCAATATACTTCTTTTTCTCCTTCTGAATTAGTTAACTTATTTGATCCTTTTTATGTAGAATTCTTTGGTCCTAGTACTAATGTTTCTAATGTTTCTTCATCTATAGGTAACACATTCAACAATTCAACTACGCAACAAATTCCATCTGATCCCTTTTCATCCACTTCATACCCTCATCCATCAACTTCATCCACAAATACATCTGCAGCTTAATCTACTCCAAAAATAACCTCACACATCATGCCAAACATCCTTCCTTCACCTGAACACATTGAACCCGAACAGGAACCAGTGGTACCTTCACTAGAAACCATTGACCATGAATCATCATCCATTCCCACACTCACCATTGAGGTTCCATCTCGTTCACCCATTCCACTCGAGACAAAATGGACCTGAAGTCACCCAACTGATAAAATCATTGGTCATGTCTCAACCGGTGTCCAAACTCGAAGGGCGTCCGCTAATGAATGTCTCTTTGCGTCATTCCTTAGTATGAAAGAGCCTACTCGTGTGGATGAAGCCTTAAAAGGTCCGGACTGGGTTGTTGCAATGTAAGAAGAGCTCAACCAGTTTGAACAGCTCCGAGAATGGCGGTTAGTTCCCAAGCCTAAAAACCAAACAATTTATCGGAACGAAGTGGATCTACAAGAACAAACGAGGCGAAAACGGCATCGTGATAAGAAATAAAGTGAGACTTGTCGCCAAAGGCTACCGAAAACAAGAAGGGATAGATTATGACGAGACCTTCGCTCCAGTTACACGGATTGAAGCTATCAGAATCTTCTTGGCGTACGCGGCACACAAAGACTTCAAAGTGTACCAGATGGACGTCAAGACAACATTTCTTAACAGTGAACTTAACGAAGAAGTGTACGTTGAACAACCACAAGGATTTGTTGATGCACATAAACCTGACCATGTTTATGTGCTAAACAAAGCCCTCTATGGTTTGAAACAAGCACCTCGCGCATGGTATGATAGTCTCTCTAACTTTCTTATCTCAGTTGGTTTGAGCAAAGGTGTGGTGGACACTACATTGTTCACAAAAAGGGAAGGTCCGCACATAATTCTGGTGCAAATATATGTCGACGACATCATATTTGGATCTACTGACAGTATTTTCTGTAAGGATTTTTAATCTCTAATGGAGTCCAGTTTCGAGATTAGTGTGATGGGGGAAATGAACTTTTTCCTCGGATTACAAGTCAAACAACTTGAAAATGGGATTTTTGTGAACCAGTCGAAATATAATCTTGACATTCTCAAGAAGTATAAGTTAGACTCTTGCACGAGTATCGCAACTCCCATGGCGTCCAACTGTAAGTTAGACACCAATCCTTCTGGGAAAAGTGTCGATAATAAAACTTACAGAGGGATGATAGGATCCTTACTGTATCTGACTGCTGGTAGACCTGATATAATGTTTTCAACATGTCTTTGTGCTCGTTTTCAGGCTGACCCAAGAGAATCACACCTAACTACGGTAAAATGCATTTTTCGTTATCTTAAGGGTACACCCGATCTTGGTCTCTGGTATCTAAAGGGAACCGATTTTGATCTTACTGCCTTTTCAGATGCATATTTTTGAGGTTGTGGAGTTGACAAGAAAGACACATTAGGCGGAATACAGTTCTTGGGAGATAGACCGGTGAGTTGGTCCTCCAAAAAGCAGAATAGTGTTTCAACATCCACAGCTGAAGCTGATATGTAGCAGCTGCAAGCTGTTGCTCTCAAGTGTTGTGGATGATAACACAATTACGTGATTATGGATTCTCGCTCACCAACATTCCAATTTACTGCGATTCTCGAAGTGCGATTGCTATATCTTCCAATCCCGTGCAGCACTCACGAACGAAACATATAGATATTATGTATCATTTTATTAAAGATCATGTAGAAAAGGAAACAATTGAGTTATATTGTGTAGGCACTGAATATCAACTTGCTGATATTTTTACTAAAGCTTTAGACGAACCTCGTTTTCAGTTTTTAGTATCACATATAGGCATGTTGAATCCACCTTCTAATTAAAAATCCGACATTGTTTAAAATAATTCTATTTCAAACATCCATGTTTGAAATTCCTTTATTTTAGAAAATATCTGTTTTTTAAATTTAAGGGGTGTGTCGCAAAATTAAATCTCAAAATTTCTCTATCTATGTACATCTTTAATAATTAATGATCCTGACAAATTGCTATATGAATTGTTCATCACTGAGTGGGACGCAAATTTATCCAAGTTTGTCTGTATCATAAAAGTCTTAAAAGGTTCAAGAGCTTTATCTGAAAAAGAAAGGAAAAAGGATAGGTGTTTATCTGAGGGGGAGTATAATTAATATGTTAGTTTATATATTTTGTTGTTTTTAATGTCTCTATAACTTTAAGTTTTAGGTTGCTTAATTCTTAAATTTTAGGTTTAATATAATTTGTCAAAAAATCAAAAAGATTTTATGTGTTTTTAAATATATCAAAAAGCCAAAAACATTTTTATTTCTTTAACTTTCTATTTTTTCCTTTGTCTCAATCTCATTTTCAAAGAAAAATCTGAAAAAAAAAATTCAAAAAGATTTTTTATTGGGCTTTTTGTTTTATTAGTTTTATTTTTTTTGGTCCTTCCTTTTATTTTATTTGGCCCATTGTGTTGTAAAAAGTTTGAACCGGAGGCCCTCATCTCTTTATTTTTGGCGTGGATCCTTCCTCCCGACCCGACCCGCCCATCATTTAAATAGGCGGGTCAACGGTCAAACGCCACATTTCACATTTCTTCTCCTTTAAGTCTTTAAGTCTTCTTCCTACTCTCTCTCAACCGACAACGACAACCACCGCCGTTCCACCATTTACACCGATTCAAGCTCATCAAGATCCCGTTTTTCTTCATTTTTCTTGTTGTTTCAGTCTTCGGCACCATCAGGTATCCTCTTTTTAACTTTATTTCAGTCTTTAACTTCCTATTTAGGGTGTCTAATTTTTAAAATTTTTAAGGTTTTTGGTTTCAGTTTTTGCTTATTTTAGGACCTTTAATCTGTTATTTATATCATAGAGTAGTTAAGTAAAATGTTCATTGCATATTTTTAAACTAGGATCTGCATTTTTATACATTTTTTGAGCTGTTCACGTTGCATGTGCATGAACATTAGATGCTGCAAAATTTTCTAAGTATCGAATTCGGACCATCCGAACTTCGGATGAATTTAGTTAGAAAATTTCAAAAATTTCAACTATTTCAACTGAATTCGGACCACTGTTCATCCGAATCCGGACCACTGTGCATCCGAATTCGGTTCATATCAGCATTGTTTCATTTTTCAATTATTTCTCTAAGTTTTTCCATTTTCACCACTGTGCATTCGATTTCGGTCCCCATCCGAATTCGGTCCCCTTCCATACATTTCCATGCATTGTCATCCGAATTTCAAACTGAACCGAATTCGGATCACTGTTCATCCGAAATTCAACACTTAGAAGTTTTTTTCAATTTTTTCATTTTTGCATTTTTCATCCAAAAAACAAAAATCCAAAAATATTTCAAGTCCTTTGCATCATCGGTTAGAGTTAGGATTGTTGTTTGAGTGAAAATGTCTGTTCTAACATTGGTCTCTTAACGATTGACTTTGGACTTTTTTCAGTAGAATTCACATTTTACTGATAAAGACCCGATGCTTTAAACCGAACAGACAGTTTCTATTTCAGACTTATCCCAGACTTTGTATTAAGGTGTTATTCTGTTAAGACTTATATTCAAATTCTGATGCATTTCTACAAGACTCATGGTATCAAACCATTCATCATTCGCCCTTCCCAAAGAATAATACCCAACTCCCAGAAGAGTCCATCCTACCTCAATCACAATTTGTCGAGTTTTTCGCCCACAACTGGCAACTTGACATATCCACCTTACGCCGTGAAGCCGAGAATATCTCATTTGATATTCTCAAAGGTCACCCTCTTTTCTAGTCCCTATCCACCACCATATCCGTACCCCAAATCTACCTCCAACAATTCTGGCATCATCTCACATGTGTGTCTAATGTCAAACCCTACTTCACCTTTACAATCGACTGCGTTCCAGTCAAAATCACCACAGCAGCCATCCACCACATTCTCCGCCTCCCAGCTGAAGCCTTTTCACTATCCAGACTTGCCTTTGCCCCAATCCCTTCTCTTCTGGAAACCCTTGAAGAAATTAAGGCTCTTGGTTATGACGGCCCTCTATCAAAGCCCTTCAAATTCTGAACGAAGAACCTTCAAGCTCATTGGAGGGTTCTCTTCGACATCATCAATAAATGTTTCACCGCGAAACATTCTGGTCATGACTCGGCGTCGATTCAAGTCCTTTCAATGTTTGCAGCATTTGCTTATGATCGTCACTACGATTATGCTGCATTCATTTTTGACGAGTTGTAAGGTCTACCACTGCAAGATCTATCTAGACGCGGATCCGTGAACGAGTGCGGAATCCTCGTTGACGGCTAGACGGACAACTCTCAACCACAAAACACGGAGACTATTAGACGCTGAACGAACAACACACGAACGATCCTACGAACTAATTCTCTCCGAAACGACACTCACCTAGCTGATAAACTCGAGATCGCCTTAAGCTTAATTCCTCACGAATTCTGCTAAAAGTCTGCTAATGACTCGAGTCTATCCCTAATTATAGACCCTGATTCGAGTCTTATGTGGGCCAAACTCGAATCTGGCCCAAGGCCCATTCGAGTCTGTCCACAAGGACACTCTCGAATCTAGCCTTCATTCGAATCTAAGGCTACATTCGAATCTATCACAGATTCGAATGTCTACCTTTGTGTAATTCGAATCTAGCCAAATCACTTAAACACTTAAGTGATGAAACTTATGTTTTACTTATGTTTGAATTAATCTTTGACCTTTATGTTTGAACTTCTTGTAATATGTTACATCAAGTTCAAACACACAATCAATAAGAGACAAACACATATAAACATATATATGCAAACACTCGTCAAAAACACATAGCAATATCAATTAGACTGCTATCGTCACACAGGATGTACCAACAGACTCCCCCTTGACGATAGCTTCTAATAAATCACACAATTGATTTAAGAACTTTATTTATTGATTCAAAATACTACCAGCATACAAACCTTTCTCGACACATACCTTGACTACATTTTCATACTTACTTGCTTCACCGTCCATATGTGTGTCACTGGAGATCTTACAATTATACAAAATCTGAAGATCTTCTTTTGAGAGGTTTACCAGGTGAAGCGGGTCGTAGACTCTAAGAATGACTTTTTCTTCAAAATCCTCCATAACTGCTTCCCCGGTCTCAGTGTCGGCATACCACCAATGTAAATTCTGCAACACATTCTGTGGCATTCGCTTTAGAGGCACTTTCCTCAAACATTTAGCTGGTTTGTAATGAATCCTCATCCACGGTTGTCCAGTTAGAGGATCTATACGTGACTGATCCTCTACTCTTCTCCCGACCCTTGGATTCAAACGCTCGAATTTCCTTGATCTCCCCTCCTTTCTTATGATTCTTTCAATTACGCTCGCATAGGGATCATCGCCAATGTTTATCAAATCTTTTCATGCTAGCGCAGTGATTTCGATCTTTGGCAGGGAGTTGAACGCTTTTAATGTTCGCCTCATGTACTGAAGCCCGTCTTTTCTTTTAATTACAAAAAGTTGCAGATCTCTGTCAAAGAACCAACTTAAAATTCGCTCAGACAGCTTCCCAGTACCCGGCACTCTCATTGTCCTCTTAATCGCTAACTCCTTCTCTTCAGCCCTGAACCATAGCTTTCTTTTTTCTTCATTAGTTAGCTCTCTTGCAGGTTCTTCTGTCGATGGCTGAGGATTCAATGCAGCATTTACTATATCTACATTGACAATTCTATTTCCATCAATCATGTAGGTATCGGTAATAGGATTCTGCTGCACAACTATCTCATCAGCTTCATCATCCTCATCAGCGACTACCTCATCATCTGACTGCCAATCCACTATCTCTTCTGGCACAAACTCGCCTTCTTCCAGCTCTTCATCTTCATTATCAAAACGTACATCCAGAGGATCATCATCGAGATCCGTAAGCGCTTCAATCGTCTCACTGATTTCAAAGTCTGTAGGCTGTTTTGATGAACTAGCTTCTCCCATTTCTCCTTCACCTTGACTAGGCTCCCCCTGAACTTGTGTAACTTGAGCTGCAGGAAAATCTACAGGCTCATTCTCCTTACTTGCATCAAAATCATTGCCTTCGTCATCATCCTCTCTATGCTGCACTTCCTGATCCCTACAACTTGTCTCCCCCTGAGCTTGTAGATTTTTCATGAGCTGCTCAAGGAGGGACCTCATTGATCGGATTTCTGAAGACTGATCTGCAATAAAAGATTTTAATTCAGTGTTCTCATCGCTTACATCCTCCACAATCTTCCTTAATTCGGCATTGTCTTTGTCAAGATTTGCGTTATGCGCCTGGAGCTCGCCGACAGCCTTTGTGAGGGTTAGGATCTGAACATGCTGAAAGTCAACACGTCCCTTGAGTTGTACAAACCTCTGATTTTCAGTATATGCGGTTGAGGTAGATGGAATGGACTGAATGGGAGACGGAATGAATGGTGGTGGAATATATGGTTCATGATGCTGAGGTGGCGGTGATGGTGGAGCGGTGGCTTGAGGTTGGGATTGGGGAACTTCTGGCTGACTTGTGGATGCCGAAGAAGACCCTTGCATGAACCGATGACGTTTGGCACGTTGCCTCGTCACTAGCGGAGCAACTTCCTCTTCTTCAAAGTCCGAATCTTCAGATTCCCTTTCTTCTCTCCTCCTCGATCCTGCTGCTTCATTCACTACTAACCTAGCTCCATAGGTTCCGATGTGAATATTGGGATCTGCAGCCACTGATTCAGGAGCTTCAGCCTCCTGCTCCTCCATATCATCTGATTCTGATTCTGATGATGTCAAGCCTCCATCAGCCCTCTCTGGCTCATACTCCTCTACATCTCTAAAAACATCATCTTCACCTTCTGGTGGACTAAGCAGCTCACCCACTAATGCTGCGGCAACGTCTTCGTTTGCATGAGGCCCTGCCTCCCAAATTTCATTTAGCGTCTGGCAAAGCTGTTCAGTTTCACTCTGAATATTGGAGGGCCCGGCTTCTTGAACATTTGATGGCCCAGCTTCTTGAATTTGGGGCTGCTCGCTTGTAGAAGGCCTTGATGCCTGGATTTGACTCACTGCTGGTCTCTGACGGCGTCTTTGAACTCTTGGCTGTTGTTGTTGTTGACGTTGTTGCTGTTGTTGTTGTTGTGGAAACTCAACGACCCCTGCCCAGTTGGCATCTTCCGGGGCTTGAAAATCCCTATCCACAATAGCTCCGAACAATGGACGAGCAACAGGAACAGCCAATTTTCCTCGGTGTGAGGAACAATCAGCGAAAATCTGTTTGTCCATAACATTAACACTCAGAGAGTCATTTGACGGCGGCAAGTCTGGCAAGAAATGCCTAATCAGCATCATAATGAATCTAGGGTACATCAAAAATCTTTCCCTTTCTTGAGCCGCAATCTGATGAACGAACTCCGAGAAGAACATCTGTAAAAAGCTAAACTTCTGATTGTATACCAATGCAATAACCCCAGATTGGATCTTTGACACTATATAATCAAAACCAGCTTTCTTTGGCGCAAAACAGACCATGAATACGTGCACCAAGAATCTCCATTGCCCAATCAGGCCACTCTTCATGTATGATGACTTTGCAACATCCAAACTGTATCCCATCCTCAGAAAAGCAGTCTGCCTAATACTTAACGGAAAGTCAATAGGCCCATCTTCTTGTTCCTGAGATCCCAACTGCAGAACCTGATGCAACATGTCTGCAGAGAAGACTAACGGCTGTCCAGCGATTCTCGTTCTTAGAACTGTCGGGGTGACAGTGCAATCAACTTGTAAATGGTCGTAAAACTGCCGCACATATGAAATAACAATTGGGATGTTATGGTATAAAGCAAAGCTAATCCTAGATTCAGCTAGGAAATCCAAAACTTGGCGATATCCCTGCGCCTCAGGGATATTATTGTCGAGATTAAGAACCATATTATGCTTTGGAACAAAAGCTCGAACCGCCATTCTGCACAATAAACAAAACTGTTAGACTCATTAAAAATCAATAAACTTGTTTAAATTCAAATTTGTTTTATTTTGTACTTGTTTAAGTACAAAATCTAACACAATTAAATTTCTACAAGTTTAATAAAATTTAAATTAAACAGTGCAAATAAACAATAGATTCGAAAATAACAGATTCGAAGTGTCCATGTTGAGTGTTGTGGACAGATTCGAATTTTCCCTATTCGAGTCTAATGGACAGATTCGAAGATCATGGTCATCTCGAATCTAATGACAGATTCGAGAAACCCATGAACAGATTCGAAGTCCATGAACAGACTCGAAATGCCGACTGCCAATATGTCAACAAAAACCCAAGATTTTAACCATTTTGAACTTAGTAAATCACATACATTAGTTCAACTAGGTTCTAATCATTGATTTATGCTTTTAATTTGATCTTTTATAGGTCCAAACTTGGTAATTTAGCAAAAACCCTATTTCGACCTATAAAACTTCAAAATTTGACGATTTAGTCTAAAATTGTGCATAAAACTACACAAATCTTGTACAATCCGGTTGATTATACCTAGATGTATATGTATAATCGAAACACAAAGTAAGAGACTCGACAAAATGTCGTTTAGGAGGATTACGATAGACTCGAAGAACAGATTCGAAATCGCCTTTAGACTCGAGTGTGATAGATTCGAAAACAGTAAGTCTTAAATGACTTCACTGTTGACCTATTTATACCACCAACCCTCGATTCTAAGCATAGATTCGAATCTACTGACAGATTCGAAGTACTTCCTTATTCGAGTCTGTCCTTTTTCTACGGTATCGTGTAACCAGATAAACTATGCCAATTCTTTTACCCTAAGCTCAAGATAGTTCACACATTGTTTATTTTATCCAACTTTGAATGCACCCTCAGTAACTTTTGACCTTTTCCCTAAGTAAAAATTAAACTAAACTAAAATTAAATTAAATTAAAATAAAATAAACTAAGGTAAAAATAAAATAAAATAAAATAAAATAAAATTTTGACTAAAAAATTTAATCTAGACTTAAGCTATAAAAAATTTACAAGCTAAGCTAAATACTAAACAACATATTTTTGATGAGTATAGTCTAAGAGAGGTTCAATCAGATAGCGATGTCTGATACTAACTTTCAGTACTTAAACTTTCACACTTAGGAATTTTTGATTCCTTTGATTGTTTGTCGTGACACCCTTATTTAGCCAATTGTTGGTATTTTACCCCGTTAAACATTCTACATTTCGGAATATCCTTTGGCCTTTTTATTTATCAGGAAATTATCTTACGTGACTCAGACATAGACATAATTTTATGATCAAGGCACACAGACAAAGATTCTAACTTGTTGGTATTTGCAAACTTTCTTTAAAAGACAAACATCGGACACAGGTCTGTATTTTCATACAACAAAGTGTCTTAGTTCGACTTAAGGTTTATTTTTAAAGTTAGCAGACAGCGGTGACAGGTCTGTACTGACGTACAACAAAGCGACATATCTGCTAACCCGAATCTAAACAGAGACAACAGGTCTGTACTTACGTACAACAGAGTTGCATGTTTTCGACTCTCAGTTACATATGATATTTTTATTCTTTCCATTTTTAGATGTATTTGATGTTGCCATACATCCCCAGAAAGTTTGCATACCTCATTTAGACTCAATGTTTGTATGTCTTGCACATAAAAATTAAGACCGATTGGTCATACATCTAAGATAGTGACACGCTTGACTTTTTCTAGATTATTTTATTAGCCTTGAGATTCCCTATATGTATTATGCCTACCAACATATCAAACTAAATAAAGTATAACACTTAGGATTTAGTTGCATTATGTGTGAAAGCCTAAATACTTAGAGTCTGTAACGACTGTGCTAATTTTCGTCACTTTGATCCTATGTATCTAAGACTTAACTCTTTTTTCTGATATTCTCTTTTTTTGTATTTTTGTAATTTTCTCCATTTTTTCTTTTGTTTTTCATAAGAAAAGCAGTAAAATAAGCTAACCTACTAACTTACTAAAAATAGAAACTTACTAAAAATAGAAACTTTCCTAAATTAGCAGATTACTATAAAGAAAGAAATACTAAGACTCTAAATGAAAATAAATTACTACTATTAAGGCCAAATTACTCTGGGTTGCGCATTCCATTCAGTTGAATTAAATACTCAAACCGTGACTTATCAAACGCTTTGGTAAATAGATCTGCATTATTATCTTCTGTTGCCACTTTTACCAGTTTGATTAAGTTCTTTTCAGCACAATCACGAATAAAATGATGCCTTATGTCTATGTGCTTTGTTTTGTTGTGTTTGACTGGATTATTAGTTATAGCAATAGTAGACTGGTTATCTATCCTAATTGGAGTTTGAGTGTAAGCCAAACCGTAATCCCGCAATTGTTGTTGTATCCACAGAACCTGTGAGCAGCAACTACCAGCAGCAACATACTCGGCCTCGAACGTTGACACGGCTACCGACGTTTGTTTCTTGCATTGCCAGGACACCAGTCTCCCTCCTAGGAACTGACAACCTCCAGTCGTTGATTTGCGCGTCAAGCTGCATCCTCCGTAGTCAGAATCTGTGAACGCCTCCAACTCTAGATCTCCCTCCGCGTGATACCAAAGTCCCAGCTTCGGTTTCGACTTGAGGTATCGTAGAATCCGCTTTACAGCTTTCATATGCATTTCCTTCGGATTCGCTTGAAACCTTGCACAAATACAAACAGCAAACATAATGTCAGGTCTTGAAGCAGTTAAATACATAAGTGACCCAATCATGGCCCGATATAAGGTCGGATCCACATCGGTATCACTTTCAGTACCCGGCCCGAGATTGTGATTCACTTGAATCGGCGTGCTGAAATGGGCAGTCAACTTAGTTCCCTCCATCCCAAACCGTTCTAATATGTCATAGACATACTTAGTTTGATGGATAAACATCCCTTCCTTCTTTTGGTCAACTTGTAACCCTAAAAAGAAATTTAACTCTCCCATGGCACTCATCTCGAACTTAGACTTCATCACCTTCTCGAAATCTTTGCACATTTGTTCGTCTGATGATCCAAAGATGATATCATCGACGTACACTTGTACCAAGATAAAGTGATCGCCCTTCCTCTTAACAAACAAGGTACTATCTATCCTACCCCTTTCAAAACCGTTCTCTAACAGATGGTTGGATAGAGTCTCATACCATGCCCTAGGTGCCTGATGCAATCCATAAAGAGCCTTATCTAAGCGATATACTCTATCAGGATATTTTGGATCTGTAAATCCGGGCGGCTGTTCTACATACACCAACTCCTTCACTTTCCCATACAGGAAAGCACTCTTAACATCTAGTTGATATACCTTAAAGCTTTTGAAGGAGGCAAACGCTAGAAACAACCTAATGGCTTCCAGCCTTGCTACTGGTGCAAAAACCTCGTTGTAATCGATTCCCTCCTCTTGGTTGAAACCCTTTAAAACTAACCTCGCCTTGTTGCGCGTGACTATACCCCGATCGTCTCTTTTG
>JAANYP010004669.1:24213-36713 GCA_020465985.1 Centrapalus pauciflorus
TAGGCTCTACTTGCGATATGAAACATGAATAAAGACATGTGTGATATGCCTCGGAGTCATTTATCATCGACAACAACACGGTGTTGTTATTTACACTACTCCGAGTCTTCACACCCTCGTTAGGATTTCCTATGATGCTTTCTATTGGATGGTTCTTGTTAATCCTAGAGGTCTCTATTTCATCAACCCTTAGATTATCTCCTAAGTTGGATCCTATTTCACCTAATGGGGGAACAGGCTCAGCTTCTACATTTTCCTCCTCACGGACGTTTTCCTCAGAGTTGGAACTCGATGCTTGAGTCTGATTCTCAGTGGTAGGTGTCTCTTGATCAGCAACTTCTATAGACCCATCTACAGTCGCAGTAGGCTCTGATGTAGATTCGAACGTGGTCCTCGGAAAGATTTGGCCTTCGTCATTTAGGTGCAACGTCGCCATGTCTTTTTCGATTGTACCTGCAGTATCATCCAAAGGAATGTTAAATGACTCAAACAATATCATAGTCAAATAACCATTCCGGACTAGTTTGGAGTTCATGTGTATAACTTGTGACTTCAATATTATACACAATCTCCACAGTACCACTCGTTTTGTTAAAAACCCGTTTGTTTGGTGAGTTTGGCACATAACCTAGGAAATATCCTTCGTCAGCCTTTTCACCAAACTTCGGTTGATGTTTTGTTCTTAAAAGTCTGCAAGGTACTCCAAACGGTTCGAATCCAGTTAAGTTAGGTGGCCGTTTATTCAAAATTTCATAGCATGTTTTGTTCAATGATTTGACTGTAAGGACTCGGTTTAAAATGTGGCACGCGGTATTCACTGCCTCCCCCCAAAACATGGTAGGAAGCTTTGAATCCGAAAGCATAGTCCTTGCAGCCTCAATCAAAGTTCTATTTTTACGTTCGACCACCCCATTTTGTTGAGGTTCATATGGTGCACTGAATTGATGCACTATGCCCTTTGATAGGCAATATACACCAATTACAGTGTTTTTGAATTCAGTCCCATTATCACTACGAATATGTTTAACCCTAGTTCCGTATGAGTTCTCCACTTGGTCCAAGAACCCGATGAGCTTTGCAGCCGTCTCGTCCTTCGTACCTAAAAAGAAAACCCAAGAAAAACGTGAGTAATCGTCGGTGATAAGTAAGCAAAACCAACTACCTCCTATACTCCTTTTGTTGATAGGTCCGAAAAGGTCCATATGCAACAAATCGAATGTTGAGGCGATTGAATTTTGTTTCTTGGACTTGTGTGCCCTTTTATGTTGTTTGCCCTTCATGCACGGTAGACACTTGTCCTTGAACTGAAAACTCTTCAATGGCACACCCTGCACCAATCCATTCTTCGTTATGTAATTCATCTTCCTTAGGTGCAGGTGAGCCATGCGTCTGTGCCATAGTACGGATTCCGTCTCTGAAGCTTTTGATAGTAAGCAGATCGGACCCATCGAAGTATCTGGCTTGTTCATATTGAGCATGTACAAGTCATTCTTCCTTGGCGCCCGCATCAATATCCAATCTTCAGGTATCTTGAATCCAGGCTTCAGCACTAACGCCTCAGTGGCAGTAAATAACACCGAGTTCTTCTTATCACAGATTTGAGATACACTAATGAGATTATGAACCAGTTTATCAACATGATAAACTTGATCCAAAGTAATCGTCCCATTAGTGACTTCTCCAGTTCCAGTGATGTTTCCATCCTTGTTACCCGCGAATGATACGAATCCCCTATTACCCCCCTTGAAGTCTGTGAGAAGACTTCTTTCCCCCGTCATGTGCCTGAAGCAACCACTGTCGACGAACCATTTTGTTGTTTGGACCGGTAGTTATCTCCTGCACATGAAAGAAAATAGGTTAGTTATCACGGGGAACCCAAGCCATGACTGACTTGGTAATACCATTCTCGTCCACATACGTGAACTCTTTCAAGTACCCATCTCGCCTTTCAGGTGACTTGGGCCTTTGAACTGAATTCTGTTGTGGTGCCGAGTGAGTTAAGTTCACTCTTTGCCTTGGTGTAGGCATTTGTTGTGGAGCTCTAGAATAATTCCTATTATATGCCATTTCTGACTGTGATCCTTGAGCTCTTACCGGTGCATACTGTCTAACTGGAGTATGTGACCTAACTGGAGTGTGTGACCTGCTAGGTGTGGTGCTCCTATAGACTTGTTGAGGTACTGACCTAGATTGATTATTGACACGATTCGGTGAATTTGTCCTAGTCACTTCCTTTGGTCCAACCTTAACCGGTGTGTTTTTCACAACTTGTTTGGGTGCGGCCTGCACAGTTTTCTCGGTAGGTTGAGAACTACTGCTGCTCGCCACACTGGTTGAGGGCTTGACAGGTGTTGGGTTCACTGTCTTAGGGGTAACATCGGCTTTCCTAAGTGGACAGTGAGAAGCAACATGCCCTTTCTCGTGACATCTGAAGCAAGACATCTTATCCATGGACTTTTTGTTTGTTCCCTTAGATCTAGGTGTCTCACTGGTGTCTACTTCCTTTGGTACAGCTATGATGTCTGACTCGTCGACCTGGTCAGCCCATGAAATTTTCTGTTTTCCTGCAGGTGTTTCACTAGAGGAAGACACAAATTTCACTTTCTTGACCTTGAAGGTTGAGTCAGCCACCTTAGGTGCATTTTCTACTATAGGCTCAGGTGTCGGTTCAGGTAGGTCCTCTAAGTCTACTGACTTGTCAGTTTTCTCCTGAGGCTGAGGCACATAGTTCGCATTGAACGGTGGAGGAATTTCATGAAAACCTAGACCTACAGGCTTCTTTGACTGTCTTTGGGCATCTAAGACTTTCCCTAGGTTTAGGCTCGAATTCCTAAACTTTTCCAGCTTGCTATTTGCCTCTGCTACCTTAACCTTGGTTTCTGCTAGCTCTATATCCTTGTCCTTAAGACTTTTCGTCAAGGCCTCTACGTGCTCATACATAAGTTCTATCCTAACACACTGCTCACTGAGTTTGTCTTTTAGAACTACTACGTCTTGAGCATCAGCCTTAAGCTTTTCTTTTAAATCTTGCTTTATATCAGTTAGACTAGCATTTTCAATTTTTAATTTTTCATTTTGAGCAGATATGGTTTTATGTGATTCTAAGACTAGATTTAACATATCATTAGAAGTAGCACACAAAGCACATAATTCTTGAAATAGAGAGTAAGATAGACTAACCTTAGAGTTATCAGATTCCACGTTGGCCATCTGAGCAGCAAACTCCAGCACCGTCTGATCATTCGCCTTCTCTACCCACATTGGACTACTGTCCCATGTAGTCTGCTCGTCCCCATCACATTCAGTTTCAGTAACTTCAGCCATGAAGGCTCTAGCATTGGACTCAGGATGTGAACTCCAATCATACGTACCATCTAGCTGTCGATCTGAAGTGACGTTCGATAATAGACCAGCTAGATTGGCTTGTCCAGTTGAGGAACTCGGAAGGTATCTTTGTTGGGACTGATTTTGGTACTGTCCCTGATGCTGACTCTGTCCTTGGTATGTCTCTACCTTCGGTCTCTGACACTCCCTGGCGAAGTGTCCCAATCCCTGACAGTTGTAGCATTTCACCTTGGACTTATCAAACCCGATCCCCTTGTTATTCATCTGTAAATTCCTTCCAGTTCTCTTAATGAATCTTTTAACCCTCTGGGTCACCATGGCCAGTTGCCACTTAAGATCCATTTCCTCTAAGTCATCAGGGTCGACCTGATCGTAATCTTCGTCCCATAGAGCAGGATCGTTTATCTTTCCCTGAACGCAATTTCCATAAGCGGCCACAAACGAAGCAAGTAGATTCAAATGTTCTTCCGCCGACTTTGCGCTCATTGGCATCTTCGAATAGCTCTGACTTGTCGATGCCTGTTGGACTTGAGGTTGCGGTTCTTCCTATCTTCCGAATCCTAAGAACGCGCGATTCAAAGAGTCTTCAGACTCTGCTGGTGATGATGTCTCTCCAGAGAAAAACGCTGTAGCAGACTTCGGTTCGGCTGCTGCTGAAGATTTTGACGTCTTTCCAAAATACATTGCTGGATTCTGGACTTGCTCATAATCAGTCTCAGTCTTCAGGAGCTCGAAGTGATATGCCCTCAACGTTCCCACTATATCGTCCAGAGATTGAGTGTAGTACTTGTCTTCATTCAGCTTTATCATTGCCACGTACATAGCCCACTTGGCTGGTAGGGCATCAAGAAGCTTGTTGTTCTTGTCAGTATCGGAAAACTCAATCCCGTGGCTCTCAAGTTCTGTCAATAGATGATAGAACCGGGTGATGATGTCATCCAGTTGTTCATCCTTTAACGCCTTGAAGATGGCGAACTGTTGTTTTAACAGCTCTATACGCTTTCTCCTAACCCGAGGATTTCCCTCACACCTCTTCTCAAGCGACTCCCAAAGTTCTTTTGATGTCCTCTGAGTCCGGAATGTGTGTAGAATATCTTGCGGTAACGCCATTCGGATTAAATAAAAGGCTTTGTTTTCGGCTTCAAATAATTTCTTGTCATCCTCTTTCATCATCTGGTATGACAAGACCTTTTGACGGCCTTCAACTTCAGATACCGGTGGAATATACCCTTCATCTATGCACACCCACATGCGCATATCATTGAACCGTACGAAATCGGTAAATCGGTCCTTCCACCAGTAATAGTCCTCGACCTTCATCAGCTTAGGTGGGGCGTTTGCCTTCCCAACCTCGTGGTCCATTTCTAAGAATTTCTGAAGATTTGACATCTTTTCTAACGAAATTGAATTTGAACTTAATTAATTTAATTCGAAACTGATTTAGATTAACTTTTTCGAATCTAGGTAGATTCGAAACTAATTAAGGGTAAATCTTTTGGGATTAAATTCGATTAAGTTTTAAAATTCAATTAGAATCGAAATTATGTCAGATTCGAGATATCCTTAGTGTCTATGGACCTTAGATTCGATGGTCAGCAAACTCGAAATTCAGCAGATTCCAAACAACAGATTCGAAACAATACTAGACTCGAAACAAACTCGAAACTAAACTAGACTCGAGATCCTATTCGAATGAAGCAACAGATTCGAAACAGGTAGATTCGAAAAACTCTGAAATTGACTCGAAAGGAGCGTATTTAGGTTAGACTCGAGACTAAAGTGAAACCCTAATAACCCCTATAGATTCGAGCGCCGCAAACTCGAAAAACGGCTAACACTTTCATTTTTTGACGTTTTGTAGATTAAATCACTGTTTTTCTAACGAAAAATAATGATTTCGATCAAAAACGTGAAAAACCACAAAGTGTTTCCCGAATATGAATTTGCTAAGCTTGAAAATACGTTTTTGAGAGCAAAACCGTCCAACTAGCGTCAAGAAACCTAGAATGTATCTGATGAACACGAAGAACACCAAGAACACTCCGTAGGCTCTGATACCACTTGTAAGGTCTACCACTGCAAGATCTATCTAGACGCGGATCCGTGAACGAGTGTGGAATCCTCGTTGACGGTTAGACGGACAACTCTCAACCACGAAACACGGAGACTATTAGACGCTGAACGAACGACACACGAACGATCCTACGAACTAATTCTCTCCGAAATGGCACTCACCTAGCTGATAAACTCGAGATCGCCTTAAGCTTAATTCCTCACGAATTCTGCTAAAAGTCTGCTAATGACTCGAGTCTATCCCTAATTATAGACCCTGATTCGAGTCTGATGTGGGCCAAACTCGAATCTGGCCCAAGGCCCATTCGAGTCTGTCCACAAAGACACTCTCGAATCTAGCCTTCATTCGAATCTAAGGCTACATTCAAATCTATCACAGATTCGAGTGTCTACCTTTGTGTAATTCGAATCTAGCCAAATCACTTAAACACTTAAGTGATGAAACTTATGTTTTACTTATGTTTGAGTTAATCTTTGACCTTTATGTTTGAACTTCTTGTAGTATGTTACATCAAGTTCAAACACACAATCAATAACACACAAACACATATAAACATATATATATGCAAACACTCGTCAAAAACACAATGCAATATCAATTAGACTGTTATCGTCACACAGGATGTACCAACACTTTTCACTCAAAGAGGCAACCAAAATCAAAATGCCTTCTTTAGAGGTGCAAAGGAAACTGCTTGAAGCTGCTAAGGAGTCAGCAACTGAAAAGGAAGGTGGTAAGGAACAAGGTGCTCCGGTCTCTGTGACCAAGTCAAAACAAGCATCTTCTGCAAGAGCCCAGATACACTTTGACAACTTGGCAAGGAAAAAGTTATTTGATGTTGCTGATAGAAGACTTGCCAAGGAATCTATTGTCAAAGCTGTGCCCATCTCAAGAAAAGGCAAACAGTTGAAATTACAAATAACCAGAATGGGTGCAACAGGCCCAGAACTGGAATCTTATGACTACACTGATGTTGCACAAATAGGGTACAGGGAATGGGTTGAGTTGGCAGTTGCCTTGAGCCAGTCTAAGTCTGAAACGGTTAAGACTATCAGGGCATATGTCAAGAAGCTGATGGAGAGAGTGAAAGACCTTGGCCTGATCTCAGAAGAACAATCTCAAGGTGTCTCTGTGACTTACCCCAAAATAAAGGCCAAGGGGAATAGAAAGGATTCAGAGCTGGAGGGACTCCTGATCTTAATTGAACAAGGTGACTATGCAGTAGAGATCAAAGGAGTTGACCACAGCCTGCCCAAAGGAGTAGAATTTGAAGAAGGCAAGCTGATTGAGGAACCTGAGTTGGGGGCATTTTTTGTAGATCCCCTGACAAAGAAGAAGTGCTTTCAGAGAGCATCAGACCTACACAAAGTTGGTCTCAAGCAGCTTGTAGCATTCAGACTTGCAAACTCCTTCAGGCAATCCAGCAAGTGCAGAGCAGCCATCTGGGATCAGCTCAGAGCTTCTATGAAAGAGGGGAGCTTAAACTAGGGGTGTTCAAGAAATTCCGAAACCGAAAAACCGATAAGAAAAACCGAAAAACCGTTCCGATTTTGAGGTTAACCGAACCGAATTTTTTAATTATTTTCAGTTTGGTTAACCGAACCAAAAAAAACCTTCGGTTTCGGTATCGGTTTAGGTTCACGATTTTGGTGACGGCCGTTTAACCGAAAAACCAAAATTTTTTTAATTTTATATTTTTTAACTTTTAGGCTTATAAATATTAACATTTATCCCAACGATAATTTAAAATTTTAACTTGTTTATTAGTTTACATTAATTGTTAAATCTAAAACTACAAAAAACTATTCTAGAACAATTTAATTCATAAAGATTATAAACTAGTTTTCTAGTCTTTATTAGATTTTTAAAGATAATATTTAATCTTTTAAAAATATTATATAGATAATTTATAGTTTTATTCATCTCTATTATCATTTTTGGCATTTGAAATTTTTAGAAATTATTTGTTGGAATTTTTAATTTGGAATTTAATTTATTAATTAATAAATGGTTAATTGGTTAACCTAATAACCGAACCGAAAAAACCGGTTAACCGGTATTTTCGGTTTAGGTTTAGGTTCACGAATTCCCCAAACCTGTATCTCCGGTTAACCATCCGAAATGCAATTTCGGTTCGGTTAACCATCCATGAACACCCCTAGCTTGAACATCCCAATTTTATGTTCCTCAGAGTTGAAATACAAGACTTGGAGGAAACCAGGGATGAACTTGAAAAAAATGTTTGAAGAGGGATTGCCACCACCACTGTCATGAAGTCCACCTGCTGTCTGAGTAGGTGAAGAATGGAAGTTGTCCATCTGTTGGACAGGCTTGCCATTATCTGCTCCCATCATCAACAGTCCAAATTGTTGAATTTTCTTGTACATTACTTGTACTTTGTTACATAAGTTGTAACTTTTATTTTTGCATCAGTTGTAATATACACTAGTACATTAGTTGTACTTTGTAATTACATATGTTGTTTATGTAATCAAAAATCAGTATATCTATAAACTGATCTTTTACTTTACTTGAATGTTGTAATTTCATTTCAGCAAAATGTATTGTAAAAATGTATAGTGATTATTGATTAAATCAGCTTAGACTGATTGTTGCAAATAGGGGGAGATTATTAGGCACAAAAAGGCCTAAGTCAAACCTGCTCTACATCTTAGGGAGAGATTTTTAATCAAACCTGTTTGATGCACTTAAAGGTATAATTTAAGGCCTGTTTATGCCATAACGAAACCTGAAAAGTGATTTGCAACATCAGCCAAAGTTGTTTACCCTGTTGCATTCGTTGCAACAAAGGCAGATTGTCCAAGCTGTTCTATCTGCTGAACAGGCTGGACATAAACTGTCTACGCTGCTCTATTCTGTTGAGCAGCTTGGACAGATTCTAAGTGTTCTGTTATTTGTGAACAGAACCTGTTCTTTGTGAACAAAATCTGTTCTTTGTGAACAGAACCTGTTCTTTATGAAAAGGCTAAACACTTTATGGAATATGTTTCCAAGTCCTCATGTATTGTTTTTTGCTACAAGATCAGTTTACAAGTCAAAGACAAAGTGGAAAACAGAAAATGCACTGCCTGCCTACGCTGTTCTGTTACATGAAGACAAACGGATATCTGAAAAGGGTGACAGACCTTTTCTTATATCAAAATGGCATTAGCAAAAGAAGAAAGATGCAAAGTTGACATTCCTCTTTTGGTTAAAGCCTTATGCAACAGTGACAAAAAGAAAAAGACAAAGATTCTGTCATATGAAGACAAATCTGCTTTATCAGAATGTGCAGAAAATGTGTCTTGTCTTTTTCGAAAGACATCCCAATATCTCATTTGTCAAATGAAGAAGCTTCATTGAGATTCTTAGTGAGAGTATAAAAGGAAGCTTCTAAGGATTGTGAGACATCAAGAGTGTGAAATCAGATCGTGCATTAAAGTGTGTTTTCCATGCATGCAAGTCTGCTTGAATATAACAGTGTGTGTGTCTAAGCTGTTTATACTCAAGCTGTCCATCTGTGTCTTGTAAAAACAGTGAGTGCATATAAGTGAGTGTAGTCATTGTATCTAGTCTGAGTGTGTCTTAGATTAGTTTAACAACTGTTGTATCTGTCATCTCAGCTTGAACCTTTCCGCAGTCAAGCTTGTTTGTAATTAACACTTGTTGAGAATATACACAAACATTGAGAAAAGAGTGTTGAGTTTTAAATTGTTGTATTCACCCCCCCTCTACAGCTTAGAACACTACACTAGGGAAACCTTTTGGGACCTACATTAACGCATAACTATAGAACAATCTACACCATAGAATTATAATATAACACTGATGATATGATGGTAAATATGCGATTACAGTTAAATTAAGGGTTGTCCACTAAGTTTGACTACTAACTTTGACCATTATTTCGACTATTTTAATATTGAATGTACATGCAGTGTTGCATATATGTTATATAATATGACTTCGATGTTTATTATGTGATCTAAATTGTATTTCGACATTGAATTATCTCGATATGATATGTTGAATTGTCGGCTGGGTAAATTTTTTAATACGAAAAATAAATACGTAAAATTTTTACGAAAATAATATATAATGAACGGTCTCGTTAAATTAAGGTAGTTCATCAAGTTTAACTAGTAACTTTGACTATTATTTTGACTCTTTTAGTATTGAATATATATGTAGTGTTTCATATATGTTATATAGTATTACTTCGACGTTGAATTTACGATATAAACTGTTACTTCGACATTGAATGATCTCGACATGTTATATTGCATCGTGTTCGGGCTAAAAAAAATTTAACGAAAAATAAACACGTTAAATTTTTTCGAAAAAAATATATCATGTCCGGTCTCGTTTTAAAGAGTATAAAATTCTCGTTTTTATGACATAATTTTTTTGATTTATAAATTAATCATATTAATGTTATTTTAGTTTCAAGAAATAGGATATTTATTTTGCTAATGTCAATCTTTTTGTTTATTCTAATCCTTACCCTTTTTACCATTGATTATATTAGAATATCACTAATACCAATCTTTTTTTCACTAATTTCAAACTTGATTCTTTTAATCAAGACCACTAATTTAATCTAATCTATTGACGATATTGGTTCTACAGTTCTACACTAAAATTGGTTCATAGATTTCACAACAATTAACTTGTTCACAATTGAACCCTAGTACATACATACATACATACATACATACATACATACATACATACATACATACATACATACATACATACATACATACATACATACATACATACATACATATATATATATATGTTCAAGATCTATGGAAAATCATCTTTGACTGGAGTACTGGAAAACCATATTGAATGTACATGTTCATTACGGTAAAGAGTTAAATTTAATGCACAACTACAATATACATATGTTCAAATGTGCATTATTATTGACTAGTTCACATCATTTACATGTTCATTAGGATAAAATGTTCTATTTCGTGCAAAATAACAATATGCACATGTTCAAATGTGCAATATGCATGAACATGTGTATATTACGCATTTTTGCATGAAATTAAACATTTTGTCTTAATAAACATGTAAATGATATGAATTAGTTAATCATAATGCAATTTTGAACATATGTATATTATAATTTTACATGAAATTTAACATTTTATCATAATGAACATGTACATTTGATATGATTTTCCAGTACTCCAGTCTAATATAGTTTTTCATGGATCTCGACCCTATATATATATATATATATATATATATATATATATATGTATATAGTCAGGTTTAATTGAGAACTTTTATGCATCTAGGTACGTAAGAACAATCATACAGCAATTGGATCAATCCAATCTCATGATGCAACATATTATATGCATCTAATGAACGGTAGGTTAAGAAAAAAATCTAATTTAATTAATTTTAATTTTATAATAATTGAATATTGCATCAAATATTTAAATAATAATAAATGTTAAATAAATTTAATTACTACACTTCTAAAATTAACAAAAATAATATAAATTCAAATTAAAAGATGAAGACTTAGATGAATCGTTGTGTTCTTCGTTCATCATTCATCGTTCATCGTTGATCATTCATCATTAATCATATATGCATCATTCATCATTCAACACATATATGCATCGTTCACCATTCGTGTTCATCTTCATCTTCATCGTTTATCTATGCATCGACGTAGATGCATCTTCGTGTTCATCATCATCATAATGTTAATCATATTTATTCATCATCTATTTTGTTCATCATATTCATGTTCATGCTTATCTTATTGATGCATATTCGTTCATTATCTTCATGGTCATCGTCTTCGTGTTCATCATCTTCATGTTCATCTTTCCGTAGATGATTGTGGTGGTGAATAGCAGTGATGGCCAGTGGTTGTGCTTGGCCGAGAGGAAATGAAGGCTGAGAAGGAAGAAGGTGGTCTGTGTTTTTCATCCTTCGTGTTCTTCATCGATGCACAACAGCAACATGAAAGTGGTGGTGGCCGAGAAAAGGTAGTGGCCGAGAAGAGGCGGTGCCGGTGGTCCGGTGGCCATTGATTGTGATCGGCCAAAAAGGAGAGACATGGAGAAGGTGGAGCCCGAGTAGAGAGAGAGAGAGAGAGAGAGAGAGAGAGAGAGAGAGAGATGGAGGTATATGTGGAAGGTAGTTAATGTTGTGATGTACCTTCTTAATTTAACTCCTAATTATCTTTTAAATATTTTTGAAAAGTAAATTTAAATTATTCCATAAATGCCCTCAATGCATCCTTGTTGGGATTTATGGTGCACAAAAGTTCTTACAATGCCTCGATGCACACAAGTTCTCAATTGAACCTCAATCCATATATATATATATATATATATATATATATATATATATATATATATATATATATATATATATATATATATATATATATATATATATATATATGTATATATGGTCGGGATCAATGAGGTACCATGTTAGATTGAGGAACCGGAGTCCACCCATGTTTGGTTATAAGTAAAAAAGGGTAATATAGTCAATTAGGTTTATCTTAATTAATAGATGACAACTAATGAACTAATAAAACCCTTAATTTTAGAGATTTACTTTCATAACAATATCTTTAATAAATTTAAATGGGTTTCAGCGAACATGTTCACTCAGATTTGACAATGGGTTTTAGTGAACATGTTCAACCAGAGGTGTCAAATAAAGGTATTTATTATTTTCACCAAACCATTCGTGAAGGTTCGATTTCATATACACGGTATTGAACATGTGCAATTGGACTTTATTGTGTTTTTACTCACCGTTAACCCTTTTGGTGATAAACCAATATTGACGGTATTGAACATGTTCAATCGTTGTTTATGATGTGTGTGGTCGATAGGTTCAATTTCGGTGATAAACCAAGATTTATGGTATGTCATCATTGCACATGTTCAGTATGGGCATAAAGATTGATACTAACTGATATGGAAATTTTCATGGGATAACAGAATCTTCTATTCTTATTTAAAATTTTCAATACCAGTTTTACCCCCAACACTACTTAACTTGGGAAAGTATTTTAAGCAAAATT
>JAANYP010004669.1:41713-154534 GCA_020465985.1 Centrapalus pauciflorus
CCTTAAATAATAAAAAAAAATAAATGAACCACTATCTTAAAAATAATTTTGTAATCATATTTAATATATGAACTTTTATGTAATATATAAGAAAAAGCTTAGACCTGTCAATTCAACACACGAGGATAAATTTTATTTGTTATGAGTTGATGTAACTACCAGATTAGTTTAATATGATGTAATGGAATGTCAAGTGAATGAAAATAAAGTAATGGTATGAATAAAATAAAGATAAATATCGTTATGTTTGTCTTTCTATGATTGGTTGTACTTTTAGAATGAAATAAGAGGTTAAATTTTTTTTTGAACGGCAAACTATATTACTACTACTAAACTATTCATTTTTACCACAAGACTTACTTTCACAACCTAAATTTCAACTTGGCTCCGACGGGAGTCAAAACGTAACTTCTCACTTATATCTTCACCCTCTTACTACTCAGACTATCTATTAAATGTTCGATAAATAGGATATTTGGTAGGTAGCTAGGAATATAATGAAGTTAAATTAATAAACCCAAAAGCATTGACAATTAAACCAACCAAATTTGGAGTCACCCTGCAGCATTTTTGCTAGATACTTATGCAACAATGCAACATGCCAACTTATATAAATACACCTTCATTACATAATCTATGAGGTTTACAACGTTTAGGGACGAACCTTTTCTCGTCTCCATTGACATGTCCATAACAAATAATAGTACAATATCTAAATGTCAAATCCGAACTCAATATTTCTAAGTTATTCTGAGTAAGTATCAATTCAACTTTCAATCACTTAAACTAATTTTCAACACTGATCAACATCAATATTAGGAATTGATACAGGGTTACCCTCCAACAAGCAAAAAATCGGTGGAATAGTAACAGTTTGTAGATCCCCGTATGCATTCCAACAAAACGGACTCAACATATTTTGTCCTTGTGAAGGCCACAATTCCACCTCAGAAAAGGTTAAGTTTGTGCATGGTACACTATCACTGCACCCTAAATGCATCGCCGGGCTTCTAATATCATAAGTTCCTCGAATTCGTTCGTAAATTATGTCTGAAATATGAACCGCTGATGTTTGGTTTCGACATAATCCTCTAGTTTGGCAATAGTATTGATCTATCATGATCGGGTTTCGAACAGTGTCCATATGGATGTTAATGAAACTTACTTTTGACACTGAACCAAACCCTCCTTGCCATGTCTTGATCCGGACACCATTATCAGAGTGCTTTATGACCGAGTCCATAACGGTTATGTTAGATACGCATGCTCGTGTGTTACGCATTCCGAGGCTGCCGATGCTGTGATAATTGAAGCAAAAGCATAATTATGAATTGCTATGTTTGGACATTTGGTGTTGTTAGTGTGTATGAGCATTTTGGGTAAGCTTTTGTTGTGGTTTTTTTGGGTAAGGAATTTATTCCATGTATAATAATATTATGACATATCTTGCAGCTTAACTTTAATTTATAACATATGTAAAAAGGTCTATTATAAAAAAAAACCAAAACATTTAGTTTCAAATAGTTATTTTTTACCAATAAAACCTTCAAGTTATTTTTTTATTGGTTTAAAATTTATCTATTATAACTTGATTTTTTTTGTTCTCGGAACTCGATTTACCAAAAATAGGTAAATTTTTAAAAACCAGAAAAATAAATACATTTAGAATCTTATTGCTAAAAAATGATGATGAAAACTAATTCGTACAAAATAAGAAACCATGTTAATTTTTTCATAATAAATAAGAAAACAATTTCTCATTAATCATGTCATCGATTTGTCAAGTGATCAGCGGAAGTATTTCTAGTCTATCTAATAGAAAACTACATGTCCAATGTATAAAGGGTTAAAGTCGCATAATATCAATGAACTTTTCCAAATGTATCGATATGATACGTTAATTTTTTTTTATGTACTTTGGTTTTTCACTCTAATATAATACATTTTGACATAAAGCACAATTGTAAAACCGTGTTTTATTTGTATAAAAAATCAGACTCTATATAAAAATGTATCATATCAGAATAGAAAAGCAAAGTACATGTACCATATAGGTAAGACAGAAGTTCATATAATATATCAATACATTTGGAATAATACGTTGGGAGTGTGCGACTGTAACCTATATATAAATGACCCAAAATTTATATTATATTTTACATGAATTTACTAAATAGTTGATTATATGAGGAGTTATATTATATGGTTTATGGGTTCGACACAAAAGTGGACTTTTAGGAATGTTTACCTTATCCCATGGCTTGGACCACATGTTATGTTCCTTATGTCTACATTGAAACTCCCAGCCCCAATTGATACACAATCATCACCTACAAAAAAATATTAAAAAAATTAAAATTTTATGTTACACATATTTAATTTGAAAATATTTGATTTGGTTAAATAACGATAAGTAATCGTACCATTGGATATAAGCGAATTGTAGATCTTGACATTGTTTGTGTTCTCGATATGGATTCCATCAGTGTTTGGACTTTGAGAAGGTGCTTTAATGTTCAACGAATCTATGTAAACGCCACGGCAACCGTCGAACCGGAAATGGAATTGCGGACTGTTTTTTACTTTAATTCCTTTTATCGTTACATTTGTGCTCATGAAAAACCTAATTGCCTGTGTTGCAAGTATTCATGAAAGATTGAATAGGGTTTTAGAATGTTTTTAAAAGGTAACTTACTTTGAATCAATGCTAGCTTTTGACAAATGATAATTCTGACTCATCCAAGCAAACAGGTCGAACAAGTTAAGCAGAAGACAAAAAGTTAACATTGAATTTTTTTCGAAAAACAATTTGTTTAATACCTAATTTCTAAAATTTCATATTTTTTAAAAATTTATGTTCAAACTTAATTTTTTAATATGAGTGATTTTTATTTTCCCGTTCATTTAACCCATTAGATCAAAATTGTCACCTCTCATGGCACACTCGTGACTTTATTTCAATATATACGTTTACAGAATCAATGTTTGAAAGACAAAAAATTGAAAACCCAATAAAATAAGATTTAAATGGGTAAATAATGATACTGGAATATCCTCATACAAGTTAGTTTGCATACTCATTAAACTTTAAATATTACACATATATCCTACAAACTTTCTTATTACATATATATCTTTCTAAACCTTCAAATATATCTCATATGTATATCGAAATGATTATTTTAAATTTAATTACATCATTTAAAAAATATATAATATTATTTATTAATTAATATATTATTGAATTAAATTAGAAAATGATGTTTCTTAATTTTTTTTAATCTATTTTTATTGGGATTTAAGATATATGGTAGTTTAGGACTCAAATTTTTTAAATGATAAAATAAATTGAAAATACTCATTTAGATATATACGTGAGATTTAAAGATTTAGAATTATATATATATGTAATAAGGATTTTGGCAAAGATATAAGTTAAAAATATATATATATGAAATTTTCTCAAATTTTATTATCAATTTTACATCACAATTAATTTGTTTCCAATTGTTTGATAAATAAATCGTGTATTTATGAGACTACGATTCCCAAAATATGTGTTTTTATAGTATGATCCATTATATGCTTATTTTAAAAGTATGATACCTAAAATGAATCATGATCAAAGTACATTGATCCGTGATTCATAAAATTACGAAAGAACCATAAAATCTGTTATCCTTGTGTTAAGTTTGACCAAATATAACAAAATACAATACTTTGTTTACGTCATAAACACAAGAGATACAAATTTTGTACTTTTTAAAGGAGTTTGATGTTCGTTATATAACAATATAATAAGTATATAATAAATTAAGGGGGAATTTCATATATATCCTTGTAAACTTTCAATATTACACATATATCCTTGCAAAATTCATAATTACATATATATCCTTCTAAACCTTTAAATCTCACATATATATATCCAAATGACTATTTTAAATGTATTTTATCATTTAAAATTTTTTTGAATACCTAAACTAACATCTTAAAGTCCAACAAAAATAAATTAGAAAAATAAAGAAATATCCTTTTCTAATTTAATTCTATAATAAACTAATTAAAAAAATGATATTTAATATTTTTTAAATGATGTAATTAAATTTTAATAGTCATTTGGATATATATATATATATATATATATATATATATATATATATATATATATATATATGTGAGATTTAAAGGTTTAATAGGATATATATATGTAATAAGGAAGTTTGTAAGGATATATACGTAATATTGGAAGTTTACAAGGATATATACGAAATTCTTCCATAAATAAAAGTGTTAATATTATAAAAAACTTCATCAACATTTTTATTTTTATAATTAAGTCCCTACACTTTTCTTCTTACTGTTTAAGTCCCTAAACTATTTTTGTCTTATTCAAAAGTGTATATTTGATCTGTTTGACCGGTTACTAAACAAGTAATTTTAGTTTTTCCACTTGATTAATGTTGGTAAAAACTCACAATCTTTTCATATTTTAGCGATTAAGTTTTTAAACTTTTTGTTTTATCAATTGTATTTACTAGCAAATCTGGTAGTCGGTCAAAATATATACTTTTGAATAAAACAAATATAGTCTAGAGACTTAAATAATTGAAATTTTTTTTTTAAAGTCTTAATTGAAACATAAGGTTTGTGTTTAGTTAGTAAATGAAAACTAGTCATTTTTCACTTTTAGTTATCAGTTTATAGTTTTCAACAAAAAACAAGAATTTTTATAAAAAGTGAAAACTTGTTTAGATAATTAAAATTTAGTTTTAAGGAATGAGATAGATGATTATAAAGTAAGAAAAATACGATAAATGATTAATAAAAGTATGAGAGAGAGAGAGAGAGAGAGAGAGAGAGAGAGAGAGAGAGAGAGAGAATGTATTAAAAGTAAATATATGGTAGGTAATATAAAAGTAAGAGATAGAATAGAAAAAAGTGATATTTTAAAAATTGAAATAAAAATTTAAGACATTATTATTAAGTAAACAATTTTTTCTTTTCTGAAAAATGAAAATAAAAATTTTAAAACTAAATACCACCTAAAAAACTTGATTGAGTTTTTTCAATGTTAACATTAAATTAAACAAATAGATTATATATTTGGACTTACAACGGGACTGTCACAAGGACCTGCCAAAGTTGTTCCATTTGGTCCCTATCAAAATTACAAGTAACATAGTCAATTATAAATAAATTACATAATTTTCTTAAGGTATGCTCCAAACATTAAGCAACCAATAGTAAAATTTAAGACTATATTTTTTTCAAAAAAATAGTATCAACCACTAAGACACTTTTATGTGTTTAATTAATATTTATAATTTATTATTAGGTTTAGTCGGATAACGTACTCTTTAAACCACCAATAACATTTAGATAATAATTATATTTTTATTAACATTATTAATATGTCCTAAATAAAATATTCATCTTTTTATTTTATTTTATTTAAATATGGACAAACTTGCATTAATTAATTGGGGAAATTGCGCAAAAGAACTTTTAAGTTGGATATTTTTGCGATTAAAACCCCCAACCATTTTCATTGAACAAAAACCTCCAACCGGTTAAAACTTTGTAAATTTAGATTTTTTTTTTCAAAAATTCTGACTTGCAACCGGTTTAGCCGATTGCAACTTGATGACATGTAAAATTTTTTAAATAGATTTTTGCGTAAAAAACTCCAAACTTGTTTAGTTTTTTCAATTAAAACCCAAATCATTTTTTATTTGATAAAAAACCCCCAACCGACAAATACAATTAAAATTGAGTTTTCACTGATTGCATTTTGATGACATGGATATTTATTAAAATTTTATTTATTAAACAAATAATTCGTTTCCCAATGAAACCTCCACCCTCTAGGCTAGCGAACCTCACTGCTCTGACTGATCAAATTAAAAAGCTAAAATGGAACATAATTTAACGAAATTGAACATAAAGCTGAACCTAAAAATGCAACTCGTGAACACAAAATGAAATCAATTTCATCGGCAAAATTGAAGTTAAAATTCAAGGATAAACGACAAAAGTTAATCGAACATACATACACAAAATAAACTGCACTGAACATAAAGAGGGGATAGAGTGTTCGGAGTTGCCGCAGGTAGAGAAGAAGGAAATATGATTGTTGATTAGAGGTGAGAAAAAAAATAGTTAAGGGTTTTAACCGAAAAAGTTATCAATTTCGGGGTTTTTATGCAAAAATTCAGTTCAAGAATTATACATGTAGTGCCATGTAGGCGCCACGTAAGTCGAGTTTGCCATGTGGACGCCACGTGTGCGCCATGTAAGCATAGCAACCTATTATAATCGGTAACGTCCTAATTTTAAAAGATTTTACCGGTTAGATGTTTTTTGTGCAACAAAAAATGTTTAGGGGTTTTAATCACAAAAATGGTCCAACTTTAGGGTTTTTTACGCAAATTTCCCTAATTAATTAATAGGATTGTATTATTATTATTATTATTATTATTATTATATATATATATATATATATATATATATATATATATATATATATATATATATATATATATATATATATATATAGTTAGGATCAATGGAGTACCATATTAAATGACCATGTTCATTATGATAACATATTAAATTTCATACAAAAAGTGTAATATACATATGTTCAAATTTGCATTATGAATATGTGATTGATTAGTTCACATCATTTTCATATTCATGAGGATAAAATGTTTTAATATTTAATTTAATGCAAAAGTGCAATATGCAAATTTAATGAATATTGCATCTTTGAACATGTGCATATTGTTCTTTACATGTAATGGAATATTTTATCATTATGAGTACATGTAAATAATGTGAACTAGTCAATAATAATGCACATTTGAACATTTGTATATTTCAGTTTTGTATTAAATTTAACACTTTATCGTGAACATGTTTATTTAATATGGTAATCTGGTTTCTTAGTTTAATATGATACCCCATTGATCTTGAATACACACACGCATGCACGTGCGCGTGGACACACACACACATACAAGTTTATTTAATATGGTACTCCAATATCCCAGTCTAATATGATACCTCTTTGATCTTTTATATATATATATATATATATATATATATATATATATATATATATATATATATATATATATATATATATATATATATATATATTCGATCAAATAAGTATCACTTACTATATAGCCTACAAGAAGGTATCGCTCACTTTTTTTTTAAAAAAAATTAATTTTTTTAAAAAAAAATTTTATAAACATATTTTACTTAACATTACAAAGATATGTAAATTTCACGTACATACATTCACATATTTTAAGTGTCTGAAATCATGAATCATATAAATAAACGTTCACATATATGTAACTTTATGTAACTATGTGTATGTTCGTATTATTTTTAAACCGTTAGAAGATGTGAGTATATGTAAATTTTACATATTATGTTCAAAAAAAATTATGAAAAGTTTTTTTTAAAGGTGATATTTTTCGTGCGATGCATAACGAGTGGCACTATATATCTCAAATCGTAATATAACACCCTAGACACTGCACACTGTATTAGAAAACCTTTAAGCATGCATGCAATTATAATAAATAGAAATATGAAATGAGACGCATCATATGATAAGCATATACCCAGAAATTCTTCTTCTTAATTATGTTTTCATCTTAAATTGATCAGAGTATAGCTGAGATTTATAAAATGAAATATCAACATAATACAACTAAAAATTATAAAATGATGTCACGAAAAAATCACATGTGTACGTATATATATATATAAAGCTAAGCTTGTAATTTACTATTAAATTATAGTTTGTAATTAAGGTACATTTTTATGACTTAAAATTGTTTCAAAAAGTATAATGATTTTTAAAATATCAATGGTGGATTAAATTTTGTCTCTAGCATCTATGATTCTTGTACCATATATTCCATTATAAAAGCATAAATTTATTATAGTTAAATGTGTAACTAAAAGAATATGAAAATATATTATCGTACTTTATGAGGTTTGCAAGGAAGATCCCACCACTTTTCTCCTCTTCCATCAATAACTCCACCACCTTGTAGAGACATGTCATTCACCCTATAAAACACCAACCATTGTCTCATACTCATACCTTTTGGCCATAAATTTGGTCCATCTGGGGGCATAATTGTCCCTTCAATCTTCAAGAAAAGATCATCCAAAAATCATTATAATTAAACAAAGAAAATTATTATTAACTTAGAAAAATACAAAATAAATTATGATCATGCATCAAGCAAAAAAAAAACATGCATATCTTCACATTATTACCTGAAACACAACCCCATTTCCACAACTTCCAGTGAAAATTGTGGATTGTATCAAGAAAGTATAATGCTTTGGAACCAGAATAACCGTTGGTTCATCGCTTCCACAAGCTGAATCCCACGCCATTTTAAACCCTTGTGTATCATCCGTCACACCATCGCCTATTGCCCCAAACGACCTCACATCAAAAATCTTTGGAGTACTAGACTGAACCTCGCGTGTAATAGCTGGTTCTGGTGCAGGAGAAGGTGCTAATGAAATATAGTTAAGTGATCGAGAGTTGACGGTACGAACATAAAGAAACGAGAATAAGATAATCAAAGCGAAGAAAGATAGTTCCATGGTGAGTTATAGCTAAAGAAAATGTGGTTTTTAGGGTTTTATAGGACAGAAAAAGGGAATGTAGTCAAAAGGAATCACAATTGGTTGATTTGTGGATTAGGGTTTGTAGGGTTTAGGGTAAAAGAGGGAAGGCACCCACGTTTTTAGGAAGTTGAAAGAAGGTACTGTTGGTTGAAGGCTTAGACTTTTTGGGGGTGTGTGTGTGACCACAATGAACACTACTTAGCTAGTTGAAAACAAAGGGAATTTGTACAAGAAAGAGAGGCTAAATTGTTGAATTTATTTATACTTGGAGTGAGGCTTTAAGTGGAAGGGTGGCTCAAAATCATTGCTTTTTTAATCTTGGAGGCTGAGCCGACCATCAATTTATTAGAGTTTTTCTTTTCTTGTTAAATAACGTAGGAAATGAGTGTGTGGGTCTAGAAAGGGTTTGCAAGTACGATATATTTTTGTTTATTAGTGTTTGTAGTTAATGCACGAGAGTGTAAATGGCATGAAGCATGACAATGTAACGTACTTAATTTGTGTTAAGGTTCATTTTAAAGATTAAATTGTACATTTAATGAACCGTAAATTGGTAAATTAATTAACTCATGTTTTAGGATTCAAAAATCGAGAAACTGGTTTTATGTAACTTGGAGTCGATTAATATCAAGGGGTCCACGGTTGAAATAATGTTAGAGAAAGGTTACCACTTGCATTTATATGTATTTTAGTTGTCAATTTTATGTCATTCTCGATTGGTTAATTATATAAGTGTTTAGATCATTGAACATGAGTTTTAAAATTATGCTACATTAAAAAATATATTTCAAATACGATCCTTTAAATACACATTTAAAGTATGATTCCTAGAAACATTTAAATGTCATTTGCCCTTAATAAGTCGTGTTTTAAATTTTTGAATAAAATCGTAAACTAAAAATTTTGGTTCATGCTTAATTTACAACCAAATAGAACAGAATGTAGGAGATTGACTACTTTTAAAAGATTGATATAATTTATCATCTTTCTTTTTAAGCTGATTTTTGTGCATATGACTTATTATTAGGCTGCAATAAACGACTCAAATCTACATCAAGCTTAACACATCTTCATAATGATGATAATAGCTACCTTGGTTTGCATTTCAAGCTTGATTAATTCATGAGATCATATATATTTACAGAAACAATGTTCAATATTATAGCAAACTTGACTTGAAAGCTCGAATAGCTCCAAAAGATCTATCAGAATTACTATGTTCAACAAAGCAGATTATATTCATCTTCAGCCCAAAAAACATTAACGTGTACACTTATAGCTTTTTGCTCGATCAATTTTTGAGTTGAGTGTTTATAAGTAGATCAACATGCACAGCATAGATCCCCAATCTTTTAGGGTCTCAAATATGTATCCTTTTCATGGTTGAGTCTAAACTTTTTCCCTTTATACAGAGGCATGCGACTAGGTTGTAATCATGGTTAATCAAGATTCCAATGGATTAGCTTGGCAAATGGCAATAGCTAGGTTAATTTCTTAGGCAACATAGCACTAAAATTTGATTGATATAATAATTTTTCTGTGTTAATATTGTATATATATTTATAACCAATGGCCTGATTTTCGGTCTAGTGGCATTCAAGTTGCTTATCAATTTAAACCTAGTGCTTGAAAGCTCAAGTCGATCCCACTTGATCATTCAATGTGTAATGTCGGATAACAAGTTTATAGCTTGCCATTTGATGGGTCGATTTCAATTCTAACTACGTACGATACATAGCAATCAATAATCACAAAAAAAAACCATGAAGTTGTTATATATTTCTACCTCGAACTTACTAAATATCGACTTAATTAAGCTAAAGAATCTAATTGCATGATCGAGTTCCTTGATGTACGAATCTGGTCGAGAAAAACTCAGACTCATTTGATTGGCTTTTTATTCATGTAATTAAGTGTGTGTGTGTGTGTATATATATATATATATATATATATATATATATATATATATATATATATGTTAAAACTGTTATATTTAATTTGAATATCATGCATGTTTGCTTCTTGCTAAGTAACATATAAACTTTATAAATTAATCAAGTAAATATAAAATGTTAATTAGACATGCATATGATGACAAAAACAATTGTTTATATAAAAAATTTCCCCCTCGTAGTGAAGTGGGGGATTAATTATTATAATATCTAAAAGCCACCAAAAACTCCACAAGGAAGGAGGAGTATGGAATTTCTGGTTTGGCCGGTGGAGTGTGCGTATGAGGATTCATGAACAAGAAAAAATAAAAGAGATGTTGAGTGGAAAATAGATGTCAGATGCACAACAATAGCAAATGGTTTCCTTTAATTCTCTTAACCCTAAGCTTCATGCATGCTCTCTCTCTCTCTCTCTCTCTCTCTCTCTCTCTCTCTCTCTCTCTCTTTCTCTCTCTCTCTCTCTATATATATATATATATATATATATAGATAATTGCGCAAAAAGCCTTAAACTTGTCAGCTTTTTGTGATTAAAACCTCAAACCATTTTTCATTGCATTGAAAACTCCGAACTAACTATATAAAAATCAGAAAATCAAGGTTTTATCAATGAGTAACCGGTTAAAACCGGTTATTAATCCTACGTGGACTGATAAATAACCTACGTAGAATAAATTTTAATTGTTAAAACCGGTTTCCAAGTATTACACATCATTTTAACGCTCGTAGATGAGGTAATCTCGTTTAAAAATTACGTTTAAAAAAAATCAACGGGGTTTTAAATGATGCGTAATACTTGACAGCTGGTTTCAACAATTATAATTTATTCTACGTAGGTTATTTACCAGTCCACGTAGGATAAATAACCGGTTACCCATTGATAAAACCTTGATTTACTGATTTTTAGTTAGTTCGGGGTTTTCTATGCAACAAAAAATGGTTTGGGGTTTTAATCACAAAATGCTGACAAGTTTGGGGTTTTTTGCGCAATTATCCCACATATATATATAGGGGTGGGTTCAATGGAGAACCTATATGCATCGAAGAACCTTGGAGAATCACAATGCATCACAAGAAAATCGTAATGCATCACGCGGGAATTTGATGCATCACGTAGAAATAATGATGCATCACGCGGGATTTTGATGCATTTGTGGTGGTGCATGGAGGTTCTTCGATGCATGGAGGTTCTCCATTGAACCCACCCCTATATATATATATATATATATATATATATATATATATATATATATATATATATATATATAATATGGTTCATGTGGGTACCTAAAAAATGCAGAGTATCGTGAGTACCTGTTAACACACGGGTTTCAGATGTGAACATACTCCGAAAAAAATTTTCTATTTAAATTTTTTTCATATTCATTTAGATACAAATGATATAAGTCTATTTGTAAAAGAATTACATACATTCACACTTTCTAGCCTCTTAAAAGTCATGTGAATTTGAAAAAAATTCATGTGAATTGAACATGCTTAGTGTGAACATACGTTCACAACAGTGCAGTTCATGTGAACATGCACATTTCACATAGTTAGAGTGTGTTTATGTGTGATTTTTTAAATGTAGTCTTGTATTATTAATTTAAACATGATTATGAAAAAATTTCAAAAAAATGGTTTTAAGCGAGATACCTCCGGTACTCCGCAAAACTAATGGTACTCATTTGAACCCAAATATATATATACTAGTTTATTACCCGCGTATTACGCGGATATCTTTAATATCTATAAAATATAATAAATAAAAAGATAAAATATAATATAATAAATAAAAAGATAAAGATATAAATATTATTTTTTAAACAAAAGTATATAAGATAATATTATTATTTATTATAACCTATTAATTTTGTATATTTCTAAATTTATATGAAGATGAATTATTTTCTTATATATTTTTTTAAACTTTTATTATATTATCTTATAATTAATAAGTTAGTAGATTATTAGATTTTGTTTGATTTGATTTGATTTGAACTTAAAAGTGGATTATATTAGATTTAGATAGATTTAATTAATAAGTTAGTAGAGTATTAGATTTTGTTTGATTTGATTTGATTTGAATTCAAAAGTGGATTATATTAGATTTGGATAGATTTGATTTAAATTTCTTTATTATTTTTAAAATCTATAAATGTCACGTGTCGATTCATGATGACGACGCGTGGCTTCACCAGAAATGAGTATAGTTACTCTTTTAATAGTATATATATATATATATATATATATATATATATATATATATATATATATATATATATATATATATATATATATATATATATATATATATATATATATATATGATTAGTGGAAAACTTTTGTGTATCGAGGTACAAAAGAACTTATGACATCCATTAGATCAAAAAATTGTATGGTATAAATTAAATGACAAAAGGGTAAATAGTTGGAAAACTGTATTCATCCAGTGCATTCAAGATCAAACGTCGAAGGGTATTTTGGATATTTTCGGAAAACATATATATCTATCCAAATTAATATTAATTTTATATTAAGTTTAATATTCTAACAAATAACTAATATTAAATCTTAATAAATTCAATTGATACGCTTTTATATTTTTAAAAAATCAACACAAATTCAAAAAAGATGATGAATATCTTGATGCATTTCATGTTCATCGTTCAATTCGTGATGCATCTCGGCTTTATATACAAAATCTATATGCATTGATGTTAATCATCATCATCGTGTTCATCGTTCGTCATCATCCTTCATCATTCATCTATGCATCATGTCGCTACTGTTATACATCATCATCGTTCATCATCATCACCATGTTCATCGATCATTATTAATCGTAGTTCATCATCCATCTATGCATCAAGTTGTCGCTGTTGAAACACCCTACTCTTCTTACGAATACCATGTAGGACTTATAGTCCACGTCATCCAACATATATAATTATCACCAAGGGTAAACAGCTAATTATCTGCTAAATATCCATAGTAAGCATAAAGGTTGCGATTGAACGGGAACCAACTCCCGTTAATAAAGTCTAGTTAATCCATAATTTAGTTAAGATTTACAGTCATCCAAAATACAGACTGGCCGATACGTCAAACCCCAAAATACAGAAGACTGCTTACTGAAGTAGCTGCTAACTACTGCCCCAGTGGCGGGTCTCGACTGGTGACCCGGAATAGCCTGCGTAGCCCACTCCACAAAGTAGTGGCTAAGCCAAGACCTCTGGGTTGGGAATGACCCAACTGGCCTTTACTCTACGTATAACAAGTTTACGAGTAATCCATGTGCTCTGATGTGTGCTAAGAAGTAACCGTTGTATAAAAAGGATCCTCATGGGACCTGGATAGTAAACAACAAATTTCTTTGAAATGTAGTTATCGACATTAGTGCATCTACTAAAAGAAGGTAAGTAACTCACCTAAAGCACGACTACAATCCCGATATCCACGATAGTCTCGACCGGTCCCAGATTCAACTACCAATCCTGGCAATAAGAAAATACAAGTACCATATAATTACTAGTCAACGAACACATAACAACTATACTACTAATCCTACAAACTCAATATAAGTCAAATGGCTAAATCCCACGAGCACGGCCACGATCGCGGTCGCAATCACTCCATCGCGGTCGCGATGACCCTGCGCTGCTCATCCCATCGCGGCTGAGTTCATCTTAGCACGGGCGAGTTCATTTGAGCTCGGCCGAACTCATATGGCCCGCGATCCCCATGTTGGTTGCGTTCCTACTACCAGCGACCAACCTTAACCGACTCACCCTAATCGCGGTCGCGTCCAGGGGAGCGCGGCCACGATGCGGCGATGAATAGAGTAGTGATGTCTCTGTTTTTGCTCAACCATGGGGTTTCAATCCCCACCTTTCGATTTTTACATAAATCAGTGGTATGAATCATCCCCACACAATAGTAACTACTTTATTAAGGAATTCAATCCATTTAACACAATTTAACTAACCTGAATCTCCCTTTTTTCTTGATTTTTGAAGTCCTAGCTTGAAGAAGATGATGAAACTAAATTCTTTGGCTAAGTTACTGTTTATTCCTCACTGATTAGCCTTCCGTCTTTCTCTTTCAGCTGAATACACACACACACTTCTGAGTTTAGGTGAAAGAACGGAGTTGAAACAACATTTGATGAACATTATATATGTTTTGGGTCTCAATCCCAATTAAAACGGGTATAGTACTCAACCCCCACTAATTTACACCCGTTAACTCAATTATTCCAAAAATAATACTTTGGAATTAGAATGCTATTTAATTCATTAGAACAACCCCAAATCCATAGCTACCACTAAATCGGTCATTATCTCAACCGATTACGAGTTACACGTAATAGCAATCTACTTTGCCAATTCACATGTAATTCACCAATTAAACTCAATCAACTCACCAGGTTTATTATTTAAGCTAATAAATAAATTCCACATACCTACTACTGGTTTCCGGATGTTACAAATCCCCCCTCTAGAACTGATCCTGTCTCGGGATCTCGATTTTGGTGAATAGGTGAGGGTAGCGTTGTCACAAGTCTGCTTCAAGTTCCTAGGTAGCGATGGAACCCCTATGACATCGCCATTGCACTAATACCAAATGAATCTCCTTATTTAGTAGCTTCTTTTATTTTCCGATCTATGATGACCTCGGGGTGCTCTATATACCTCATCTGTTCGTCAACTTCAATCTCTATCATAGATATAGTCTCCTCGTGTGGGGCTAAACATCGGCGTAGATAGCTAACATGAAATGTAGGATGTACTCTGTGAAATTCGGGAGGTAACTCTAATCTGTAGACCTGAGTGCCTACTCGCTCTACCATACGAAACGGTCCGATAAATCTTGGGCTAAGCTTACCTCGACGGCGGAACCGAATCACACCCTTCTATGAGGATACCTTCACTAGTACCCAGTCGCCCATCTCGAACTCTAACTCTTTGGTCCTCTTATCAGCATAGCACTTTTGTCGGCTCTGAGCCACCTTCAGTCTCTCTCTGACCACTGCTATCTTCTCGCTGGTCTGCTGAATGATCTCGGGACCTCTAATCTCTCGTTCCCCAACATTTGTCCAATACACTGGAGTGTGACAATTACGACCGTATGATGCTTCAAACGGAGGCATCTTGATGCTAGAGTGGTAGCTGTTGTTGTAGGCAAACTCGACTAAAGGCAAATGGGAATCCCAACTACCACTGAAATCCATCATGCAGGCTTGTAGCATATCTTCCATCGTCTGAGTCGTGCGCTCGGACATTGGACTGAGGACGATAAGTAGTACTCATCTAGACTTTGGTGCCCAATGCTCGCTGTAGACTCCGCCATAAGTTAGAAGTGAATCGGGCATCTCTGTCTGAGAGTATAGAAGCGGGAAATCCATGTCTAGAGACGATCTCATATGAGTAAACTCGAGCAAGCTAATCCAGCGTATATGTCTCTTTGATCGGTATGAAGTGGGCTATCTTCGTAAGCTGATCTACTAATACTCGTATCGCATCATACCGACGCACAGTCCGCGGTAACTTCGTAACAAAATCCATCATAATGTGCTCCCAACTCCACTGTGAGATCTCTAACGGTTGTAATCGTCCGCGTGGCTTCTGATGTTCTCCTTTCACCTGTAGGCAAGTCAAACAACGCTCAACAAACTCAGCTATATCCCGTTTCATATCGGGCCACCAATACAGTACTCGGAGATCTTGGCACATCTTCGTGCTACCAGGGTGAATAGTAAGGCAAGACTTATGTGAGTCCTCCAGGATCAACTGACGCACACTACCGACTCTAGGGACCCAGACTCGTCCATGTCTCGTATATAGCCCTCAAGAGTCAGTCTCAAACTCCTGCAGCTGGCTTAGCGTATGCTCCCTCCGGTGATTCTCTGCATGCATCCCTATGGCTTGGGCCTCCCAAAGTCACTCTATCAGCGTAGAAGTTACCTCAATCCTGTAATTACGGGCTCGACTCGTCGAGTCACGCTCTTTCCTACTCTGTGCGTCTGCTACCACGTACGCCTTCCCTGGGTGTTACTGAATATCGCGGTCATAATCTTTAATCAACTCTAGCTCCCATCTCTGTCTCATGTTCAAGCCTCGCTGGCTGAAGAGATATTGGAGACTCTTATGATCAGTAAACAACGTAAAAGGGACTCCGTATAAGTAGTGACGCCAGATCTTCAGCTCGAACTCAATAGCCGTCAACTCCAAGTCATGAGTCGAATAGTTCTTCTCGTAGTCCTTCAACTGACGAGAGGCGTACACACATACTCGGCCACGCTGTATCAACACGCAACCTAACCTAGTCCTTGAAGCATCACTAAATACCACAAAATCGCTCGTGCCCTCTGGCAGCGCTAATACTAGAGCCTGACATAATCAGTGCTTGAGCTCCTGAAATACAAACTCCCGATCTTCAGTCCACTCAAACAGGACTAACTGGCGAGTCAAACGAGTCAACAATACAGTGATCAAAGCTAAATCCTGGATAAAAATGCGGTAGTAGACGGCTAACCCCAGAAAACTGTGAATCTCTACTATATTCTTCGTCCTCTCCCAGCTCATAACCACCTCAATCTTGGCTGAGTCTACAGAAACACCTTAGCCACTAACAACATGTCCCAAAAACTGGATTTCCCGAAGCTAAAACTCACATTTCAGAACTTCGCATACAACTTTTCGCGTCGTAGTATTCCAAGAATTCCCGTAAATGTGCAGCATGCTCCTCTACTGACCGAGAGTATATCAATATGTCATCAATAAACACTATGACAAACTGATCAAGATACGGATGACAGACCCTATTCATCAGGTCCATAAAGGCTGCTAGGGCATCAGTTAGTCCAAACGGCATAACCAAGAACTCGTAATGACCATATCTCGTCCTAAATGTCGTCTTCGTGATTACCTGATTGTACACCTTCAGCTTATGATACCCTGACCGCAAGTCAATCTTTGAGAATACGCTGGCCCCATGTAATTAGTCAAACAGGTCATCTATTCATGGAAAAGGGTAACGGTTCTTCACCGTTACCTTATTGAGCTCAGGATAATCGATACACATCCTCATCGATCCATCATTCTTCTTAACGGAAAGGAATGGAGCACCCCACAGTGACAAACTAGGCCGAATAAATCTACGGTCCAATAACTCATGGATCCGACTCATCAACTCTCTCACCTTGGTAGGGGCTACTCGGTATGGTGCATGTGCGATAGGAGTAGCACCTGGAATCAACTCGATACGGAACTCTACATGTCGGTCTGGTGGCAACCCATGTAGCTCCTCGGGAAATACATCCGGAAACTCAGAAACAACATCAACAGTCTCTAGATTCTTCTTTTCATTTTTCGCATCAAATACATAAGCTAGGAAGGAAGAACAACCTTTGGCTAGGTGACGACGAGCCTGAACTGCAGAAATGAGGCCAACACTGCCTCTATTATGCTCTTTGTACACTGTGATGACACGGTCCTCGGAAACCGGCAGATGAATAATTTTCTTGCAACAAGCAATGTCCATGTGCTGAGAAGCTAACCAGTCCATAGGGGTGTAAACGAGACTAGACAACTCGTGAGATACTCGGGATCGACTCGTAGAAAACTTGAAATCGACTCGTTTTTATCCGAGCCGAGCTCGAGCTCGAGATACTCGAGTAGTAATCGAGTCAAGCTCGAGTATTAAAATAGCCTGATCAATAGGCTCGCGAGCCTAATCGAGCTTAAGTTTACAAGTTTACAGTTTTACCTTTCAACTTTGTAATATTATATTTTTGCCACTTTTATATAAATCAAACTATATAATCTTAAACCTAAAATTCATTCTTATATTTTTACCCTTCTTGCTTGTTGTTTGGATAAAATTAGATTGAATATTTTGTATATATATTTCGATTTCCTTCATCCCAAATTTAGTCGAGTCGAGCTCGATAGTATCGAGTAGTTTATCGAGTCGATCTCGATTTTCAAAACTAAGGCTCGATTGAGCTCGAGTCAAGTTTCGAGTTGTCGAGCTCAAGCTCGAGCTTGGTGATACTCGGCTCGACTCGGCTCGATTACACCCCTACCAGTGCATGCCCATGATGGCATCAAAGCTACCGATCTCTATAGTCAGTAAATCAACTCTAAATGGATGACCGTCTATTTCTAACACACATTGAGCATATACGTGCCTAACTACAGAGGCACTACCATCTGCTACCTTTATAATCAACAGCTCTGGTAACTCAACAGGCGGAGTAGTAAAATAAGCAGTAAAAGTGAGAGCAATCTACTTTGCCAATTCACATGTAATTCGCCAATCAAACTCAACCAACTCATCATGTTTATTATTAAAGCCAATAAATAAATTCCACATACCTGCTACTGGTTTCCGGATGTTACAGCTGTTATGCATCATTAATCGTTCATCTATTCAATGCTGTTAATAATCATCATCATGTTCATCATTCATCATCATCGTTCATTATTGCCGTTCATCATCATGATTCATTGTTCATCATCGTCATTCATGTTCATCATGTTTTTACCATATTGTTCATCGTCGGTTGAGAGAGGGGATCGTTGTGGTGGTGTTGCATGATCGTGGTGGTGGTGATGGTGAAGAGAGGTAACTGTGGTGGTGGTGGTGGTGGAGAGAGGGAACCTTGGAGGTGGAGGTTGTGATGCACAAACATGGCGGTGTTCTAGCGGCCGAGAGAGAGAGAGAGAGAGAGAGAGAGAGAGAGAGAGAGAGAGAGAGAGAGAGAGAAGAAACGAAACCATGGTGGTGGTGGTGGGGTGCACCGTGGGCGGTGGTGGTCTAGCAACCGAGAGGAAGAGGGGAAAGGGGAGAGAGTGTGAATGGTTGAGAGAAAGAGGGGAAGAGAGAGGAAAAGTGTGAGAAATTTATGAAAGTGTATTTATTATTGATTTAATTTCTGTATTTGGTATTTCCATATATTTTATTTGAATATATTTTGTATTCCTTAAAATGTCCTTTGTGCACTGTTGGTAGATTATCTGATGCACAAAGGTTCCTTAATGTTCCTCGGTGCATTAAAATTATCAATTGAAGCTCAATCTATAAATATATATTTAAGATTAATGGGATGCCAGAGTACCATATTGAATGAACACGATAATTTTGATAAAATGCTAAATTTCATCAAAACCTGTAATATATACATATTCAAATGTGTATTATTATTGACTATTTCACATAATTTACATGTTTATTATGATAAAATGTTTTATTTCATGCAAAATAGCAATATACACATGTTAAAAGGTGTAATATGCATGAACATGTGCATATTGCAAATTTACATGAAATTAAACATTTTATCATAATAAATACCAAAATGGTGTAAACTAGTCAATCATAATACAAAATTGAAGATATGTATATAGCACTTTTGCATAAAATTTGTAACATCCTAAGATTTCAACTATTGTAATTTGAAAATTATTTAGTTTATTTATGTACTTATTGTAATTGAATTGGAATGAAAGTTTATGTAATCGGAATTTAAAATTCTATTGTTGTGTTTAAATAGGTAAGAAATTTTAGAATTCCAATTTTATGGATAAGTATGATGAAATTTAAATGTTGGTGGTGAAAATATAAGAATTTGAACTTTATTTAAGATAATAAGCATTTTGGAGGGACTAATTATGTAAAGAATCGAAAATGGGGGCATAAAAGACTCTTGAGTCTTGCAAGAGTTCATTTACATCTCTTCACTTACCAAACAAACCAAAATCTCTCAAGAAATCTGCTGGAATTTGAAATTGTGGAAGAAAATTCGTAAAAAGGAACTGATATAACAAGGATTCAAGTCAAATATAAGGTAAGAACAGTTATTTTGAAGTAAGAGTCTTCTTGGATGAGTTTAAATATGCAAAACCGGAATTAAAATCTGAGAAATTTTTGTTGCATATATGTTTTTATAGTTGAAAACATCGTTTGAAGCCTCTGGAATCGTCAGAAACAAGAATCAACCACAGATTCAACCTAAAAGGTAAGAAATATGGAATTTTATTAAGTTTTGAGTTCTTGAAGTTTTTCTCCATTTTTGGTCAAATCTGGATAAAACTAAGTGTTAAAGATAGGGAAAATGGTTTAGAAACACTCAATATATGTTAATATACTGTTTGTATGGATTGCATGTTAATAAAAATGAGTTTGGTGAATTTTTGAGCAAAACCCATAGGTCTCGACATGCTGAACTTCATGTCGACTCGTCGATTCGAGCTGAATGACTCGGCGAGTCGCCAAGAACATGAACCGGATAATTTCTTCTAAGTGTTAAGACCCGAACTTTGGTTAGGATCGAACTTCGGGTTAACCCAAACTTCGAGTGGGGGACCCAAACTTCAGTTAGGTTATTTTCGGGTCATATCTCGGGTATAAGAGAACTTCCAAAGCGAGGATTCGAACTTCGGACCTCAACTCAACGAGTCGAGGTGGGTGACTCGGCGAGTCGACCTCAGCTCAAGCGAACTTCGGTTCTGCTTTAAGGGACCCGAACTTCTGGTCTAAAAATCAGAATTTTTAAATGACCTTAGCATTATATAAGAACATTTGATGATGGGTTCTTCGGACCTAGTAAAGATCCGAACCTTGGATTTTAATTATGATCTTCGAATGATGGATCCAAAGTTGAACACTATAACTTGTAAAATTTGATTGAAAATAATGGCAATCTGACATTGATGATATTTTCCTATGAATAATGTGACAGGTCCATTGTGGTGTTGTTAAACACACAATGGGGTTCATTGTGATTCCAGTTGAAAGCTCGAGGAGAAATAATTTAAATTTGAAGTTTATTAACGCACCCATTGTGAGTACTTAGGATCGTATATGTCTACATCTGTTTTATGCTAGCTGTTATTCATTGAGGTATGTTGATTCATATTCATTTGGCACTCCACTAACTTGCGTTTATTTTAATGCACATTGTTGCTTGTTTACATGTTATTACATGTTCCGTGTTCTTTATTGTGCATCAACGTGATGGCATTTCAAGCTATAACTGGTAAATCGATGCTACCGAGACTATATGACCTGGAGTTGATCCATCTATGGTCCTGAAGGGCAGGTGTCGCATCCCAGATGGTAAATTCTACCTCAATTGAATGTGTTGTTTTGTGCATTGGCACGATGGAGCTGCGTGCTCATATGTGTTTCCGTACTCCGTGTAAGAAGGGGTGCACGACGTTTATCACTGGTGTGACTCAAGTGTGTGCTTCATAAAGACTTGTAGAATATATAATCTATGTACTCACTAAGCATTGCTTATCCTGTAGTTGTTGATATTTTTCAGGAAAAGGTATATCCGCTGTTGGACCTTCTAGCTAGGTCAAATCTTGAAGTATTTGAGGATCTCTACTACTCAATCGGTAACTGAATAATGGAGATTCCATTGGTACTATTTTGGGATGGTTGTAATAAAGTGAGTATGTAGACTTAGAAAGGAACCATGTAAAATCTATAGCGTGTTTGACTTAAATTACATTTATGTATTTTCAATCCAGTATTGTATTATATAAGCATTTTGTGTTAATCTTTGATTATGGGTTGTGTATATAATCCTGGGTGTTGTGATTGTGGTTATTGTGTTAAGGGTGTCACAAAAATTTAACATTTTTATCATAATGAACATGTTCATTTAATATGGTACTATCTAATGTAGTATTTTATGGATCTCAAGCCTACACACACACACACACACATACATATATATGAATTGTTTGAAGATGAAAGACAAATGTTCTTAATCAAAGAACAATCTTTTAAATCTGATTACCAATCATTTGATCATGACAGAAATTCAAATTTAGTCATTATCAAAAGTTTGGAAGATCAGATACTTCATCTTACAAAACAATTACATGTTTTTACTTCATCAACTGAGTCAAAGGTTAAGACCCCTTCTTCAGTGTGTTTAAAATCCAATGTTGATCACTCTGGTTTGTCTTCTGAAAGTGAAGTGAATCTAACTAACTCTGCTAAGTTTGATTCATCTTCAAATCTGAAACTTAAGAATCTTCTCAAGATAAATAAATGCAAAGACAAAATCATTAAACAACTTCCAGTTAAGATTTACACAGGAGAATCTTCAAAACCTAATGTTTTTAAAGTTTTTGGAAATACTGGTCCATTTAATCAGAAAACATTTTCAAAGAAAATGACCACGTATTACCAAAACCTGCCAGAGCCGAACAGTTTTTCAAGAAGAGTTCAGAAAATTCTAATCATTCAAAGTCAAGTTTCTTTAGACACTCAGATATTAAATTTTCAAATACTCAAAAAAAATTTGTTTTCTGCTTTTCAAAGAGAAGCTGATTGTTATAATCTGCACTGGGCACCTAAACCTTAGTTTAAGTGGGTACCAAAACCCGTTTTAAAATGGGTACCCAAGAGCGCTAACAAGTCTGGATCCAAATCTGTTTGGATACCAAAGACATCTTAAATTTTGCAGGTTATAGGTTTCTTACGATTTCAGATAAGAACCCGTTCTTCAATTCAACATAGGCTTGATTACTTCATATCAAGACCCGTGATTCAAATCAAGATGGTTTTTAGTTAATCTAGACTAAAACCCGTTCTTCAGTTCAATCATGTGGTTTTTAGTCATACCAGACTAGAACCCGGAGTTCTACTCACAACAGAGTAGAACCCGATATTCACTGAAATTGGATTTTGTACTTTTCAGTATAGAACCCAAGCTAATGGTTTTCAGTTACTTCAGACTGAAACCCAAGATTTTGCGACAAATGGCTTCTAATCACTTCAAATTAGAACCTTAGTCTGAAAGACAAATTTTACTGGAATTCATGCCCTGAATTCAACCCCAAAGCTGAAATTGCCAAAGAGGGAGTTTGATTTTCATAATTTTTTTGCTCCTGTTTTACTTTCCATGAGTTGACTAACTTTTTGTGCTTATTTCCAGGGGGAGTTTCAGATACTTTGACGATGTCATTTTTCAATAACTGTGTGTGATTTTTCACGAAAATATTTTGCATGTGAAATCACAGTTTCTATATCAATCAGATAAACATTCAATATCAAGAACAATAATGGAAATCAAAACTAACCGAATGCTTGTATTGCCAAAATGTCGATTACAAATTGAGATGATCTTCACAAATGTCAGTAACCGTATCTTCCTGAAATCTAGGTGAGCAAAAGTACTTTTCAGATCTACCTATTTTAGAAAGTCAAACTTCCTATTTATACACAACTACACAACTATCAACTATTTACACAATAAACCCTTTAAATTACATTCCATCAACTAAAATATATTCTAACAATCTCCCCCTTTGATGGAATGTACAGAGTCTTTAAATTGCTAATCCAAGCTTCTGTTCAAATCTTCTTATGCTTTTTCGATCAGAGAGCCTACATTCAATCTTTGAAATAAATTCTACCATAAGTCTTCGGTCATTAACTGATAAGGCTCCTCTCTTTGTCTTTCTCTTTTTATCAGACGCTAGCCTTCCCTTTAAACCACTCAACACCTTATTTAGTGTACCATCTGAAATTTTGTTGAGTTCGACACTCCTCATGGCTCTTAGCTTCTTGTTTCTGTCCTTGTACATAACAGCTGGATGCTTTACCATGATGACTTGAAATTCTTTCAACTCTCCAGCAAATTTGATATCTCTATGTGGAGCTGTCATGTTAATCTTCCTCATCCCTCGTTCAACACCTATCTGCAGATCTTGCACTGACATCAATACCAGTTTGGTATGCATGAAGTGGAAAATTGTCTTCAAGGCAAATCTGCAGTGTTCATTTCTCTTATTTCTGCATAACTCATCGAATAAATCTTCAATGTCAACCAGATGCGTGTTAAACATGTCGGCTTCAGTGAACGTATAGGTATTTCCATCAGCTCTTGTAACAGTGAATGTTGGATAAAAAATCTTAACGAATCTGTCTTTTTCAATTTTAACAAGATCAACTATCCTGAACTCACTCTTCACTTTATCAACTTCTTGTGTCTTGTTCCTCATAAACTAGCATAGTTAACTAGATTTGGCATGTTTGGCTCCAAGACCCTAAACAACTTAAGAAAAGAACACGGTGCTTGTTTCTTACAAAAAATTCGTTTCTCCAGAATGTCTTCGATATATGGCATTTTGTTCCTTTTCCTTATAAACTCCGTTGATCGTTTCGCTGGAAGCTCAAACTTCTTTACTTTATTCTTGCGAATCTCATATTTATTCAACAAAGTAAGCATATCTTGGATTTCTCTTTAAACTACTTGCTGTGCTTCAAATCTGAGCCTGTGTTGCTTTTGCGACTCATCTGCCAGCACTTATTCATTAAAAAACCTTTCCATAATCTCGACCTCATTCAACTCAACTCTTTCCTGAATAACAACATTTTCTACAGGAAATTCTTCAACTTCTTCCTTAACTTGAATTACAACCTCAGGCTTTTCAACCGTCGGTGTCGATATGGTCTCTTTCAATATCTCCTGAACTAACCCTTCTTCTTGTTCAATCCTTTCTCCTCAGAAATCAACATCAGTCAATGTGATCACATCATCATCCTCAGATACTTCAATATATTCCTCTCTCTCTTCTTCTACGCCTTGAATCATTAACTCATGTTCCTTAAGCACTTGAACATCATCTTTAGAATCATTGTACACTTCAAAGTTGTAAATATCAGACTGAATGTTCAAAGGAATTGGAACATCTTCATAAAAAATCAATCCCAGCTCACTTTGTTCACCAGCAGATTCTTTTGCGCTCCCTGCTTCTTTCTCTTTTACTTCTGCTTCCTTCTCAGGGTATGTTATCATTAAAAGTCCGGGTGTAGGCTCAACAAGCTTTCTCCTCTTCTCCCCCTCATGAGGAGCATCATCGGAGTCCTCATCATGCTCATCATGCTTTCTTTTAGATGAGGAAGCTTGCGGCTTACACGTTTCTTAAACCGCTGCTACCCGCTCAGAAAGATTTGCCAAAGCTGTAATGACCGTACTTTCCAGACTTATCATCCTTTCCCTCATCTCATCAAACTGTTCAAAAACAAACTCTTTCAGCTCTTCCTTCAACTCATCCAGTGCTTGATTTGATTCAGACTGCTTGATCGATTCTTCGGCCACTGATTTACCTTTCAGAAATTTATGAATATTTGACATCTGTGCCATCACTTCAGATAACTGAGCAGATACATAAGTGTTCACTCCTGCAACAGCTGCATTCAAAGCTTCATTTAATGAAGATTCTGTAACAAACGGGGATACACCACTGGGTCACTTAGACTTCCAGTTGTCACAACAGTCGAACTTGTGAAAAGAACTTCTGTGTGGCCAGTACTCAGAGATGGCAACGTGGTCGCTCTGACTGGACTTCCACCCTCTTCAAGCGACGGAGCAACAAATGCTTCCGTAGCTGAGGATGTTCCGGTGGGAACACGAAGTTCAGCCACACTGACTTCAACTGATGAAGTCGACTCAAGTTTCCTAATCTGTATAGGATCTATACTCTGTGATTGAATAAAAGTCGTACACTCGGGCAGAGGTGTACTGATTTCAATATCCATCAAGTCCAAATGACTTTCGGATAGAATATGTGGTTCATCCCGGTGCTCAAATGAAACAGTCTCCTGTTGAGAGGAGACTGAGTGGATGGTTGGGTGTGCACTTGTCAGTGGGATACTGACCTCTTCAATGCTAACTCCCATAGAGGAGCTAACAGCAGTTGTGGGTAAATCCCGCTTTCTAGGCTAATTGCATCCCTCACACTCTCCTGTGAAATATTCATTATACCCATCAATGCAATCCCTCCCTCATTGTGATCACCACCATCATCACCATCATCATCATCATCATGTCCTTCATCTTCACCTTCTTGAATATCCGACAATGTTCTCTCAGAATCAGATTTCTCAGCCTCTTCCTCACCACCCCTTACAACTTCAACTCCCTTGCTCACTTGTAGGCTTCCCTGAACTTCAGCCCCGTGCTGAGGTTCCTCTCGTCCTATTACTCCTTGGGTAAGAGAACCCGGTTCTTGGGTCTCTATTGGAGCATGATCTATCCTATATAACTTCACATTTTCACTCTCGACATCTGCATACTTCAGCAAAGATTCTAGAATCGGCATGATATTCACATTAGGAGAATCCGGCACTTCATGTAAACTCATCATGACATAGTCTGGGCAACGGTTAGAGTTAGATCTTTTAGGAATATTTTCATTTGCCCTTAAGATCCCTCGGATAAGAATCTGTATAAACCGCTGAAGTGGAACGAACATCCTTGCTCTATTTGTTGTTTTAGCCCGTACTATCTCCTTTAGATCCTCCCAGATACACTGAGCATAATCATAATGCTCATTGAAAGCAATTCCATGAAAGATCCTTAGACAGTGAATGCTACACTTGTCTATGCCTGTATGCTTAGATGTCATACACCTATTGATGATCCCAAATAATGTGTACCATTCGCCATTTAATCCATTTCGATGAAATTTGGAGCTTTTTGGAAGTGGCTTTGAGTAACCCAAGCATATCAAATCATGAACCAGCTCTTCATCAGACACAAAATCTTCAAAATCCGCTAACTCAGGAAAATTAACTGTGTCTATTCGTCTTGGAAGAAACAAGTTGTGACGAAGTCTGGCAAGGGTAATTTTGGATTTAAATTGGTCTATGGTTACTTTAAAGTGGTGGTTTCCATCAGCAGTAACAAATTTGACTGTATGCCAAAATTGTTGTAGGTTGACTTGTGGGATAGAAGGTTTATACTGAAGAAGATATCCCAAAGGATGGCCTATGAGAATATCTACGATGATTGGGTGACTCACTTTGATTACCTTTGTATCCAAACGATGGTTGTTGTCCTTAAAAGGTAAGCAGTGTTTGGGTTTAACCAGTTGGTTATCTGGGATGATGGTTGAAGGTGAGGGTCGAACAACAGAGGTTGAACGAACGGGTGTTGATACAAGTGTATGATTAGAGGATGAATGGGAATCTGATGAATTGGAATTCTGGGAATGATCTGGAGATGCCATTTGAAACCTGTAAACAAAATAAGAATCATGTTAGACACGACAGGTAAACAAATGAAATCATTCAATGGTAGAAAAATATAACATTTCGTCAGAAATTATAAAAATTTGTGATTTTCTGTTTAAGGCATCGGGATTCCAGACAGTAATAAACTATTATTGATAGGATTCCAGAGTCAATCGTTTAGAGACCAATGTTAGAAAAACACAATTTTCTTACAATTTCTTGAAAAAATGTGACATTTTTCTGAAAACATTAAAAAATCCAACACTTAGGAAAAAAAAATTTCATTTAAACTCGAATGAAACTACATCCATCTCGAATAACTCTTGATCAGTCTCGAATGATACATGACACAACTCGACTTAGTCTATAAATCAACTCGAATGAATGGTAGACTTTCTCTAATAAAACTTGGAGTAAACTCGAATAGAACATGAAACAACTCGAATAGGTCTTAAATGTTCTCGATTATGTCCTAAATGATCTCGAATGATCAATGACTAAAACTCGAATGAAGAAGTAACTTCCTCGAATACACCATAAGGTCAACTCGAATGAACCATAAGTCTATCAAGACTTGTTCTGAAATTTTCTAAGTGTTAATCTAAATCAACTCGAATCACACTTATAGTTTCTCGATTAACACTTCAGTCAACTCGATTGACTCTTGGTCTTTCGCGAGTAGCATGGTACTCAACTCGAATGACTCTTGGTCTTTCTCGAGTATCATTGCACTCAACTCGAATAACTCTTGCATTTTCTCGAATGAACCCTTTAATCGAGAAGTTCCTTATGTATTTATTTCAAGTCCACTATACTCTGAATATTCGAAAATTAATTCCAGGTAGTTTTCCAGTGATTTAAAACTTGTATCCCCCTCGAAAATCCATTTTAAACACTTTTGTTTTACTGAACTTTGATTAATGACAACATTTAAGTTGTTAAAAATGCAAATTTCAGTAATAAGAAGAACACGAAAGTTTTTGAATGTAAAATCCAAATTTCTGTGTGTGTGGTTTGATTTGAACCATGAAATTGCAAATTCATGTTCAAATTGATAAACCGAAACATACCACACAATTAATTTGAGTTTTATGAACAAAAATTATGAACACCATTAACACTCAAAATACACAAAAATACGAACAAAAACACTAACAGACAAATACAGATGCTCATATTGAAAAATAAAGAATGTAAAAATGAAACAAACAAATGATTTTACACACACTTAATTGAAATTCTTTCTTGAAGCTTTCGAAGGTATGTGTGTGTTTTCGGTTTCTTAAAGGTGAAGAAACTCTTTGGAGAAGATGATGAATAGTCTAATATCCAAAAAAGGGAATTTGAAATTGAAATTTCAAATTTATAGATTGGATTATGAACCGGCCCATGTTTTATTTTTAAAAAAAAATTTAACCGGCCCATATTTGAAATCACAATCATCAAAGAAAGACCCATTTAGAAACACCAACACCTTCTATTGTTTCAAAAAAAAAAATTTTCAACACAACAAAACAAAAAAAATAAAAAAAATAAAATAAAACAACAACAACAAAAATTTCTGATAAAAAAAATTTAAAACCAGATTTAAACTCAATCAAAAACAACATACAAAAAAAAATTAAAAAACAAATAACAACAAAAAAAATTGAAAATAGACATAAACAAAAAAAAAATTAATACAAAAAAAAATTAAAATGCTCCCCCTTTAATTTCTGAATGTTGCTCCCCCTCAAACGTGTATTGTATTTCTCAGCTGAGCTCCCCCTACAAAATAACAGATAAATTTTATCAGATTTACTCAAAATCAGATAAAATCATTTTCTGCTCCCCCTGCACATGACAATCCAGAACTTGTTAAATTCCAAAGAATATTGAACTTTTAAGATTCAAAAATTTAACATCAGATTAAAATCAATAAAAAATGTAAATTTAAAATTATAAATTGAAACTACTGAATTATTAAATCTTAATGATACAACATACCCAATTTGTATACCAAAAAATTAAACATTTTTTCATCTAACGCTTTGGTAAACAAATCAGCTAGTTGATATTCAGTAGGCACAAAATATAATTCTATATTTCCATTTTCTACATGATCCTTTATAAAATGGTACCGAATGTCAATGTGTTTTGTTTTTGAATGTTGCACCGGATTTGATTCAATAGCTATTGCGCTCTGAGAATCACAGTAGATGGGGATTTTCTTTGGTGTAAACCCGTAATCGCGCAGTTGGCTTTTCATCCACAACACCTGAGAATAGCAAGAAGATACAGCAACGTATTCTGCTTCAGCTGTAGACAATGAGACACAATGTTGTTTCTTGGATGACCAGCATACGGGTTTGTCACCTAAGAACTGTACTGCTCCAGACGTACTTTTTCTGTCCATCTTATCACCTGCGTGATCAGCGTCAGAAAAAGCAGTTAGATTAAATGAAGATTCTCTGGGATACCACAAACCAAGGTTTGGAGTTCCCTTGAGATATCTTAAAATTCTTTTCGCAGCTGTTAAATGTGATTCTTTAGGATTCGCCTGATATCTTGCACACACACATGTAGCAAACATAATATCCGGTCTACTTGCTGTTAAATACATTAATGACCCAATTATACCTCGATAGTGAGTCACATCTACAGGTTTCCCCGAAATGTCCTCATCGAGTTTTGACTTTGAATCCGGAGCCATGGGAGTTTTCATAGGAGTACTGTTAACCATGTTAAATTTCTTTAACATGTCTTGTATATATTTTGACTGATTGATAAAAATACCATCAGCCAGTTGTTTAACTTGTAATCCTAAGAAAAAATTTATTTCTCCCATCATGCTCATTTCGAATTTTTGGGACATTAAAAATGCGAATTTCTTACAAAATTCTGGATTTGTAGACCCAAATATTATGTCATCTACATATATTTGTATAACTATGATATCCGGCCCCTGACGTTTTATAAACAGGGTTGTGTCAACTGCACCTTTGTTGAATCCACATTTCAACAGATATGTTGAAAGTGCATCATACCAAGCACGCAGTGCTTGTTTAAGGCCATATAGTGACTTATCTAAAATATATACATGATCAGGTTTCGAAGGATCAGTAAAACCTTCGGGCTGATATGTATATACTTCATCGGTTAGTTCCCCGTTTAAAAACGCAGTTTTAACATCCATTTGATAAACTGTAAAGTTTTTGTGAGCGGTAAAAGCTAAAAACATTCTAATCGCTTCGATTCGTGCAACTGGCGCAAACGTTTCATCGTAGTCAATCCCTTCTTGTTGGCTGTATCCTTTGGCAACGAGGCGAGCTTTATTTCGAATGATTACTCCATGTTCGTCCTTCTTGTTTTTAAAGATCCACTTCGTGCCTATGATGGATTTGTCTTTAGGGCGCTCCACAAGTCTCCAGACCTTTAACCGCTCAAACTGATTCAGTTCTTCTTGCATCGCCACAATCCAATCAGCGTCCAGAAGTGCTTCTTTCACATTCTTGGGCTCTATTTTACTTAGAAAATTTGAAAATAGACACTCGCTTATGGTGGCTCTTCTAGTTTGGACTGAAGCGGATGGATCACCAATAATGTTTTCTATTGGGTGATTTCTCGTCCACTTAAAAGTATGTGGAAACGGTTCTATGTGGTCTTGATTGTGATTACGATCTAGATATGTTGGTCGGGGGGTTACTTCAGATGTAGTCCACTGTTCGTAAAAATCCAATTTCAGAATCAAAATTCACCCCTAAAGTCTCTGATACCAATTGTGAAATCACAGTTTCTATATCAGTCAGATAAACATTCAATATCAAGAACAATAATGGAAATCAAAACTAACCGAATGCTTGTATGGCCAAAATGTCGATTACAAATTGAGATGATCTTCACAAATGTCAGTAACCGTATCTTCCTGAAATCTAGGTGAGCAAAAGTAATTTTCAGATCTACCTATTTTAGAAAGTCAAACTTCCTATTTATACACAACTACACAACTATCAACTATTTACACAATAAACCCTTTAAATTACATTCCATCAACTAAAATATATTCTAACATATTTGATACACACATAAAAAAAAAGTTTCGAGCTGAAAACATATATTTATCTGATTCTCTGAATATATCATTAAGATTAATTGATCTAATCTCTTTGATTTTCATAATCTCATTTCTTCTGAGATTCTCTTTGTTACAATGCTTTCAATTTATACTGGATTCTCCCGTTATCTCCCAAATGCTAATTCTTTTAAAAAAATCTGAATCTTTTCATATCATATATCAGATTTTCTATTTCATTCTGACATCTCCCATATTATCTAGATATAATCTCTCCTATATCTCTTGAGCTTCAAAGCTGAAAATCTTTCTGTTGACTCCGATTTTGCACCTAATTTGAGTGATAGACATAAATATCGCTTCTATGGTCTAACCAGAACCGGAAGACCTACCCAAGAAGCAAACCACTTATAGTTTGTGTGGGTAAGGGTTCTTTAGGTCTATTAGTTGAGAAGTGTCAGTTATCACGGGAATTGACAGGATCGAGCAGCAATATAATGTAAATGAGAGGGATATATTGAAAGGAGATGGTGGTGCATCAGATCATGCTTTGTTGTAAAGCTGACTGAATTTATTTCTCAAAAGTGAGCCGGAGGAAGCTTAGTTGAAAAATGGTGAGAGCTGAGTGTTGAGAAAGGATTTGAAGAAAATAAAATCCTACCTACATTGTGTGTGCTGGGTAAACCACATAATCTAGCAAGCCCTAGGCGACTTGATATTGAAAAAGACGTCATGGACCCAGTGACGCACTTAACCCCACCAACCACTCAGTTATCTCTCAAAAGATTTCTGTTTCAATAATCACGGAGTTATAACACATTTCTATCGATATATCATTTGGATATTATTGATATTGAAACAAGGAAGACAGTTGCTCCGGTCTCCGACTTCGTTTGATGCACATTGTGTCTAAAGCTGATTATATACACTTTTAGGACACATCGAGTCTGACAGTCTGGGTGACTATACACTGCTCGTCCAAAGTGACTAAGCCAGAACAAATAAGAGTGATTCTTTCATGTTAAAGGATTTCACGATGACTATTTGGAAATCCTACCAGTGTTAATATCATGCCAGCGCTGAACGTAGGTCACATAGATTATGTCTATTGTGCAAACAGGAATCCTATGTGGACTTGGACTCATTATTTCACAAATGAATGTGTTTCATTTTCCCCAAAGTTGAAAAGCTTTGTTTTGTCCTGTAAATCAAAAGTATCATTTTGAGGGGGAGTGAAATTTTTCTTCATTTGAAGGGGAGTGAAATAAATTTTGTTTAGAATAGGGGGAGAGATATTAGTTTGAGGCGGAGAAAGTTAATTTGTAATAATTCTGAAGACTTTGCATGATGTTCATAATTCTTATGATCATCATGAGGGGGAGAAAAGTTAAAGTTCAGAGACAACTGTTGAGTAGTTTGAAGTCAAATGAAGTCAATGGCTAAATCATATCAAGACGATTGATCAAGGAAAAGAATCGAAAGCTATTCACGATTCAAGGGGGAGTGTGTTTTCAAGAAAAGAGATGATCATAGAAGAATAGATGTGAAGATCAGAGAGAAACAAATAAAGAAGAAATTTTATCTGAAGATTCAGAGTTCGAAGAAAAGAAAAAGGTTCAAGAAAAGAATCAAGACCTGAAATGATCCTTAATGGAAAATTGATTTCATCTCTAAGGGGAAGATTGTTGGGAACATTTATAGAGGTGAAATCAATATCATTAAATGTTCATGTTTGAATATTCAAAGTTTGAAGAATGTTGAAGAAAAGAGAAAAAAGAATAGATCCCGACTTTGCATTGTAATTATAATAATTGGTTTCATCTCTAAGGGGGAGATTGTTAGGTATAAATATATAATAGAGATGAAAACAATTATTTTGTTTATAAGTTCAGGGATCTAATTGTAAATATTCAATAATATAGGGTTGTATGTGTAAATTCACAATACATGTGTATTGTGTATAAATAGAATATAGGTGCTACTGTTTACACAACTCTCACGGATATGAGATTAGAAAGAAGAGGAGAATAGTTTGCTGTCGAAGAAAACAAGAACCGAATTTCATTGTAATATTTCTTACTCTCTTAATCAAGCATTCCACTATTTGTGTTGATGATAATTGTTCATATAATTGTTATTAGATGTGATTGAATTGCTGAAATATGAATTAACAATAATTGTTTTGAAAAGGGCAAATGACCAAAAATAGTAACAAGTTTTGACAGTTTTATCATTAATAATAACATTATTTATTTTTTATCATTAATAGTAACAACTTTTTATTATTCTATCAATAATAGTAACATCTTTTCAGATTTTTATCAATAATAGTAACATATCAAACTAAAAACATAATTTTTTTTATTTTAATAAGTTTTCTAATATTCCATAAACACCAAAATAAACCAAATCTTTTTCCCGAATATTTACGGATAGATAATATTCGATTATTTATTCACAATTATATATTATATGAATGAAAAAAATATTGTGAATCATTTCAATTTTCACTTTTTATAACAAAAAAACTACGAACCATCATTTTCTTAGTTTTTCTGAAAAAATAATACGAATCGTTCCATTTTTTAGTTTTTCCAATCTAAATGGGTCATAGTTTTTATTAAAAAAGATCAAAATGAATCTTAATATTTTTTATTCATAAAACTATAAAACACAATGAGTCATGATTTTTCCATTCATTAAAAACTAAAAAATGAATGGGTCGCAATACTTTTCATTCGTAGTATTTTTCATTTGGAATTAAAAAAATTACAAATTGATCATGTTTTAGATTTTTTTAACAAAAAACCATAAACCATTTTGATTTTTCGTACAAAATAATTACAACTCATTAACTTTTGTGTTTTTAACAACGAAAAAACTATGAATTATTCTAGTTTATAGTTTCGTACAAGTGGTTATGTATCGTTTTTATGGATTACAATATTTTTCATTCAGCAAAAATATAAACTAGAATAATTCATAGTTTTTTCGTTGTTAAAAATACAAAAGTAAATGAGCTGCAATTATTTTATACGAAAAATCAATATGATTTATAGTTTTTTGTAAAAAAAAATCTAAAGCATGATTGGGTCGTAGTTTTTCATTCTAGAAATCTAAAAGTTGTATCGTTTGTAATCAATTTCGTTTGAAATTTACTAAAAAACTGATCAATTTGTACTTTTTTATTCCAAATGAATATACTACAAATGAAAAAGTATTGCAACCCATTCATTTTTTAGTTTTTCTATGAATGGAAAAATCATGACTCATTGTGGTTTATAGTTTTATGAATGAAAAATGTTGAGACTCATTTTGATTTTTTGTTTTTTAAATAAAAAACTATGACCCATTTAGATTGGAAAAAACTTAAAAAATGGAACGATTTGTATTATTTTATTCGGAAAAACTAAGAAAATGATGATTCGTAGTTTTTTTGTTGGAAAAAGTGAAATGATTCATAGTATTTTTTTCATTCATATTATATATATAATTGTGAATAAATAATCGAATATTATCTATCCGTAAATACCCGGAATAAAAATTTGGTTTATTTTGGTGTTTATGGAATATTAGAAAACTTAATAAAATAAAAAAAATTATGTTTTTAATTTGATATGTTACTATTATTGATAAAAATCTGAAAAGATGTTACTATTTTTTATAACTGAAAAGTTGGTGACCTGCTAAACAGGTTTACAGGTCACTCATTACTATTATTGATAGAAAAATAAAAAGTTGATACTATTAATGATAAAAAAATAAATAATGTTACTATTAATGATAAAATTATCAAAACTTGTTACTATTTTTGGTCATTTGCCCTTTTAAAAAAGATTTTTAAAACGTTTTTCAAAAAAGTTTTAGAGTAAGATATTTAAGCGATTTGAAAATTTGAAGTAAATTTTTTTAAATGTTTTTAAAGATGTTCTAGAAAAATATCAATTTTTTTTTGAAAAGTAATTTATTTTTTATTCACGAAAACATTTAATTCTTTCTAAAAAAAGTAAAAAAACTGAAGTTATATAGCTATTTTATTTTTTTTATGTTTAATTACCAAAATGACGAGAATAGTAATTTATATGTTTTTATAGGTGTTTTAATTCTAATTAATAAATATTTAATGTACTTAATAAATTTAATTTATTTTATGATTTAAAAAATGTTTAAAAAAATCTAAATGGAAATGTTATTTTTGGTTTTTAGTTATTAACAACGATAATTATACATGTGTGTGTGTTTATAAATATTTTATTATCTTTTTCTTCTGTTTTACATTAAATTTATTTTACTGTTTTTTGTTAAATTTAAGTTAGCTTATTATTTTATAATAATAAAATGATATTGTTGATAATTATTATAAAAGTAATGGTAAAATGATCATCTTATATAATCAAAGAACGAAATTCGTAACAAAACTTCAATCACAATAGTTAGCAGTGTAATTTTTAAAGTTAAAAAATATAATCCATAAATTCTACTAAACCACGTGACGAAAATATGTAATTTATCCTTAAAAAACATCTTCTTTATAGTAATATACTCTTTTAATTAATTAAACACTCCTGGCCGAAAATTTTAATTTTATAATTCAACATCCAATTTTGAGTGCCAACTAATAGAACGAACCCTACCAAACTGGATAGTTTTGAATAAGTAATCATGATAAGTGATTACGATAATGGAGAACTGTGCACAAAATAATTTTTAATAGCTAAAGTAATTGTTCGTCCATCTAGTTTAGTTGGTCTGTTCGAAAGTTTTATTTTATTTTTAGGTTAAAATCATACAAATACAACATACTTTTATCAATTTGCCTAAATGACTAATTAACTTTTTTATACTCCAAAATAACTTGTCGATATGGTACGTGTAACCAGTAACTATGTTGATATGGTAACCACGTAAGCATCATGTCATTAAAAACATGTGACGTTGTCATTTGAATCGGCAAAAAATGTCATATCAACATATATAGTTACTGGTTACACGTACCATATCGACAAGTTATTTTGGAGTAAAACGTGGATTTACGTGTATTTTGATCTATATAAATAATTTAGAAAATCCATATAAGCATATAGATCATTTCATATTTTTAAAAACACAAATATAAGATCATTACTGGTAGAAAACGGTAATCAAAAGTATCATCTCTACAATAAATTTTAAGTACAAGTACCAACGGGATAAAAAATAACTAGATTAGTCATTTGAGTAATTTCAGTAAAGTAACATAAATTTGTACAACTTTAACCCTTTATTTTTCAAAGTAAATTACAAAAATGATCCCTGTGGTTTGGTCAAAATTATGGATATCGTCTCTGGTTTTTTAAATGTTGCGTAAATGATCCCTCAAAACACTATTTATTTGCCGAAATGGTCCCTCTTTCTCTTGACTTTTTCTAAATGAAGATTTTGCCCTTTTTATCAATAACATTTTTGGCTCCTCAACTATATAATTTATTTTCAATTTTAATCGTTTTTTATAAATTTTTAGTTTTGTTTAAATATTAAATGTTAATTTAAAAATTAATTATTATTATTAGTTATAAATTTTTATTTTTAAAATATATTTAATTTATAAAATATATCTATTCTTTAATTATTAAAAATTGTCTCCATTAGAATATTTAATTTATTTAATTTATGTTTCTATTATATATTCAATTTAATTATTAAAAACTTATTTATCTAATATTTCATTTGATAAAATATTTATACATTTTTATCTTTATATGTAATTTTATAACTATTTCATTCGTTATTATACTTTGATTTAATTATATTTTTTTAAGAAAATATATAAACTAAGGGCTTTATTCATTTTCATTTAAATAATTTTATGGGTAAATTACAATTTCCATCTCTGTGGCTATACGTAGATTATGGTTATGATCCTTTTTCACGCTGAAATTACAATTTCAGGTCATATAATTGTGATTTTGTTATGCGTTTGGTCATTTGACCAGCCATCTTTTGAAAAATGACAATTTTACCCTTTTAAGTTTGTTTCAATTTTAGTCCATCACCAATTAATTTCTTTTTTATTTTAGGGTAAATACAATTTTCATCCTGTGGTTATATATAAATTATGGTTATGATCTTTTTTACGTCGAAATTACAATTACAATACATAGTTGTCATTTTGTTATGCATTTGGTCCTTTGACCAGTCATCTTTTATAAAAATGACAATTTTGCCCTTTTAAGTGTGTTTCAATTTTGATCCCTCACCAATTAGTTTCTTTTTTATATTATTTTTAATTACTTTTTAGCCTATTATTATTTATTTGATATTTAATAAATTTTCTTATCATTATAATTAACTAATGTAATAAAGTTTTAATATGTTGTCCATTATTATATTTATTATTATTATTTTATAATTATTATTATTTCATGTAATAATTTATTTTATATATTTTTTTTATTTATTTATTAAAAGGATTTAATTAAAATAATTTAGTATATATAAATTTGTATATTAATAAGTTTTATTATTGTTGTTTTTGTTATTATTACGATTAAATTCTAATATACATTCAAATGTGTGGGTGTATATGTGTGTATATATATATATATATATATATATATATATATATATATATATATATATATATATATATATATATTTATACTTTTAAATTATTTTATATTACTTTTAATTTTCAAAAGAAATATAGTTATTTATATATTTAATTTATTTATCCTTTTCAATATTAGTTTTCCTTCGTATAGATACTTATTATCATTAATTTATTAATTTTGTTAAGTCAATACATTTTGATTTATTTTAGCAAATATATATAATGTTTTAATGAAATTATAAGTTAATTGTTAAACAAAAAATATTTTATGTATATAAAATGAATGAATTTGGTTCCATAGCGTCCCCTTCAAAATCTTGCGTATCCAGCGTACCCCACATAGGCAAGGGGTATTTTCGTAATTACAGCGACCATTCACATTCCTTAATTCACCATTCACATTAATTGATTATTCACATTAGTTAATTGATCATTCACATTACTTAATTGATCATTCACAACACTTATTTAACTATTTATACTTCGTGTACACTTATTTGATCATTCACAACACTTATTTGATCATCCACAACACTTATTTGACCATTCACAATTCTTCAACACTTAATTGATCATTCACATTACTTAAATGATCATTCACATTACTTGACTGACCATTCACATTACTTAAATGATCCTTCACATTATTTAATTGATCATTCACATTACTTAATTAACAATTCACGTTACTTAATTGACCATTCACATTACTTAAATGTTCATTCACATTACTTAATTAACCATTCACATTACTTAATTGACCATTCACATTACTTAAATGATCATTTACATTATTTAATTGATCATTCACATTATTTAATTAACCATTTACATTACTTAATTGATCGTTCACAACACTTATTTAACTATTTATACTTGTTGTACACTTATTTGATCCTTCACAACACTTATTTGATCATCCACAACACTTATTTGACCATTCATAATTCTTCAACACTTAATTGATCATTCACATTATTTAAATGATCATTCACATTACTTAATTGACCTTTCACATTACTTAAATGATCATTCTCATTATTTAATTGATCATTCACATTACTTAATTAACCATTCACATTTCTTAATTGATCGTTCACATTACTTAAATGACCATTCACATTACTTAATTGACCATTCACATTACTTAATTGATCATTCACAACACTTATTTGATAATTCACATGAATTATTTGACCATTTACAGTATTTATTTCATCATTCAAAATAATTATTGGACTTTTAAACTTTTCTACACTTATTTGATGATTCAAATAATTATTTGATCATTCACATTGTTCCAAAACTGTTTATAAATGGTCAAATAATTAATGTGAATGATCAAATAAATACTATGAATGGTCAAATAATTCTTGTGAATGATCAAATAAGTGTTGTGAAATGATCAAATAAGTGTAGAAGAATTGTGAATGAACAAATAAGTGTTGTGAATGATCATAAAAGTGTTGTGAATGATAAAATAAGTGTAGAAGAAGTGTGAATGGTCAAGTAATTATTGTGAATGGTAAATGTTCGAGTCTTGATCCAGAGATGATGAGCTGCAAAACCACGAAGAAAACACTAAGTGAAGGCCGAAGCAGGGGAGTCCTGCGTTGACACTCCGATGCTTAAGTCAGTCCTTGATTTTTGTTAAATTTGAGAGTAATGATAGTGTATATTGTAAGGTGCCTACCGTTCTTTCATGAAGAAGACCTCTATTTATACCTTTCGAGATACTCACATCTGAATTGCTTCCAATTAGAGAAAGACAGTTGTCATTCCCTTTTCTAACAAAATAATCCACGCCTTTTCACCTACGTTCTAAGCGAATCTTTCGGTTAATCATAGTGGTCCACATGAGGGAGACGTATGCGAATTTATCAGATTGGTCCACCTCAGCTAAATTATTGACACGTCACTAAATCCCAATTTCCACGTATCTCAACAAGTTCCCCAGTTTTAATGTTTAGCAGAGATATACATTAAAACTTATTTGTCTGAGCCTAGAGACATTCTAAGGTCTGGAGCAACCTATTTATTTCATCTGAACTTTAAACCTTATTAAATTAAATAAGTTCTCTCTCCTCATTACATGATTCCTATGATTATGCCTGTTAATATTCTCGAGATAATCCCATAACTGACCATCTTTTAGCGCGTCAACCTTACGCCTCAACCTTTTCGCCGCCCCAGTCCCATCAAATATCAGTTTTCAGAAAAGGAGAAAACTAAAAATCTTAATCATCCCGCCCAATTTTCTTTATAAAACCCTTTCCTCTTCAATTTCAAAATTTACCTTGTCATTCAACGAAAAAGTTTTTTCCTCCGCCATTATCAGTTCTCCGCCCCGTTTAAACTTGCCGTGAAACTTCTGTAGAGTTTACAGGTCAGTCTTCTATCCCTTCCTCCGCTATGTCTAGTTCTATTAAGGTAATCGACGTATTCCCATCTATTTATCGCTTTTCCTTTGAGAAATGTTCGCGCACCCTTCATATCCCCTTCGAGTTAAGGCCTGAATTTCCAGGAGAGAAAGCTGTTGCTAAACATCCACCCCCTGGTAAAGTTGCCCTATACACCAAGTCCTTCTCTATGGGGAATTTACGCTTACCTATTTCCCCTTTCTATCTTGATGTCCTCCGTTATTTTGAAGTTCATTTCAGTCAAATGTCCCCTCTGTGGGCCCCCTCCTCATTTGGACCCGCGGAGTCCGTGCTTCCAAGAATGTAATGCCATTGGACACTGAGTTCAATGTGGAAGCACGAGATATCTTGGGTGGATCTCCCATGAGGGGAAGAACCCTTCCAGATGGTGTGTTAAGGCTGCTTGGGATCAGCAATGTCTGGGATGATCCCAACCAAATCCCTGTCATTTAGAAAGACGGAGAGGGTATGTGTCACTAATCGTGTTTTTATTTTCTATCACGGCATCTGCTAATTCATTTGACTTATTTTTCAGTGATGGGCGTTCTGGACTGACTGTCTGAGGAGGATGTTGGTAACGTATAGATTTCCACTCTTCCAGCAGCCGAGGCACAAGCTGCTCATGCCCCCATCCCTCCTCACAACCAACCTGATGAAGGAGTACTGGAACCTGATCTGATCACCACTGTCGAAGCCATAGAAGTTGAAGAAACTAACGATCCATCAGCTGATAGGGCTGCTTCCGAGGACCCCACTGGAACCTCTCGCGATATTCCCCAGGTCGTTTCAACTGATATCCCTGGAACCACACGCCTGACTCCTCTCAGGAAACGAACCAAGATGGCAGCTAAAAGGCACACCTATGTTGGCGGATCCAGTCAAGGTATTTATATCTCTTGCCCTCTCTTTCTTGAGTATCATTGGTTATTTTCTATGCTAATACACATTTATCATCCTCTAGTAGTGAATCTGGACTTAGATGAAGAAGACACCACAGAACTTTTGTCGCGGAAGAAAGCGAGAGTAGACAATGCCACCACTCAATCCCCTGTTGCTCAGGGATCCTCACCTCATCCTATTATTGAACCCAAAGCTTTTACCAAAGAAACTTATGCCCCTTTTTAGATCCCGACACACATCTCTTATCGGACCTTGAGAACATGGAACATCAAGTCTTGAAAGAACGAGCCCGAAGGACCCATTCTGAACTCCTGGCAATCCATGTTGAACTCAAAACACGTCTGGAGAGGGCCGAAGCTATGGCCCTGGGTAGCAAACAAGAGGACCTGCGAGTTAAAGGCTTGGAGGAGGATGTGAAACGCCAGCGTCTGGCTTTAGAGACAGAAGGAAAATTGAGGGCTCAATCCGAGGTCAAAATCGTGAGCTTACAGAAAGCTCTTGCTGAGGAAAGAGAAAAGCACCAAAAGGAACTGGAGCAGGAGCGGCTTACCTGGCAAGACAAATTAGATAAAAGTCATGGGACTTTAAGCAAAGTTCAAGATGAGAGGAAGACCTGGAAAGAAGAGGCCTTGCTATTGCGTTCCAAAGTTAATGTTCATTATAAAGAGTTGGCAGAGATGGAGGCAGAGCGAGGTCGACTGATTTCTGAGGTTATTCCACATGTTTTCTATACCTTAACTCGTAGCGAACAATACTCCAAGCCCATAGCAGCCATACAGAAAAGTGCTATACGTTTGGGAGGCCACAATCAACTGGTGAAAATGGCCCCACACATGCCTGAAAATTTTGAAGTAACTGTGCAACCTGATTATGCGCCTACCTCCCGCCAATATTTCATTGAGTCGATTCGTGCTTCAGAGTATTTGTCTTATCCTTATCTGGAAGCTATACGATGTCACCCTGAGAGAAGCGCTGATGAGATATTGCAGCTATCTCCAGATCCAGAATCGCAGCCTGTCAAAGTAGTGGATGATCCTTCAATGACCCCTGCTCCCCTTGGGACCTTTGATCCCATTGCACCTTCTGGTTGAAATTTATGCATTCTGTAAATGTTGGACTATGTTGATGGTAGTTATCTTTTGTAATAGGCACTGTTTCTTTTATGTCTACCATGTATCCACTGATCACACTATTTGAATATTAATCTCAATTTACTATGACCATCTTAATTTTATTTTCCAAGGTTTGCAGCCGACCTCCGGAGAGGTCGACCTATCCTTTTACTTTCAAGGCTTGCAGCCGACCTCTAGAGCAACCGACCTCTGGAGAGGTCGACATATCCTTTTACTTTCAAGGCTTGCAGCCGACCTCTGGAGAGGTCGACCTATCCTTTTGATTTCAAGGCTTGAAGCCGACCTCTGGAGAGGTCGACCTATCCTTTTGATTTCAAGGCTTGCAGCCGACCTCTGGAGAGGTCGACCTATCCTTTTGATTTCAAGGCTTGCAGCCGACCTCTGGAGAGGTCGACTGATCCTTTTGATTTCAAGGCTTGCAGCCGACTTCTAGAGAGGTCGACCTATCCTTTTATTTTCAAGTCACCCAAAAAGGTCTTAGTTTTGACACCATATTACAGCGATTTACTGATGTTTCATTAATACTTTCAAGGGATTATTCTATCAGTAGTAAGGCTTTCATACATAGAATTTCTTCAACTTCGAGATGTGCCAAGTCCGTGGGACCGCTTCTCCTTGAATTGTCTCCAACTCGTAGGCTCCCGTACCATAGGCTGCTTTAATCTTGTATGGACCCTCCCACTGCGGACCCATCTTCCCCATGTCTTGTATTCGACTTGCCTCGTTTTTTCGTAAGACTAGATTCCCTGGAACCAGCTGCATGTTCCGCACACGTCGGTCATAATACCGCTTCATTTGCGCCTTCGCTCTGGCCTGGCGGATGAGAGCGGCGTTCCTTCTTTCTTCTAACCAATCCAGATCCAAACGTCTTTGCTCTTCGTTCTGTTCCTCCTCGCAGAGTAATATCCTAAATCTCGGGACACTGATTTGAAGAACCGCTTCCGCCCCATATACAAGGCTACACGGAGTCTCCCCTGTGTTATCCTTGGGAGTCGTTCTGATGCCCCACAGGACATTTTGAAATTCATCTACCCATCCTCCCTTACATAGTCCCAGCCTTCTCTTCAAACCCTTAACTATCTCCCGATTAGTGACCTCAACCTGCCCATTAGCCTGAGGGTGAGCTACCAAGGTAAACTGCTGCTGGATCTTCAATTCTTTGCACCAAGATCTAAAAGAGGTCCTCTGCGAATTGCTTTCCATTATCACTGACGATAGACTTTGGTATCCCGAACCTGCATACGATGCAGTCCCATACAAAATTCTGAACATTCTAGCCTGCAATGGATGCCAGGGCCTTCGCTTCCACCCACTTGGTAAAATAGTCAATTGCTACAATAAGAAATTTGACACGTCCATGAGCTTCAGGAAATGGACCTACTATGTCTATTCCCCATTTGGAGAATGGCCATGATATGGATACCGAAAACATTTCTGTCTGCAGCAGCCTTGGAATGTTGGCATGTACCTGGCAAGACACACACGTTTGTATCTCCTTCCGTGCGTCCTGGAGCATTGTCGGCCAATAATAACCTAGGAGAAGGGCTTTTCCTACTATCGTCCTTGCCCTGCTATGAATTCCGCATGAACCCCAATGGATTTCTTGTATGACGCTTGCTGCTTCCCGCGGACCAACACATCGGAGCCACGGCGAAAGGTTACACCTTTTGAATAGAATGCCCTCCCTGATCACGTAATTGGACGCTCCTTGACGAATTCTATGAGCCTCTTTCCGGTCCTCTAGTACGATCTCATCCATCAAATATCTCCTTATGGGATCCATCCAAGTCTCTCATTCTTCTTGTATGTCGGCGACAATATCCTGATCGATGGCTTTGCTGTGCAAAACCTCTACCCATACTTTTTTAGTGAGATGATCAAAAGCCAGCGTAGCCAATTTACTGATAACATCCGCCTTCTTGTTTTTTCCCCGGGGAATCTGAGTAGCCGTTACCTGCTTGAACCGAGACATCAAACTTTTCACTACAGCCAGATATGCCTTCATGGATTGATCCATTGCCTCAAAAACACCTGTTATCTGGTTCGCTACCAATTGGGAGTCAACAAAAACTTCCAGATACTGTATCTCCATTTCACTGGCAATTCAGAGGCCTGCGATAAGAGCTTCATACTCTGATTCATTGTTGGAAGTAGGGAAATCAAAACGTAACGCATACGTATATTCCTGCCCATCGGGATCTGTAAGAATCATTCCTGCTCCTGATCCCTCCACACCAGATGATCCATCCGTAAACAGAGTCCAAACCTCCTGCTTAGGAGTTTCCTCTTTATCAGACCTGTTTGAAGCTCCACCATGAAATCCGTCATGACCTGACCCCTGAAGGAGGTTCTAGGTCTGAAATGAATATTGTGCTCTCCCAATTCGATAGCCCACTTTGCCAGCCGCCCCGAGTGTTAAGGATTTAGCAGATGTTGTCGGATGGGTTGGTCGGTAAGAACGACCACATGATGCGCCTGAAAATACCTCCTGAGCCTCCTTGCTACCAATACCAATGAGTATGCTAATTTCTCCAAAGGGGAATAATTGATTTCTGGACCCTGTAAGGCTCTGCTAAAATAATATATTGGCAACTGCTTCTTTTTTCGTTCTGCCATTAAAACAGCTGCTACGGCTTCCTTTGCTACAGACAGGTAAATATACAGTTCTTCTCCCGGAATGGGAGCAGTCATCATCGGGAGTTCACTAATCACCTTTTTCATCTCCTTAAAAGCTCCTTCTGCCTCGTCTGTCCACTGAAAGTTGCTTTTCTCGATACACCCTTTGAGAGTCGTAAAGAAAGGTAGTGATCGTTCCGCTGCTTTTGATAGGAAGCGACCCAAAGCTGCCAGTCTCCCATTCAAGCTCTGCACTTCCTTTACCGTGGAAGGAGATTTCAACTCAGCAATAGCCCTGGTCTTTTCTGGAGCTGGACCTATCCGTCATTAGTTACATGATGCCCTAAGAACATGCCTTCCGTGACACCAAAAGAGGACTTTTTGGGGTTAAGGCGCATGCCAATTTACTCCAGCCTTTCAAGTGTCTCCTTAATGTCAGTGAGCAACTGATCCTCCGTCTGGCTTTTTATTACCATATCGTCTACGTAAGCCTCCAAATTTCTGCCAATCTGTCTCCTGAATACCCAGTCCACCAACCTTTGATAAGTAGCCCCTGCATTCTTTAAACCGAAAGGCATTTTGACATAACAAAAAATACCCTGCTCTGTATGGAAAGCTGTCTTATCCTCATCATCTTACGACATCTGGATCTGATGATAACCCTTATAGGCATCCAAGAAACACTTCCAAGGATACCTTGCTAGGGAATCCACCTTTTTGTCATTCTCAGGCAGGGGGTAGCAATCTTTAGGACAGGCCTTGTTAAGATCCTTATAATCTACACACATTCTCCAAGATCCGTCGCTCTTCTTTACCATAACCGGATTAGCTATCCATGTTTGATATTTTACTTCTCTCATTATTCCTGCTTCCACCAGCTTCCCCACCTCATTTACCACAACTGCACTCCTATCCGCAGCAAGCGATCTTCTCTTCTGGCATACAGGTCTTGCACCCGGATAAACATTCAACCGATGAGATGTCGAGAACTTCTCTCTTTCTACCTCCAGGACTCTGGGGATACCTACCATATCCTGAGGTTTCCAAGCAAAAGCTGACTAATGACCCTTTAAAAGCTCGATCAATTTTTCCCTAATTACCTTGGAGAGATTCCTTCCCACTTTAACCTTCTGATCCGGATAACAATGGTTAACAACTACCTCTTCTGAGGTAAATTCAGACTCGGGTTGTTTCTCCACCACAGTTACAGTCTGTATTGTATTAGACCTCACTGGCTCTGCCTTGATTGTAACTATTCCCCCCCCAAGATGGAAATTTAACTAGACCATGGTTTGTCAAGACAATTGCCTGCATAGCTTTTAAGGCTGTCCTGCCTAGAATGACGTTATACGGGGATACTGATCGAATCACTATGAAAGTTAACCATTCTGACCGTGAATTTAGACCCTCACCTAACCCGGTATATAGAGACACCTGCCCCAACGGCCATGAAGTTTCACCCAAAAATCCAATGAGAGGAGCTGTTGAAGGAGTGATCTGGGATTGGAGTTCCAATGGCAATTACAAAAAGCAATGCTCATAAATAACGTCACAAGAGCTTCCCCCATCCAGATATACACTACAGATAGGAATTCCTTCAATGCAGGCAGTAAAAGTAACAGGCCCCAACCATTCACCTTCTGTTGCGGGGAAAGAGATAATCTCTTTTTCCCGATCAGCAACCCGAACTTTTTTGCTATTTTCCCCTTCCTGCAAACCTTGCTGCCAAGCATATCGCCTGATCATCTGCACCTCCGCTCCTCCCGAGGGTCCTCCTCCTGCTGACTGGGTTTTACCTTGCCAATTGAAGTTTTTAACTCCCCCCTTTTGTCCCCTATTTCTTAGATCACTTAATAAGTGAGCTAGCTTGCCTTCCTTCATCGCTTTTTCGACCCTTTTCTTTAATTCCCAACAATCATTTATGTCATGACCCCTTTCCTCATGAAAATCACAATAGGCCTTCTGAGTACGTTTTGTGATGTCTCCAGGCAGAGGGGGTGGTGGGGAAAAAGTTGCGCATACCTTCTCTGTAAACAAGATTTCTTTTAAGGACTTTGAGAGTGCAGGACTTGTAACCATGGCAGAATTACTATCCCTTGGAGTGACACCCCTTCTGGAATCATAAGGGGTCACCTGACTACTACGTGATACCTCCCTTTCTCTACGGTAAGGCCCCAACTTACTTCCATATCTGGACTCCCGGCTATCGACCTTCCGAGCCACTCTATCTCGTAATGAACCAGATCCCTTATCAGGCTCTCTCCGATTTTGAGTCTGTGTTTGCGCTACAATCTCCTTGGATCGAACATAATTGCACGTCTTCTCCAATAATTGCTGATACGTGTTCGGAAGGTCCTGCGATAATAGCTCTACTAATTGTTTTCCCCTTACGCCATGAATGAACGCGGATATTTTGGCATCATCGTTCAACCCCCTTATCTGTTGACTCTCCAGATTAAAACGCTCCACGAAAGTCCTAAGAGAATCCTGTTCTCCCTGTTTGATGCGCTGAAGCTCTAGATGAGTTTTTGTGTATCTTTGTTGCTGCATGAAGTTTGCCCTAAACTTGGTACGTAGCTCCTCAAAGCTATTAATACATCCTGGCATCAAGGATTCATACCATAATCTCGCAGTGCCCTTCAACGTGACTGGGAACATATGGCAGGCTACAGGAGGATCCCACCTGGAAATCTTCATAGCTCCAGTAAATAACTGTAGATGGTCATCCGGGTCACTAGTCCCGTCATGCAGACCCACATTAGAGGGGATTTTAAGGCCCGAGGGTAAGGGATATGATTCGATCCAGGGGGCTAAAGGGGATTCACTCCACATTAATGATGGTTCAGAATAGTCCGACTGAATAGGTATCACAGGGGGGCTTCTCCAGTGAACATTGGAATGTGAGGCTCTAGGCATAGGGCCATTTTATTGGGGTACCACGAACAGGGGGAGTAATATGGGTAGATGTCATGGGAGTCGAAAACATCACTCTGCTTCCCATCCCCAGGGTTCTCGGGAATGATACAGGGGGAAATGCAGTTAAACATGATACAAGAATCAAAGCCGAAGTAACCGACCTCAGATGAGTTAAATTACCCACGGTCGGGGTCACGAGTGCAGGTGTGGAGTTTGGAACCAAGTCCTGTGGCATCTCCACCTCTTCAACCAACTGATCCTCCTCTTCAGCATCTAAAAAACAATCTCGTCGTAACACCCTCCAACCTTAACTTACGGATTCTTTCCACCATTAATGTCTGTAGAGAGTCAAAATGCCGATGAACAAAGTCCATATCAACCACTGGGTCTTCCGCAGGATTGATATCCTCCACCACAGCCAAAGCATTAGATAAATCTGAAGGATTAGATGGTCCAGCCATTGTTATGAATCTCAGAATCAAGGGTTTTAATCGAACAATATGAATTAGAAAACGTGTACCACGGATGGCGCCAATGTTCGAGTCTTATCCAGAGATGATGAGCTGCAAAACCACGAAGAAAACACTAAGTGAAGGCCGAAGCAGGGGAGTCCTGCGTCGACACTCCGATGCTTAAGTCAGTCCCAGTTTTTTGTTAAATTTGAGAGTAATGATAGTGTATATTGTAAGGTGCGTACCGTTCTTTCATGAAGAAGACCTCTATTTATACATTTCGAGATACTCACATCTGAATTGCTTCCAATTAGAGAAAGACAGCTGTCATTCCCTTTTCTAACAGAATAATCCACGCCTTTTCGCCTACGTTCTAAGCGAATCTTTCGATTACTCATAGTGGTCCACACGAGGGCGACGTATGCGAATTCATCAGATTGGTCCACCTCAGCGAAATTATTGACACGTCACTAAATCCCAATTTCCACGTATCTCAATAGTAAATAAGTGTAGAAGAACTGTAAATAGTCAAATAATTATTGTGAATGGTCAAATAATTCATGTGACGATCAAATAAGTGTTGTGAATGATCAATTAAGTAATGTGAATGGTCAATTAAGTAATGTGAATGATCAATTAAGTAATGTGAATGATCAAATAATTATAAAAGAAGTGTAAATAGTTAAATAATTATTGTGAATGATCAAATAAATGACGTGAATGATCAAATAAGTGTAAAAAAACTGTAAATAGTCAAATAATTCTTGTGAATGATCAAATAAGTGTTGTGAATGAACAATTAAGTAATGTGAATGATCAAATAAGTAATGTGAATGATCATTTAAGTGATGTGAATGATCAAGTAAGTAATGTGAATGATCATTTAAGTAATGTGAATGGTCATTTAAGTAATATGAATGATCATTTAAGTAATGTGAATGGTCAATAAAGTAATGTGAATGATCATTTAAGTAGTGTGAATGGTCAATTAAATAATGTAGATGATCATTTAAGTAGTGTGAATGATCAAATAATTATACAAGAAGTGTAAATAGTCAAATAATTATTGTGAATGATCAAATAAATGTTGTGAATGATCAAATAAGTGTAAAAGAATTGTAAATGGTCAAATAAATCTTATGAATGATCAAATAAGTGTTGTGAATGAATAATTGAGTAATGTGATTGATCAATTAAGTAATGTGAATGATCAAATAAGTAATGTGAATGATCACTGTAATTACGAAAATACCCTTCCAGCTAAAAAAAAGGGGACACCCATGGAGTTTCATTTATTGATCACAACCATTGATTTATTTAATCTTGTGGCTTTGTATGGGTACCCTTGGTACACTGGATTTTTAAAGGGACTCTTTTGAACCTTAATCTAAAATGCATATATTTAAATGTAGTTACACTAAACGCAATATATAAACTTGACATATTATATGCATAAATTAAACTAAATTGTTAAGTTTTGTTAAAATATCGTATGTAGTTCTTGTTATGCTTAATGGATTAATACTTTGAACATTTGTAATTTATCTGTACATTAACTTAAGAAATAAACAAATTAGAATAGAGAACACGTTAAATTATATATTTCCTTAAGTTAAAATTTCATTGAATATATAACGTTGATATAAATATAAAATATTTAAATTAAAATGCATAAGTTAGGATAAAAATGATTAAATTTATAAGTATTTATATGAAATAACGTATAGTTGAGACAAAAGATAACTAAATTAAATGTATAAATAGTTATAAAGTTTATAAATGAAAAGTATTAAAAATAAATAAATACACTTAAAAAAAATATAAATATATAGACAGTCCAATATATATATTTAATATTAATATGTAAGAATAATAATAATAATAGTATTAATAACAAAAATTAACAAATTAAATTTACTAATATACAAGTTATTATCTATTACTACTTTTTAGTCATGTAAATGCTTAAACTATAATAAAATAATGGTAATAATACTAGTAATAATAATATCAAATAAATAAAAAAATAAAACATATTAAATACTTTATTACTTCACATAAATTTTAATAGTAATAATAAGACTATATTGAATAAATAATAAAAGAATAAAAAAATATATAAAGTGGAATAGAATAAAAATATTTTATTAGGGACTAAAACTGAAATAACACTAAAGGGCAAAATTGTCATTTTTATGAAAATATTGGAGGAAGGGACCAAATGTGTAATAAAACACTAACTATAAGTACTGTAATTGTAATTTTATCTTGAAAAGGACGATATCCATAACGTTTGTATAAGCATAGTGACGAAATTTGTAATTTACCCTAATTTTTTTCCAATATGTTTGGATTCAAATTCAGTATTTATTTATTTTTATTTTAATATTTAGTTATATTAATATGTTTCAATTTGAATTTAGTGTTTTATTCATTTTGTGTTAACTATTCCGTTACTTACTACGTTTTGATTTAATTATAATTTCTAATAAACATATATAAACTTAACATTTTATTCTTTTGTATTTAAATATTTTGTTACGTTAATACATTTTGACTTAATTATTATTTTAAATAAAAAATATATAAACTTAACATTTTATTCGTTTTTATTTTAAATATTTTGTAACGTTAATACATTTCGAACTAATTGTAATTTTTAAGTAAAATATATAAACTATATAAACTTAACATAAACATTTATATGTTTTTGTTTAACGAGATGTATACGTTTTGGATTGTATACTTTTTTTAGTTAGATACCTTTTGGTTTGTATATTTCGTAATTAAATCAGAACATATCAACGTAATAAAATAATCAGAATAAAAATAAAAACATATTAATGTAACAAAATCAGAATAAAACAAATGTCAGTAAAATGTATTACAATAAAAAAATTTAAATCAGAAAAATAAAACCCCAAAATATTTAGAATAAAACGATAGGATGAGCGCTACTATACGTAATAAAATAGTTAAATTAAACTGTCTCTAGGTTTATATTTTTTTCATAGAAATTAAAATAAAATATATTAACATAATTAAATAGTTAGTTGCAAACACATAAACGATAAAAATGTATAAATATTTTACAAATAAAACGTAAGATTAATAAAATTTTAATTAATAAATTGTACATATAAAAAAGATGTAAATTAAATAAATTTAAATATACAAATAATAAAAAATTTAAAAATAAAATAAATATATTTTAAAAAATGAAAAAAATAATACTAATGAACTTTTTAAATTAACATTTAATATTTAAACAAAAATTAAAAAATTATCATAAGGACAAAGACCGAAAATAAGTTAGGTAATTGAGGACCAAATTTGTTATTGAAAAAAAGACAAAACTGTCATTTAAAAAAAACTAAGATAAAGAGAGACCATTTTTGCAAATTTATAGTGTTTTTAGGGATCATTTATTCAATTTTTAAAGACGAGTGACCAAATCTATGATTTTGACCAAACACAAGAACATTTTTGTAATTTACTCTATTTTAAGGTTAATATTTAAAAACATTATAAACCTTTTTTATTTTCATTATTAATTCTGTAATTTTTTTTATTGTTTAAGTCTTTAACTATTTATATTACTTAAAAGTATATATTTTTGACGTATTGCCAAACAAGTAATCTTAGTTATTTTTACCCGATTAAAATTGGAAAAAAAGTCAATAATAAATATACATACACGATTAAAATCAAACTTGAGTTCACATAATTCAAAATTTAACTTATTTGATGTGTGTTATAACAATCTTATAATTATTAGATATATATTGGGTTGATATTAAAAAAACCCTACAAACTTTCATTAGTTTATCGATTAAGTCACTGTAATTTTTTTTGCGAGTGTTTAAGTCCCTAGAAAATTTTTGTCTTATTCAAAACTATATATTTGACCTACTTAGTAGGTCACTAACCGGTAAAACGGTACACTGATCTAAACAAGAAAAAAAAAGTTCAGTGAGTTCATCGTGAAAATTGAAAAAGAAATGTTAGATCTTATTTTGATTGATGAAATAAAATAAGTTTAGGGTAGAAAGTGTAAATAGGTCATAGTTGTATTTTGTTATAAATAGAAATGTTGACTTTTGTAAATATTAGATCTGACATTTCATTTTGTAAATTGCATGGAAATTGTTGAAAGAAGTTAGGACTACAGTGGTCGTTTTCCTCTCATTCACTTCTCTGTAATCATTTGAATATAATTCAAACATTCGGTTAGTGATCCTGATCTTGTTCTTAATTGTTTATCTTTGATTGTTGATTGAAAATATAGGAATTACAATTGGTATCAGAGCACTAGGAATGATTTTTTGATTGAAAAATATTGAAAAAAAAAGTCACTGTTTTATTGTTTTTTTTTTTTTCCAAAATTAGAAAAATCGATTGAGGGTTTTGATTCTGTTGATCTTATTTGTTGAAATTTGGATCGAAGGAAGGTGTTTACAATCGATCAGTTTGAGTATAAACTTAAACTGCAATTCATAACACATTAAAAGACTCTTTGAATTTTTCTGAAATTTCGAAAACACACTTGTTCTTCATTGTTCTAGTGAAAAACAAGGGGTTTAATATGGTTTTACACCAAGTTCTTTCAAAAAAAGTGTTTGAAATAAAAAACCTCACCTTCGATATCAAGGAGGAATCAATTGAAGCATTTTTGAAATTTAAATTGAATTCCAGACTTGAAATTTTTGAAAAACTCAGAAAACTCGAATATCACTGTGTTCTTGTTGCAATCGAGTTGACAACACGTTATAATCGAGTTGAACAAAGAGATAGTCGAGTTGATAATTGAGTTCAATCGAGTTGATCACAGAATCAATCGAGTTGAAAAGTGATTCATTCAAGTTGACTTCAAGTTTCATTCAAGTTAACTTGAAGTTCCATTCGAGTTTTCTTGAAGTTACATCCGAGTTGCCTCGAAGCTTTATTCGAGTTGACTTGAACCTTCATTCGAGTTGACTTGAAGTTCCATTCAAGTTGACACATACTCAAATCGAGTTGGAAACAAGTTATAATCGAGTCTTACAAATCAAGTTAGTGAAAGTCAATCTTAATTCGAGTTTACTCTTACATTCATTCGAATTTATTGGCAATTGATTCGAGTTGACTTCTTTTTTATCCGAGTTGACTATCTTGTGAATAGAGTTGAATCACATTTGATTCGAGTTTTATAGAAGGCCAATTCGAGTTGCATTATTATTCTAAGTGATTTGACTTTTCTAGATTCGAGTTTAGTATTTCATTGTTCGAGTTTTTCACACTTATTAATCGAGTTGATCCTTTCAGTATTCGAGTTGTTCAGCCTCATTGATCGAGTTTCAGAGGATAATCTTTGAAGTTTGATCAAATTTCATTCAAGTTTGATCAACTGTTCAAATTCAATCAAAATCTCATTTTAAAGATCTTAAAAGATTCCTGTAAATCAGTCAACATGTCCAAAGACGCACTTGCAATGGGGTCGGAAACAAAACCTCCAATTCTCTACAGAGGAGAATATGTACAATGGAGGGAAAGATTTCTTGAGTTCATCAGTTTCCACGATCTATCTGAAGAGATATTAAAGTCACTTACTGACGGACCAGCTGTGTTTCTTAAAACAATACCTGCTGTACCCAACGGCAACCCTCCATTACCTGAAAGAACTGTTGAGGTCACCAACCTAAAAGTGGCACAAAAACGTAGAAAATCGGGGGACAAAACAGCTAGAAAATTGTTGCTGATATCCATCCCAAATGACATATACACCTGTCTGACAAACACCAAAACAGCCAAATCCATCTGGGATGAGGTGTGTAAGTTGATGAGGGGATCAGACAGGACAGCTACAAACAGAGCACAGAACAACTTAATGACATTCGAGAACTTCAGAGCTAGAGACGGGGAACTACTGGAGAATACTTACTTAAGGTTTGTCAGCTTAGTAAGTGAGATGAAGATGAACGGTGTCACAAAGTCCAACTTAGACATCAATGTTAAATTTCTGAATGTACTTAATCCAGTTAGGGAAAAGTACGCGATGATCATTCAACAGACAAAAGATATTGAGGACATGGATTTTCATATGGTCTTTGAAAACCTTAACAACTATCAGGAAGTTGTTTTAAGGAAGATGTCCGGAAAGAAGAAAGCTGAAAAAGATACCGTTGATCCTTTAGCACTGTTGGCAGACAAGAAATACAAGTACAAGCTAAAGAAGGAAAAACGTGTAGTTATAAGCAGCAGTTCATCTGAATCAGACTCATCTGATTCCTCAGCTGATTCTGAAATAGAGGAAATGAAGAAACAAATGGCCTTTGGACTAAGGCATTTCAGAAGAAGTTATACCGAAAACCCACCAATAACAAGATGAGATACAAAATTGGCTCACGAAAGTTTGATAAGAAGGAGAGTTATGAAAAATTAGGTGAAAGCAGTGGAAAGAAAGTCGATAAATATGATAAATTTAAAAAGTAAGCTAAGAAGGACTCAGAGCAAAAATGCTACAACTGTGGCAAGCCGGATCATTATGCAAGAGAATGCAGAATGCCTGTAGTGAAAAATTCAGAATACTACACAAGAATGGCAGTTCTAGCAAAAGAAAAGGAAGCTGGCAAAGCACTAATGGCTGAAGATGATCACTGGCTTCAACTATCTGAGGATGAAGACAACTTAGATGAAGATGCACGTATCTGTTTAAAGTCAGAGGTTTTTAATGAATCAGAACTTAGTGAGTCCGCAATGGTTGCAGACGATGTAGTTTGGGTAGGGTTGACGAATGAGGAGAATGAAGAAAAGGAAGAATCTGACGAGGAACTGACTGAAGAAGTAGCAATGATGGCAACAGGAGATGCTGGAGGCAGCAAGGATAGAGAAAGTGATGAATCAGATTCAGATAAATTAGAGAGTTCAGAGACACCTGAGGTACAATCTAACTCTGAATCTGAAAATGATGACTCTTGTATGCTTGAAAAAAAAACTAACACAAATGACTTTCATGCTAAAGAAATTTGAAAAATCTTTAAAAGCCGAAAAGAAAAATGCTCATTTCTTGGAAAACAAGCTAAATCAAGAATATGCGTCAGTGTTGGATTTTTCCAAGGATAAGACATTAGCATTACGAGTTGTATCAGATTTAAAAGATAAAACAAATGATCTTCAAAGTCAAATCCAGAAACTGAATAGCAATATATCTGACCTAACAAAATAACTGAATTTGGCTGAATTAGAAGCATCAAGTTATTCTGTAAAATATCATGTCATTTTTAAAGAAAGAACAAAACTTTACGAGAAAATTAAATCATTGGAAGATGAGTTTATCAAACGAGGTCAAACAGATCAAACAATACATTTAAATCAACCTAAAGATACCAAATTTTATAATTCTAAATCAGGTATAGGTTGGAATAATCCTAAATATCTGACAAAGGCTATTTCAAATTCACCTACTTTATATGATGTCAGATACATGAATTTAGGATTACAAATGACATTTATGAAAGCATCAGATGAAATAGAATCAAGTGAAGATTCAAAAAGGTTAAGATCTGATAAAATGTAAAATTTTGTTGATTATAACAGATAAAATGAATATAATCAAAATTCTTGCATTAATGAGGAGTATATTCAGACATATTCTGACAAGGATTTATCTGAAAACACTACTCATTCTCAAAAGCTATATTTACCAACTTCAATTCTTGAAAAGATGAACTCTGATCTTGAATTGAAAATCAAAACTTTTGAGACAGAAAATCAAAATCTTAAGGCTGAACTTAAATCTTTGGAACAAAAGTTGCAACAACAGCCTGAAAACAAATCAAAATCAGATCAACCGCCTTCAATTCAACTTGATTATATTAATTCTGAAAAAGATTTTGATCTATATATGAACTCAGATTTTAACTCATTGGAAGAAATGTTTGTTAAAATAGATGAGTTTGTAAAACCAATACATAACAAACAACTTGATGACTCTAAAGAACCTGTTAGAATTCTGAAAAGAATATCTACAGATTCAAAGAATTCATCAGAACATTCATAAAATTTAACACTGAAAAAGGAGAAAACAAAAGTTCATTTTGTGACTCCTACTTATGAAAAAGGTGAATCATCTTCCACAAGGGACTCTATTGCACGAAGAGTCCAAATTTCCAAAGGTAAGAGAATATTACAGGAGAAACAAATTTTTAAAAAGACTAATTCTCGTGTTTCTTGTATGTCAGATAATATTGTGAAAGGTTCTCGGAAGCAAGAATGGAGAAAGAAGCAGAGAGAAAAGAAAAACAAGAGTATAAGAAAACAATGGAGAGTCAAAGAAACTATTGTTACAGATAGGATTAGATAATTTGAAAAATCTGTCTGTAATAATAATTTTACTGTTAAATGTTGTACTAAATACTCTCGAACTGCCTTAATTGCGTTAAATTCTACTTATTGTAAATCAATGCATGCTAAATTTGATAAGTTTGTATGGCTACCAAAGAAAAAGGATCCATCTTTTAAACAGACAAAGGTTCCAAAGCAGCAACTTTCAAAATCAATTCCACATCGAACTGTACAAAAATGGATACCGAAACGTACTGTTAAAAGGTGGGTTCCTAGATTAAAAGATAAATCTGATGAGATGATCAATATCAAACCACATGATTTACCGAAATCAAAAGTACCCAACTATAAGTGGGTACCTCTTTTTTTTATTTCGTCTTATAGGTAAATCATGTGTGGTACCTTGACTCCGGCTGCACAAAGCACATGACCAGACAGAAAGAAACACTCACTAACTATGTTGATAAGTTCTGTGGGACGGTCCGTTTCGGGAATGATCAATTCTGTCTGATCAAAGGATATGGGAGTCTTGCGTACGACAAGATAACAATTCAAAAAGTCTTCAACGTTGACGGTCTCGGTCATAATTTGTTCAGCATTGGACATGTGAAGACCTCCCCTTCCGGGGCAGTCCTCAGAGTCTAGGTCCCACAAATTGCAATACGATATCAATCATAACTAAGATAGAGTAATTAAGTGCGGAATATTAAATTACAGTACAAGCATATTAGGATTAAGTTTAATACAGTTTTACGGTTTTCAAATTAAACTTATAAAGGGCACAAGTCTAATCTAATTCATGTCATCATATAATCAAGATAAATCTACCCAGACCACCATGTTATCATTATCCAATTAGTACCAAAAAGGGTTTGCTGAGTAGAGGTCAATGAAAACTCCTGTCTTGATCTTGTAAGACCTAAGTACTAGGTCCGGCAGGTGACTTTCCTTTATCTTTCCTGTAAAAATGTTAATGTAGCAACCGTAAGCAATGCTTAGTGAGTAAATAGATTTTCAAATTAACATGCATGGTCAAGCGGATCATAAGTCTAGCGTGATATGTCTTGGTTGCCGCTACAACCCTCATGATTGAGACATAGAAATCATAGAGTCGGATGATGTTCAAGCCACGCTCACGCTTAAATCGTGGGGATCAGCCACATACTGGGCTAGCTACCAGTAAATCAACATGGCAGAATATCAGAGGGTCATTACCAAGTTCAATAGAACTGGTGAAATAGCCAGGTCTTGAACAATAGACCAACAAGGCTAATCAAGCTGAGTCAATATCTCAAAGTATATGTAATGATGAAGCATACGTAGTCAAAGTCATGATAGCAATAATCTCAAAGCAGTATCAGAAATGAACTGTATATGCAATATCATATGAAGTGATGATCAAATAGCTATCATGATCCACTTGGCAACACCGAACCATGGTGTGCACAGGTCACAATCCTGCTGATAATATGAATGTCAAATCAATCTAACATCAACAATATGTCTCAACCGGAAATTCTAGCATGTTAAATCTGAATATCTATAACTCACAGATCTGGGTCTTTATCAAACAGATGTAGAATCTGCCACCTGAGTTATCTCAGGATTTTATCTTTGTCAATCTGTTCTCTGTAAATTCAAATCTTTGACCCGCTCTTAAATCTTTAAATCAATGTTCAGAATTTCACTGAACCTGTCCAGAATCATATCATATCATTCTCATGTCAATAACATCATCTTTTATCTTTAAAATCTTTATTTCATCTGATTCTGATAACTTGTTTATTCATAAATCATTCTTTTTATTCATATTCTTTGTTTCATTAAATTCTCAAAGGATCAGTGTATATATATTAATATATATATATATATACATATATATATATATATATATATATATATATATGTATATATTCATTTTGCTAACTATCTTGTTATTTTATGCGTCATTCATGTATTTTATTCAAGATATTCGAATTTAAGAAGTGGGCTTCGAATTTAGGAATTAAATTCGAACATATGGATAAATTAGGAAGCATTATATTCGAATATATGAACAAATTCGAAGGTATAAGATTAAATTCGAAATCCATGTAGCCAAATTCGAACTCCAAGTCAAATTCTAGAACATCAAATTCGAATATGGGTTAAATTCGAATCCAAGCTTCAAATATATGGTTAAAGTCTAATGAGGGACTTAAATTCGAATCAACATTCGAATTTAGGGTTAAACTCGAAGCCTTGATTCGATTTTAGCTAAAATTCGAGTTTGTTCTATGTATTTCGAGTTTGTTCTTGGCATCTCGAATTTGTTCATAAGTTACAGCTTTAAATCATACATTTCTAAGTCTAACATCACTAATATGTTAAGTATTAGTCCTAGGTTCGATTATATTATACATATTCTAGTTAAAACTCAAGTTAAATTAGCTTAAATCACACGTAAAATGCTAAATTCGAATGAAAGATAATCAAATTCGAAAAACCCAAAATATAAAAGCTTAGATTGTCGATTCTTACCTCAAATTCGTACGAAATCGAACATGAAATAGTAGATTCTTGTAGTACTCTCGAGGTCTTTCCGATGACGTATAGAACTCGATAATCGGCCGGTCGTTTTAGGAATAAATCTAGAGAGAAGTAGAGAGAGAGTAGAGAGAGAAAGTAGAGAGAGTAGAGAGAGAGAGTAGAAGTGATTAATGATTCTTTAATTACGTTTATATACTTCATCTAGTTATATTTGCTACTTAACCCACTTTTACTTTTGTATCTTATATCTCTTTTATTTAATTATCTGTAATAATTTAATAAATCATAATTTAAATATTTATATAATTTAATTAAATATTTCATAATTTAATTAAATTTCAATTCAAATAATGTAATAATATTACATTATTGGTTCAAAATACTGAAATTAAATTTAGCTAAAGACTAGGTTGTTACAAAATGGGCTCCACCACGCACAAACTTCGCCCCGAAGTTAGCTATGTTCGAACAGACTGGGATAAGTAGCTTTCATAACATATTCAGATTCCCAAGACTGATGCGAACCTTTGTGGTGTTTCCTCTGGATGAGCACCATCTGTATATCTTTATTTCTAAGCTTCTTGGTTTTCGAGTCCAGAATACACTCCGGCTCTTCAACCACTCGAAGCTTTTCATCAACTTGCAAATTAACGTGTGGTATTTGCACTTCTCTTTCATCTGCTAGACTCCTTCTCAGATGACTGACATGGAATACAGGATGTATTCCAGATAAGTCCGCTGGCAGTTCAAGACGATAAGATTGATTTCCTATCTTTTCGACAATCTTGAACGGACCGTTGAACCTCGGAGCTAGCTTATTTCACTTTATGAATCTCACCACATTCTTAATTGGGGATACTTTCAGCATCACCCAATCGTTAACCGCAAAGCTTATTGATTTGTGTCGATTATCATAAGTTGAGTTCTGCCTGCTTTGAGCTTCTAGAATATTCCTTCTGACAAGTTGAATCTTCTCATGAGTCAATTGTAGAAGGGCAGGTCCTGCTATTGGCGATTCACCCGTTTCGCGCCAACATGTGGGAGTTCTGCATTTTCTTCCGTACAAATCTTCAAAAGGAGCCATCTTGATCGTTGAATGATAACTGTTATTGTATGAGAATTCGACCAGAGGCAAGTGGTCATCCCCGTTACCACCCAGATCAAGAACACAGACACGAAGCATATCTTCGAGAGTTAAGATAGTACGCTCACTCTGGCCATCTGCATTAGGATGATAAGCAGTACTCATAGAGATCCGAGTACCCATCCCATCTTGTAGAGCTTGCCAGAATCTAGATGTGAAACGACTATCATAATTAGATACGATACACTTTGGCACACCGTGACGAGAAATAATTTCAGTGATGTACATCGGTGCCAATCTATCAAGGGAGTACGTCTCTTTCATCGGTATGAAGTGAGCTGACTTCGTTAATCGGTCCACGACTACCCAGATGGAGTCGTGCTGTCTCTTAGTTTTCGGCAACTTCGTGATGAAGTCCATTGTTATATGCTCCCACTTCCATTCGGGAACTGGTAGTGGTTGCATATCCCCGAAGGGTTTCTGATGTTCTGCCTTAACCATCTGACATATTCTGCAGCTTTCAACATAATGACCGATGTCTTTCTTCATTCCTGGCAACCAATAATCAGCTTTAAGATCAAAATACATCTTAGAGCTGCCAGGATGAACAGATAACTTGGACTTATAGGCTTCCGATAGAAGAGTGTTGCTGATAGAACCATATTTAGGAATCCAGATTCGGTTTCCCTTGAGACATTGAAGTCCCAATTGATTCATAGATAGGAATTGTAACTGCCCTTTGAGATTTTCAGCACTTATATTTTCTTCTTTCAACGCTTCGGCTTGAGCAGATCTGATGTCCTCGATAAGATCAGACAAGAATACAACAGGAGTCAGGGCATAGCAACACTTTTCCGGATATACTTTCCTACTCAAAGCATCCGCGACAACATTAGCTTTGCCGGGATGATATAGGATCTCGCAATCATAGTCCTTGATAAGTTCCAAGGACCGACGCTGTTTCATGTTTAGATCCTTTTGAGTAAATAGATGCTTGAGACTTTTATGATCAGTATAAAGCTGACATTTAGTCCCATAAAGGTAATGCCGCCAGATTTTCAGTGCAAAGGTAACACCAGCCAACTCAAGATCATGAGTTGGTGCACTTTTATCGTAATCCTTCAATTGCCTTGAAGCGTAGGCAATTACTTTTCCCCTTTGCCTTAGAATACATCCTAAGCCAGTACCAGATGCATCATTATAAACAACGAAATCATCATTGCCTTCTGGTAAGGCTAGGATCGGCGCTTGAATTAACTTCTGTTTCAAAGTTTCAAATGCTTCTTGCTGTTTGTCTGCCCACACGAAAGGTGTATTCTTTCGTGTTAACATCGTAAGTGGCACAACAATCTTTGAGAAGTCGTTAATGAATTGCCGATAGTAACCGGCCAATCCAAGGAAACTTCTTATTTCGGAGGCATCGCGAGGTGTTTGCCATTTCTGAACAGCCTCGACTTTAGACGGATCAACGGAAATACCTTCGCTAGAAACAACATGGCCAAGGAATTGGATCTAAAAAAAAGGAATCAAAGTAGAATTTCAAATTTTGTTTGAAACAAAGAACGCTTAATGAATAACTCAAGACAATATGAAGTTGTACCTGTCTGAGCCAGAATTCGCACTTAGGAAATTTTGCGTAGAGTCTTTCCTTTCTCAATAACTCTAGCAGTTGTCGCAGATGAATAGAATGATCAGCCTCCGTTTTGGAGTAAATCAAGATATCCTCTATGAATACGATAACTGACTTATCCAGCATCGGTCTGCACACGCGATTCATAAGATCCACGAACGCCGCTGGTGCATTTGTTAATCCAAACGGCATCACGAGAAATTCGTAATGACCGTATCTTGTTCGGAAGGCTGTCTTCGGAATATCCTCATCTTTTACCTTCAGTTGATGATACCCAGAACGAAGATCAATCTTAGAAAAGTAGCTGGCTCCTTGTAGCTGATCGAATAAATCATCAATTCTGGGCAGAGGATATTTATTCTTGATAGTGACTTTGTTCAACTCTCGATAATCGATGCACATTCGAAAAGTTCCGTCTTTCTTCTTAACGAATAAGATAGGTGCACCCCATGGAGATGAACTCGGTCGGATGAATCCCTTTTCTAATAGCTCTTGCAAATGCTTTGACATTCCATGCATTTCTGCAGGTTCAAGTCTGTAGGGAGCTTTGGCAATGGGAGCCGCACCAGGAACCAAGTCAATACCGAACTCGACTTGACGTTCTGGTGGCACTCCAGAAATATCATCAGGAAACACGTCTGGAAACTCACAGACGATTGGAATATCAGATAAGGATTTCTTTTGGGCTTCAGGGATAGATTCAGACGAGACGTAGCATAAATAAGATTCGTGACCCTTAGATAAATACTTATACGCTTTTTCAACAGAAATGAAACAGTGAGCACCTTTTCGCTTCTCGCATTTGATTTCCAATACTCGGCCGTCTGAAGACTTAATTCTGATGATTCGCCGATTCTAGACGATCGTAGCCTCATTATTCATTAGCCAGTCCATGCCGATGATGACGTCGAACTCTTTCAACGGAATCGGGATAAGGTCGAGGTTGAACACGATATTGTCAACAAGCAGAGTACAATTTTGATAAACAGAATCAGCCATAACATAGTTGTTACTGGCTGTCTCAATATCAAGTATCACGGGAAGCTTCGATGGAGATTTGAATAATCTTTGTGCGAAAGAAGTCGATATAAAGGAACGACTAGCGCCAGAATCAAATAATACGCGAGTAGGGATTGAGTTAAGCATGAACGTACCGATAACTACGTCAGGAGTTTCTCTCATTTCCTCTACTGTTATCTGAAATGCTCGAGTCCTTGCGGTCGGAGTTGCAGCTGAGCTTTTCATTGGAGACCCTCCAGCTGACGATTGTGACTGAACTCGTTGCCCGCTGCAACACTGATACATGAAGTGTCCTCGTTTCCCACATTTCGCACATCCGAGTCCTCGCTGTGGACACTCTTCAGTACTGTGACCGATTCTGTTACACGCAAAACATGTGACGTCGTCTGGGTTACACAGCCCCATATGTGATTTTCTGCATCTCTTGTAGAATCGTGGTTCGTTCGTAAGCGAGTAGGCTTGCGCTTTCTGAGGCGAACTATATTGTTAGGATTGCTGAGGTTGCTGGGACTGAGACTTGTTCGATCTGAAGAATCTGCCGAATCTATGCTTCTTCGGAGGAGATGGACATGTCGGGTTTGCTGATGGAGCATAGAGCTGATCGCCATACTCTAGATATCCCATCTCGATCTGTCTGGCCGCTTCCACCATTTCCAGATAGGACTTATACTTTATCGCGCTCATCGGACGTCGGTATCTTGGGTTAAGTCCTCCGCGGAATCTATTCATCTTCCTTTCTTCAGTAGCTACTTGATACGAGGAGTAGCCGCATAGTCGTGAGAATTCATGTTCATATTCGTCAACAGTTTTGGTTCCCTGAGTCAGCTGCATCAGTTGAACCTTCATCTTATCTTGTTGGTCGATCGGACAATATTTTGCGTTGAACATATCTAGGAACTGGTTCCACTCTAAAGTCTGTATTATCTCCTCTCCATATATACTTCTTTGAGTCTTCCACCATGCACGGGCAGCACCAACAAACAACGCAGATGCATAACTCACTTTCTTCGATTCTAAGCAATCAGAGATTCTGAAAATCTCTTCGGTATGGCTGATCCAATCCATCGCCTGAATTGGATTTACTGTACCCTCAAAGTTAAGGGCACCGCTCGCTTTAAAATCTTTAAATTTACAGCCTTTAGGCTGCTCGATTTGGGTTTCAGGATTCGAGTTATCAGAATCAGTTTCATCGTTCTGGACTTGTTTATCTTTTCGCTTATTTCTTTTATCATCACATCTTTTAGCTTCGGCCTCATCTCTGGCCTGAAATTGTTCTTGCATAATCTTATTTTGTTGTTCAGAATGTTGAGCTAAAAGTTGTTGCATCATTTCAAACATTTGCTGTGGGGTCATGTTGCTTGGTATGTCACCTGATCCTGATCCTGACATCTTCTACTGAAAATTAAAATCAATTAACTATCAGTTTATAGACTTAGATCTATGTACCCTTTTTCCCATCCTAACAGTTTGTACATCCTATCTAAGTTCAAACCACCTAAATGATTGATACATATGTATTGCTTCAGTTTGAGACCAAGTATACTCACGTAATACTTGATTCACTCAAACTATGGGCTCTGATACCATCCTGTGAAGACCTCCCCTTCCGGGGCAGTCCTCAGAGTCTAGGTCCCACAAATTGCAATACGATATCAATCATAACTAAGATAGAGTAATTAAGTGCGAAATATTAAATTACAGTACAAGCATATTAGGATTAAGTTTAATACAGTTTTACGGTTTTCAAATTAAACTTATAAAGGGCACAAGTCTAATCTAATTCATGTCATCATATAATCAAGATAAATCTACCCAGACCACCATGTTATCATCATCCAATTAGTACCAAAAAGGGTTTGCTGAGTAGAGGTCAATGAAAACTCCTGTCTTGATCTTGTAACACCTAAGTACTAGGTCCGGCAGGTGACTTTCCTTTATCTTTTCCTGTAAAAATGTTAATGTAGCAACCGTAAGAAATGCTTAGTGAGTAATAGATTTTCAAATTAACATGCATGGTCAAGCGGATCATAAGTCTAGCGTGATATGTCTTGGCTGCCGCTACATCCCTCATGATTGAGACATAGAAATCATAGAGTCGGATGATGTTCAAGCCACGCTCACGCTTAAATCGTGGGGATCAGCCACATACTGGGCTAGCTACCAGTAAATCAACATGTCTGAACATCGGAGGGTCATTACCAAGTTCAATAGAACTGGTGAAATAGCTAGGTCTTGAACAATAGACTAACAAGGCTAATCAAGCTGAGTCAATATGTCAAAGTATATGTAATGATGAAGCATACGTAGTCAAAGTCATGATAGCAATAATCTCAAAGCAGTATCAGAAATGAACTGTAAATGCAATATCATATGAAGTGATGATCAAATAGCTATCATGATCCACTAGGCAACACCGAACCATGGTGTGCATAGGTCACAATCCTGCTGATAATATGAATGTCAAATCAATCTAACATCAACAATATGTCTCAACCGGAAATTCTAGCATGTTAAATCTGAATATCTATAACTCACAGATCTGGGTCTTTATCAAACAGATGTAGAATCTGCCACCTGAGTTATCTCAGGATTTTATCTTTGTCAATCTGTTCTCTGTAAATTCAAATCTTTGACCCGCTCTTAAATCTTTAAATGAATATTCAGAATTTCACTGAACCTGTCCAGAATCATATCATATCATTCTCATGTCAATAACATCGTCTTTTATCTTTAAAAACTTTAATTCATCTGATTCTGATAACTTGTTTATTCATAAATCATTCTTTTATTCATATTCTTTGTTTCATTAAATTCTCAAAGGATCAGTGTATATATATTAATATATATATATATATATATATATATATATATATATATATATATATATATATATATATATATATATATATATATTCATTTTGCTAACTATCTTGTTATTTTATGCGCCGTTCATGTATTTTATTCAATATATTCGAATTTAAGAAGTGGGCTTCGAATTTAGGAATTAAATTCGAACATATGGATAAATTAGGAAGCATTATATTCGAATATATGAACAACTTCGAAAGTATAAGATTAAATTCGAAATCCATGTAGCCAAATTCGAACTCCAAGTCAAATTCTAGAACATCAATTCGAATATGGGTTAAATTCGAATCCAAGGTTCAAATATATGGTTAAAGTCGAATGAGGGACTTAAATTCGATTCTACATTCGAATTTAGGGTTAAACTCGAACCCTTGATTCGATATTAGCTAAAATTCGAGTTTGTTCTATGTATTTCGAGTTTGTTCTTGGCATCTCGAATTTGTTCATAAGTTACAGCTTTAAATCATACATTTCTAAGTCTAAAATCACTAATATGTTAAGTATTAGTCCTAGGTTCGATTATATTATACATATTCTAGTTAAAACTCAAGTTAAATTAGCTTAAATCACACGTAAATTGCTAAATTCGAATGAAAGATAATCAAATTCGAAAAACCCAAAATATAAAAGCTTAGATTGTCGATTCTTACCTCAAATTCGTACGAAATCGAACATGAAATAGTAGATTCTTGTAGTACTCTCCGAGATCTTTCTGATGACGTATAGAACTCGATAATCGACCGGTCGTTTTAGGAATAAATCTAGAGAGAAGTAGAGAGAGAGTAGAGAGAGAAAGTAGAGAGAGTAGAGAGAGAGTAGAAGTGATTAATGATTCTTTAATTACGTTTATATACTTCATCTAGTTATATTTGCTACTTAACCCACTTTTACTTTTGTATCTTATATCTCTTTTATTTAGTTATCTTTAATAATTTAATAAATCATAATTTAAATATTTATATAATTTAATTAAATATTTCATAATTTAATTAAATTTGAATTCAAATAATGTAATAATATTACATTATTGGTTCAAAATACTGAAATTAAATTTAGCTAAAGACTAGGTTGTTATAGGACAACTCTGCGACAAAGGATTAGAGGTCAATTTCAAAGTAAATCGGTGCAACATAAGATCTGGAGAAGGAAAAGAAATACTTGCAGGGAATAGGAAAACTAATCTGTACTCAATAGACCTAGCCTCATTCAATCTGAAGAAAGATGTTTGCTTTATGTCAAAAGCAACATCTAAAATCTCTTGGCTATGGCATCGTCGCCTTTCTCATCTGAATTGCAAAGAGTTAACCAACCTTGCAAAAGGTGGGTTAGTCAAAGGGCTACCTACTCTCAGGTTTCAAAAAGAGCAGTTGTGCGCAGCCTGTGAAAAAGGAAAGATAGTTAGAGCATCCCACAAGTCCAAAACTGAACACTCGTCAACGAGAGCATTGGAACTGCTTCATATGGACTTGTGTGGACCAATGAGAGTACAGAGTATAAACAAGAAATGATATGTGTTGGTAATAGTCGATCACTACTCCAGATACAAATGGGTATTCTTCCTGCGTTCCAAATCTAATGCTACCGAGATAATAATCGACTTCATTCGTAGAATTCAAGTCAAGTTGCAGCTTTCAGTTCAAACCATCAGATCAGATAATGGGACAGAATTTAAGAACAAATTTCTCGAGGCGTTTCTAAATTCTGTGGGAATAACACATCAATTCTCAGCAGCTCGTACTCCACAGCAAAATGGTGTCGTTGAACGAAGAAATCGCACACTAGTGGAATCTGCAAGAACGATGCTGGCATATTCAAATCTTCCATTATTCCTTTGGGTTGAAGCTGTAGCAACGGCTTGTTTCACGCAGAACAGATCAATAATCAACAAAAGATTCGGAAAGACTCCGTACGAATTAATAAACAAACGAGTACTGTAAGGTCTACCCCTACGAGATCTATCTAGACGCAGAACAGTCAACGAGTGCGGAATCCTCGTTAACGGGTAGACGGAAACAACTCTCAAACAGAAACACGGAGACTATCAGAAGCTGAACGAATGACACACGAACGATCCTACGAACTGATTCTCTCCGAAACGGCACTAACACTGATGATAAACTCGAAATCGCCTTTTGCTTAATCACTCTCGAATTCTGTAAAAAGTCTGATAATATTTCGAGTCTATCCCTAATTATAGAGGCTAATTCGAGTCTGTCATGGGCTAAACTCGAATCCGGCCCAAGGCCCATTCGAGTTTATCCTCATTGACACTCTCGAATCTGCCTACATTCGAATCTAGGTCTACATTCAAATCTGACACAGATTCGAATGTCAAACCTTATATAATTCGAATCTACTATTTCCCATACTCAACTTAGTATTGAAACTTATGTTTTTACCTTATGATTGATTTTATCTTTGATCTTTAAGTTTGAACTTCTTGTAATACGTTACATCAAGTTCAAACACACAAACAATAATAAATATCAACCATATATAAACATATATAACAAACACTTGCTAAAACCACAATGTATGATCACTTAGACTGCTATCGTCACACAGGGTGTACCAACAGACTCCCCCTTGACGATAGCTTTTAATAATTCACACATTTGATTAAGAACTTTGTTTATTATTTATTCAAACTACTTCCAGCATGCAAGCCTTTTTCAACACATACTTTGACTACATTCTCATATTTCCTAGCCTCACAATCTATATGGGCATCACTAGAAATCTTACAAGCATGCAAAATATGAAGATCATCTCGAGAAAGATTTACTAGATGAAGAGGATCATAGATTCTAAGAATCACATTTTCTTCAAAATCTTCCATTACCGCTTCTCCAGTCTCACTCTCAACGTACCACCAATGCAGATTCTTCATGACATTCTGTGGCATAGGCTTGAGAGGCACCTTTCTTAGACATCTTACAGGTTTGTATTGAATTTTCATCCAAGGGCGCCCAGTTAGTGGATCTATACGAGAAGGATCTTCTACTCTTTTCCCAACCCTTGGATTTAGGCGTTCAAACTTTCTTGATCTTCCCTCTTTCCTTATGATTCTTGCAATTACGTCTGCGTAGGGATCATTGCCAATATTAATCAGTTCTTTCCATGCTAACGCTTTGATCTCAATCTTTGGCAGTGAATTAAATGCTTTCAGAGTTCGCCTCAGGTATCGGAGCCCGTCTTTTCTCTTTATTATGAATAGCTGCAGTTCTTGATCAAAGAACCAGCTTAATATGCTTCCTGATAGCTTTCCAGTCCCTGGCACCCTCATCGTCTTTTTCAGCTCTAATTCCTTCTTCTCAGCTCTAAACCACAACTTTCTCTTCTCTTCATTCGTTAGTTCTCTGGCAGGTTCCTCTACTGATGGCTGAACATTTAACGCGGCATTCACCACTTCTATGTTAACAATATCATTCCCGTCTATTACATATGTATCAGTGATAGGATTCTGCTGCACGACGATCTTATCAGCTTCATCATCCTCATCAACACATACCTCGTCATCTGATTTCCAGTCAACTATCTCTTCAGGCACAAACTCACCCTCTTCTAGCTCTTCATCTTCAAAATCAAAACCTAAATCCATCGGATCGTCATCAAGATCCATGAGAGCATCAATCATCTCACTAATCTCAAAATCCGTAGGCTTAGATGAACTAGCTTCTCCTACTTCTCCTCCTGCTTGACTTGGCTCCCCCTGAGATTGAGCAGCCTGAGCAGTAGGAAAATCTACTGGCTCATCCTGTCTTTGAGAGCTGGGATCATTGCCTTGGTTATCTTCTTCATGATCATCTCTCGGCCTCTGTACTTCTTGATCTCGGCACGATGTCTCCCCCTGAGCCTGTAAATTTTTCATTAATTGCTCAACTAAGGAGCGCATCGTCCTTAGCTCGGCTGCCTGATCAGCGACAAACGTCTTTAGCTCTATATTCTCTTCCTGAACTTGTTCCACAATCTTCTTCAAATCGGCGTTTTCTTTATCAAGATTGGCATTATGAGTCTGAATTTCTCCGATTGCCGTTGTTAGCCCAAAGATCTGGATTTCCTGGAAGTCAACTCTATCTTTTAAGCGCAAAAACCTTTGATTGTCGGCGTATGTGGTCGAGGTTGATGGAATGGACTGTATAGGAGTAGGAATGATCGGTGATGGAATATATGGTTCATCGCGAGGTGGTGGTGGTGGAATGTTGGTTTGAGGTTCTTGAGGTTGAGGGTTTTGAGATTGAGGGATTTCTGGTTGATCTGCTGAAGTTGAAGATGATCCTTGCATAAATCTGTGACGCTTGGCCCGTTGCCTTGTCACTAAAGGAGCAATCTCTTCTTCTTCAAAATCGGAGTCCTCAGACTCTCTTGATGCGCGCCTCCTTGAAACTTCTTCATTTATAACCACTAATCTAGAACCATAAGTCTCTATTCGAATGGTTGGTTCAGTAGATACTGACTCTGGAGCTTCAACCTCTAACTCCTCCATCTCTTCTGATTCGGTAGCTGATGATGACAAGTCATTACCAGTCTGCTCTGGTTCGTATTCATCAACATCCCTCAGCACATCTTCTTCTCCTTCTGGAGGCTCAAGTAATTCTCCCACTAATGCTGCAGAAATTTCTTCATTGGCATTAGGTCCTGCTTCCCAAATTTCATTTAGAGTCTGGCACAACTGATCAGCTTCACTTGGGACATTCGAAGGCCCTGCTTCTTGTATCTCTGGCTGCTGACTTGTAGAAGGCCTAGACGCCTGAGTCTGACTCGCAGAAGTTCTTTGTCTTCGCCTTTGTGCACGCGGTGGCTGTGGTTGTTGTTGTTGTTGTTGTTGTTGTTGCGGAGGTTGTCTAGGTTGAACTTCAACTTCCCCTGCCCAGTTGGCAGTATCTGGGGCTTCAAAATTCCTATCCAAGATAGCTCCAAACAACGGACGCTCAACTGGAACCGCCAGCTTTCCTCTGTGCGAGGAACAATCAGCAAAGATCCTCTTATCCATTACAGCTACGCTTTGAATCTCATTCAACTGCGGCAGATTCGGCAAGAAATGCCTGATGAGCATCATTATAAATCGAGGATACAGCAGAAATTGTTGCTGCTCCGGAGCCGAAATTTGATGGACGAATTCAGAGAAAAACATCTGAGAAAAGCTGAATGGGCGATTATATAGTAAAGCGATCATCCCAGACTGGATCTTCGATACGATGTAATCAAAACCAGCTTTCTTTGCTGCGAAACACACCATGAAAACATGAGCCAGAAATCTCCATTGGCCAATTAGCCCGCTTTTCATGTAGGAAGTCTTCGTAACATCTAGACTGTAACCCATTCTCTGAAAGGCCGCTTGCCTAATACTCAGAGGAAAATCGATAGGCCCAGATTCTTCTTCCTGAGAGCCTAGCTGCAACACTTGACGCAACATATCTGCAGAGATGACCAACGGTTGCCCTGCAATTCTTGTCCTCAGCGCTGTCGGAGTGACAGAGCAGTCTACCTGAAGATGATCATAAAATTGACGAACATAGGGAATAATAATCTGAATGTTATGGGATAAGGCAAATGCAATCCTAGACTCTACTAGGAAATCCAACATTGGTCGAAAACCCTGCGCCTCAGGGATATGATGGTCGGGGGGAATGACCATATTATGCTTCTGCACAAAAACTCGAACAGCCATATCTGCACAATAGACAAATTATTAGAATTAATAAAAAATCAATAAACTTGCCTAAATTCAAATTTGTTTTATTTTGAACTTGATTAAGTATAGAATCCAACACAAAAGAATTTCTACAAGTTTAATAAAATTTAATTTAACTAATTCAAATAAAATGACAGATTCGAATTTAACAGATTCGAATAAACCCCATTTTCGAATTTGATGACAGATTCGAATGACATGGTCTTCTCGAGTTTACTGACAAACTCGAAAAAATCCATGAACAGATTCGAACAGTCGACATCCCAATGCTTCATCAAAACCCATGATGTTAACCTTTTTGAACTTAGAAAATCACATACATAGTCCAACTAGGTTCTAATCACTGATATATGTATTTAATTTGACTATTTACTGGTCCAAAGTTTGTAATTTTGAAAAACACAACTTAAACCCCTAAACCTTCAAAAATCGATGATTTTGCTTAAAATGGTGTATAAATCTACATGAATCTTGTACAACCAGTTGTTTGTACCTAGAAGTATGAGTAGAATCGAAACACCAAGCAAGAAACTCGACAAATTGTCGTTTATGTGGAAAACGATAGATTCGAGGTCGCCGTATAGATTCGAGAGGTAGATTCGAAAACAGATAGTAGTTATGACAGTCACTGTTACCTATTTATAATACCAACCTTCGAATCTATGGCCAGACTCGAATCTACTGACAGATTCGAACACTACCCAATTTCGAGTTTGTCCTAAACTCGAATTACACCAAACACTTAGAAAAAATTTCGAAAATTTTGAAATAACATCAACTTTTTCAACCTTTTCTACGGTATTGTGTAACAAGATAAACTATGCCAAATCTTTTACCCTAAGCACAAGATATTTCACGCTGTGTTTATTTTATCCAACTGTGAATGCACCCTCAGTAATTTTTGACATTTTACCTAAGTAAAAATTAAAATAAAATAAAATAAACTAAGGTAAAATAAAATAAAAATTTTGACCAAAAATTTAATTTAGACTTAAGCTATACTTATTAAAATTTACAACCTGAGCTAAACAGTAAACACAATATTTTTGATGAGTGTAGTCAAAGAAAGGTTCAATCAGATAGCGGTGTCTGATACTCACTCTCGGTACTTAAACTTTCACACTTAGGAATTTTTATTCCTTTGATTGTTTGTCGTGAAATACCCATTTAGCCAATTGTTGGTATTTACCCCTTTAAACATTCTACATTTCGGAGTATCCCTTGGCATTTTTATTTATCTTGAAATTATCTTACGTGACCCAAACAAAGACATACTTTTATGATCAAGGCATACAGACAAAGATTCTAACTTGTTGGTATTTGCAAACTCTCTTTAAAAGACAAACATCGGACACAGGTCTGTATTTTCATACAACAAAGTGTCTTAGTTTGACTTAAGGTTTATTCTTAAAGTTAGCAAGACAGCGGTGACAGGTCTGTACCGACGTACAACAAAGCGACATATCTTGCCAACCCGAATCTAAACAGAGGCAACAGGTCTGTACTTAGGTACAACAGAGTTACATGTTTTCGACTCTCAATTTTGTATGATTTTTCTATTCTTTCCGTATTAAGATGTATTTGATGTTGCTATGCATCCCCAGAAAGTTTGCATACCTCATTTAGACTCAAAGTTTGTATGTCTTGTACATAAAAATTAAGATTGATTGGTCATACATCTAAGTTAGTGACACGTTTGACTTTTTCGTGAATATTTTATTTGCCTTGAGACTCCCTATATGTATTATGCCTACCAACACATCAAACTAAAATAAAGTATAACACTTAGAATTTTAGTTGCATTATGTGTGAAAGCCTAAACACTTAGAGTTTGTAACGACTGTGCTAATTTTCGTCACTTTGAACCTATGTTTCTAAGACTAGACTCATTTTCTGATATTCTCTTTTTTTGTATTTTTCTGATTTTCTCTCTTTTTTCTTTTGTTTTTCATAAATAAATAGCAATAAAATACGATAACCTACTAACTTACTAAAAATGAAAACTTACTAAAAATAGAAACTATCCTAAATTAGCAGACTTACTATAAAAAGAAAGAAATACTACTTCTATAAAAGGAAATAAACTACTACTAAGGTGAAATTACTCTGGGTTGCGCATTCCATTCAGTTGAATTAAATACTCAAATCGTGACTTATCAAATGCTTTGGTAAATAAATCAGCATTATTATCTTCTGTTGCCACTTTTACCAATTTGATTAAGTTCTTTTCAGCACAATCACGAATAAAATGATGCCTAATGTCTATGTGCTTTGTTTTACTGTGTTTAACTGGATTATTAGTTATTGCGATAGTAGACTGGTTATCTATCCTAATAGGAGTTTGAGTATAAGCCAAACCGTAATCCCGCAACTGTTGTTGTATCCACAGAACCTGTGAGCAGCAACTACCAGCAGCAACATACTCGGCCTCGCACGTGGACACGGCTACCGACGTCTGTTTCTTGCATTGCCAGGATACCAATCTCCCTCCTAGGAACTGACAACCTCCAGTTGTTGATTTGCGCGTCAAGCTGCATCCTCCGTAGTCAGAATCCGTGAACGCCTCCAACTCCAGATCTCCCTCCGCGTGATACCAAAGTCCCAGCTTCGGTTTCGACTTGAGGTATCGTAGAATCCGCTTCACAGCTTTCATGTGCATCTCCTTCGGATTAGCTTGAAACCTAGCACAAATACACACAGCAAACATAATGTCAGGTCTTGAAGCAGTTAAATACATAAGTGATCCAATCATGGCCCGATATAACGTCGGATCCACATCGGTATCACTTTCAGTACCCAGTCCGAGATTGTGATTCACTTGAATCGGCGTGCTAAAATGAGCTGTCAGTTTCGTTCCTTCCATCCCGAAACGTTCCAATATGTCATAGACATACTTCGTCTGATGGATAAACATCCCTTCCTTCTTCTGGTCAACTTGTAACCCCAAAAAGAAAGTTAACTCTCCCATAGCACTCATCTCGAATTTCGACTTCATCACCTTCTCGAAATCTTTGCACATCTGTTCGTCTGATGATCCAAAAATGATATCATCGACGTACACTTGTACCAAGATAAAATGTTCTCCCTTCCTCTTAACAAACAGAGTACTATCTATCCTACCCCTCTCAAACCCGTTTTCTAATAAATGGTTGGATAGAGTCTCATACCATGCCCTTGGTGCCTGATGCAATCCATATAGAGCCTTATCTAAGCGATATACTCTATCAGGATATTTTGGATCTGTAAATCCGGGCGGTTGTTCTACATACACCAACTCCTTCACTTTCCCATATAGGAAAGCACTCTTAACATCTAGTTGATATACCTTAAAGCCCTTGAAGGAGGCAAAAGCTAGAAACAACCTAATGGCTTCCAGCCTTGCTACTGGTGCAAATACCTCGTTGTAATCGATTCCCTCCTCTTGGTTGAAACCCTTTACAACTAGCCTAGCCTTGTTGCGCGTGACTATACCCCGATCGTCTCTTTTGCACTTAAAAACCCATTTGGTTCCTATAGCAACTTCCCCTCGAGGTAATGGAACTAACTCCCACACTTCTAGTTTCCTAAACTGCGAGAGTTCTTCCTGCATCGCTTCAACCCAGGAGTTATCCTTAAGTGCCATTTGCACATTTTTAGGCTCTACTTGCGATATGAAACAAGAATAGAGACATGTGTGATATGCCTCGGAGTCATTTATCATCGATAACAACACAATGTTGTTATTTAAACTACTCCTAGTCCTCACACCCTCGTTAGGATTTCCTATGATGCTTTCTATAGGATGGTTTTTGTTGATCCTAGAGGTCTCTATCTCGTCAACAGTCAGATTATCTCCTAAGTTGGATCCTATTTCACCTAATTGGGGAACAGCCTCAGATTCTACATTTTCCTCCTCGTGGACATTTTCCTCAGAGTTGGAACTTGTTGGCTGATTCTGATTCTCAGTTGTAGGTGCCTCTGGATTGGTAACTTCTGGAGATCCATCTTCAGTCGCAGTAGGCTCGGATATGGATTGAAATGTGGTCCTCGGAAAGATATGACCTTCGTCATTCAGATGCAACGTCGCCATGTCCTTTTCGATTGTACCTGCATTTTCATCCAAAGGAATGTTAAATGACTCAAATAACTTATCATAGTCAAATATCCATTCCGGACCTGTTTGGGGTTCATGTGTATAACTTGTGACTTCGATGTTATACACAATCTCAACCGTACCATTTGTTTTGTTAAAAACCCGTTTGTTTAGTGAGTTCGGCACATAACCTAGGAAGTATCCTTCATCAGCCTTTTCACCAAACTTCGGTTGATGTTTTGTACGCAAAAGAGTTCATGGTACCCCAAACGGTTCGAATCCAGTTAAATTAGGTGGCCGTTTATTCAAAATTTCATAACAGGTTTTGTTCAAAGATTTGATAGTTAGGTTAAAATGTGACATGCGGTATTCACTGCCTCCCCCCAAAACATGGTAGGAAGCTTTGAATCCGACAACATAGTCCTAGCTGCCTCAATCAGTGTCCTATTTTTACGTTCGGCCACCCCATTTTGTTGAGGTTCATATGGTGCACTAAATTGATGCACTATGCCCTTAGATAGGCAATATACACCAATTACAGTGTTTTTGAACTCTGTTCCATTATCACTACGTATCCTTTTAACCCGTGTTCCGTAGGAATTCTCCACTTGGTCTAAGAACCCGATGAGCTTGGAAGCCGTCTCGTCCTTTGTACCTAGAAAGAAAACCCAAGAAAATCGTGAGTAATCGTCAGTGATAACTAAACATAACCAACTACCTCCTATACTCCTTTTGTTGATTGGACCGAAGAGATCCATATGCAACAAATCGAATGTTGAGGTAATGGAGTTCTGCGTCTTGGACTTGTGTGTCTTCTTATGTTGTTTGCCTTTCTTGCATGGTAGACACTTGTCCTCGAACTGAAAGCTCTTCATAGGCACACTTTGCACCAACCCATTCTTCGTTATGTAGTTCATCTTTCTTAGGTGCAAGTGAGCTATGCGTCTGTGCCACAACACTGATTCCGTCTCCGAAGCTTTTGATAGTAAGCTGATCGGACCCATCGAAGTATCCGAGTTGTTCATATCGAGCATGTACAAGTCATTCTTCCTTGGAGCCCGCATCAATATCCAATCTTCAGGTATCTTGAATCCCGGTTTTAGCACTAACGCTTCAGTGTCAGTAAACAACACTGAATTCTTCTTATCACAGATTTGAGATACACTAATGAGATTATGAACCAGTTCATCAACGTGATAAACTTGATCCAATGTAATCGTCCCATTAGTGACTTCTTCAGTTCCAGTGATAGTTCCTCCCTTATTACCCGCGAATGATACAAATCCCCTATTCCCACCCTTGAAGTCTGTAAGGAGACTTCGTTCCCCTGTCATGTGCCTGGAGCATCCACTGTCGACGAACCATTTTTTGTTTAGACCTGTGGTAATCTCCTGCACATGAAAGAAAATAGGTTAGTTATCACGGGGAACCCAAGCCATAACTGACTTGGTTATACCATTCTCGTCTACATACTTAAACTCTTTCAAATACCCATCTCGGCTTTCAGGTGACTTGGGTCGTTGAACAGGAGTTTGTTGTGGTGCCGAGTGATGTAAATTCACTCTTTGCCTTTGAGTGGGCATTTGTTGTGGAGCTCTCGAATAATTCCGATTATATTGCATTTCAGATTGTGATCCCTGAGCTCTAACCGGTGCGTAATGTCTAACGGGAGTATGTGACCTAACTGGAGTATGTGCCCTGCTAGGTGTTGTGCTCCTATAGACTTGTTGAGGTGCTGACCTAGATTGATTAATGACACGATTCGGTGAATTTGTCCTAACCACTTCTTTTGGTCCAACCTTAACCGGGGTTTGTTTCACAACTTGTTTTGGTGCAGCCTGCACAGTTTTCTCGGTACTCTGAGAACTACTAGTGCTCGCCACATTTGTTGAGGGTTTAGGTTGTTCCAGCTTCACTGTCTTAGGGTGTCGTATCAACTTTCCTATGTGGACAGGTAGACGCGACATGCCCCCTCTCGTGACATCTAAAGCATGACATTTTGTCTATTGGCTTCTTTTGTGAGCCCTTAGACTTAGGTGTCTCACTAGTGTCTTGGTCATTTTGTACATCTAGAGCGACTGGCTCATCGTCCTGATCATTAAAATCAATTTTATGTTTTCCTGCAGGTGTTTCACTGGAGGAAGCCACAAATTTGACTTTCTTAACCTTGACGGTTGTATCAGTCACCTTAGGTGTATTTTCTACTACAGGCTCAGATATAGGTGCAGGTAAGTCCTCTAAGTCTACTGAGTTATCAGTTTTCTTTTGAGGTTGAGGCACGTAGTTTGCATTAAAAGGTGGAGGAATTTCATGAAATCCTAGACCTACAGGCTTTTTAGATTGACGTTGTGCATTTAAGACTTTCCCTAGGTTCAGGCTTGAATTCCTAAACTTCTCTAGCTTACTATTGGCCTCTGCTACCTTTACCTTGGATTCTGCTAGCTCTATGTCTTTATCCTTAAGACTTTTGGTCAAGGCCTCGACATGCTCATACATAAGTTCTAACCTAACACACTGCTCACTCAGTTTGTCTTTCAGAACTATTACATCTTGAGCATCAGCCTTTAGTTTTTCCTTAAGATCTTGTTTAATATCGTTTAGGCTAGCATTCTCAACCTTTAAAGACTCATTTTGAGCAGTTATTGTTTGATGTGACTAGATTTAACCTATCATTAGAAGTAACACATAACAAACATAGTTCATGAAAAAGAGAGTAAGTCAGACTAACCTTTGTGTGGTCTGATTCCACGTTGGCCATTTGAGCAGCAAACTCCAGAACCGTCTGATCATTCGTCTTCTCCACCCACATCGGACTGCTGTCCCTTGTGGTATGCTCTTCCCCTTCACACCCAGTCTCCGTGACTTCAGCCATAAAAGCCCGAGCATTTGATTCTGGATGCGAACTCCAGTTGTAGGTACCATCTAGCTGTCTGTCTGATGTGACGTTCGACAATAGACCAGCTAGATTTGCTTGACTGGCAGATGAACTCGGAAGGTACCGTTGTTGAGACTGAGTCTGATACTGTCCCTGATGCTGACTCTGCCCTTGGTACGTCTCTACCTTCGGTCTCTGACATTCTCTGGCGAAGTGTCCCAGACCTTGACAGTTGTAGCACTTTACTTTGGACTTGTCAAATCCAATCCCCTTGTTGTTCATTGTCAGATTCCTCCCAGTTCTTTTGATGAATCTCTTAACCCGTTGGGTTACCATGGCCAGTTGCCATTTAAGGTCCATCTCCTCAAGATCATCAGGGTCGACCTGATCGTATTCTTTATCTCAGAGAGCAGGATCGTTGATTTTCCCCTGAAAACAGTTCCCGTATGCGGCCACAAATGAAGCAAGTAGATTCAAATGTTCTTCCGCTGATTTCGCGCTCATGGGCATCTTAGAATAGCTCTGAGATGTCGTCGCCTGTGTTGCTTGAGGTTGCTGTTCTTCTGATCTTCCTAATCCTAAGAACGCTCGATTCAATGTGTCATCAGGCTCTGCTGGTGACGACGTTTCTCCGGTGAAAAACGCCGTAGCAGTCTTCAGATCGGCGGTCGCTGAAGGGATGTTGGTTTTCCAAAATATATTGCTGGATTCTGGACTTGTTCGTAGTCAGTTTCGGCCTTCAGTAGCTCGAAATGATAGGCTCGCAGCGATCCCACAATATCCTCCAGAGATTGGGTATAGTACTTGTCCTCGTTAAGCTTTATCATTGCCACATACATAGCCCATTTGGCTGGTAAGGCATCAAGAAGCTTATTGTTCTTGTCAGTATCAGTATACTCAATCCCGTGACTTTCAAGTTCCGTTAACAGATGATAGAACCGGGTGATGGTATCATCCAGCTGTTCATCCTTTAATGCCTTGAAAATCGCAAACTGTTGTTTCAACAGCTCCATACGCTTTCGTCGAATCCTAGGATTACCCTTACACCTCTTCTCTAGTGACTCCCAAAGTTCCTTAGACGTCTTTTGAGTCCTAAATGTGTGTAGTATATCCTGAGGCAACACCATTCTAATTATCGAAAACGCTCTGCTCTCGGCTTCATACAGTTTCTTATCATCCTCCTTCATCATTTGGTATGATAAGACTCTCTGACGGCCTTCAACTTCAGAAATTGGTGGAATGTAGCCTTCGTCAATACATACCCACATGCGCATGTCATTAAAGCGCACGAAATCGGCAAACCGATCTTTCCACCAGTAGTAATCCTCGAGTTTCATCAGCTTAGGCGGAGTGTTTGCCTTCCCGACCTCGTGGTCCATTTCCAGAAACCTTTGAAGATTTGACATCGTTTCGAAAGTAATTGAATTGAACTTAATTAATTTAATTTGAAACTAATTTAATTTAACTATTTCGAATCGAGGTAGATTCGAATCTAATTAAGTATAAATCTGTTTGGAATTAAATTCGATTAAGTTTGAGAATTCAACTAAATTCGAAATTATGATAGATTCGAAGGTTACTAAAGTCGAAGACAAGCAAACTCGAACACTGAGTAAATTCGAAACCCTATTCGGAACTAAACTAAACTCGAAGCAAACTCGAATGTAAGTAGATTCGAGAACCCTATCGAATGTAGCACAAACTCGAATTAGATTCGAAAACACTTGGTAACAGACTCGAAAGGAGCGTATTTGGTTAGACTCGAGACTAAGTGTAACCCTAATTACCCCTAATAGATTCGAGCGCTGCAAACTCGAAAAACGTCTAACACTTCGATTTCTTTAAGTTTTGCAGATTAAATCAATATTTTTACAACGAAAACTATTGATTTCGATCAAAAACGTGAAGAACACAAAGTATTTCCCGTCTAAGAACTTGTTAAGCTCGAAAACACACAAAAAAACACGAATATGAGAGAAAAACCGTCCAAACGTCAAGAAACCTAGAATGTATCTAGATGAACATGAAGAACACCAAGAACACCCCGTAGGCTCTGATACCACTTGTAAGGTCTACCACTACGAGATCTATCTAGATGCGGAACAGTCAACGAGTGCGGAATCCTCGTTAATGGGTAGACGGAAACAACTCTCAAACAGAAACACGGAGACTATCAGAAGCTGAACGAACGACACACGAACGATGCTACGAACTGATTCTCTCCGAAACGTCACTAACACTGATGATAAACTCGAAATCGCCTTTTGCTTAATCACTCTCGAATTCTGCAAAAAGTCTGATAATATTTCGAGTCTATCCCTAGTTATTGAGGCTAATTCGAGTCTGTCATGGGCTAGACTCGAATCCGGCCCAAGGCCCATTCGAGTTTATCCTCATTGACACTCTCGAATCTGCCTACATTCGAATCTGACACAGATTCGAATGTCAAACCTTATATAATTCGAATCTACTATTTCCCATACTCAACTTAGTATTGAAACTTATGTTTTTACCTTATGATTGATTTTATCTTTGATCTTTATGTTTGAACTTCTTGTAATACGTTACATCAAGTTCAAACACACAAACAATAATAAATATCAACCATATATAAACATATATAACAAACACTTGCTAAAACCACAATGTAGGATCACTTAGACTGTTATCGTCACACAGGGTGTACCAACAAGTACCTAATGTCAAATTTTTCCATGTCTTTGAATGCAGGTGTTACATATTAAATGACAAAGACAATCTGGGAAAATTTAGTCAAAAAGTTGATGAAGGCATCTTCATTGGTTATTCGAAAGAGTCTGTAGCCTTCCGAGTCTACAAAAAGAGGACCAAGACAGTCAATGAAAGCGTAAATGTCAAATTTGATGAAGGCGTTGTAATGGCTTTTGAACATACCAGTTCAGGACCTGATCTTAACAAGCCGACTTTTATGAAGTCATCTAAACAGAGTGCAGATAATTCTGATTTAAATAAACTGTTCGAGAATTTTTATGAAGACTACTTTGAACGACCCAAAACTAATGTTTCAAATTTGGTGTTTGACAGGATTACTGAAGATCCAGTCGTAGTCTCAGATTATTCTCATCAACCCATTTCAGAAGAAACTAGAGAGGTTTCAATGACAAACGTACACTTACTTGTTGACAATTTACAACCTATTCAACCTAACCCCCGAATTCCCTATCTAGACTTAAACCCCAATCAAGACCAAATTCAACCTTACCCACATACTTTTAAATGGACAAGGAATCACCCAACTGAAAACATCATAGGTGATCCTTCAGCTTCAGTCAAAACCAGAAGAGCAACCATGAATGAGTGTTTATTTTCAAACTTTCTGAGCAAAATTGAGCCAAAGAATGTTAAGAAGCTCTTCTGGATGCTGATTGGATTATGGTTATGCAAGAAGAGCTGAACAGTTTGAAAGGTTGAAGGTCTGGAGATTGGTGGAGCGACCAAAAGATAAATCAATAATTGGCACGAAGTGGATTTTTAAGAATAAGAAGGATCAACATGGTGTCATCATTCGTAACAAGGTTCGCCTCGTCGTCAAAGGATACAGTCAGCAAGAAGGGACTGATTACGATGAAACTTTCAGAATAAATTTTCCAGAATAGAAGCTATCAGGATGTTTTTGGGATTTGCGGCTCATAAAAACTTTACAGTTTATCAAATGGATGTAAAAACTACGTTTTTAAATGGGGAACTGACAGACGAAGTGTATAGATATCAGCCCGAAGGGTTTACTGATCCTTCGAAGCATGATCATGTATTATTTTGGATAAATCCCTGTGTGGCCTTAAACATGCACCTCGTGCTTAGTATGATGCACTTTCAACATACTTGTTGAATTGTGGATTTAACAAAGGTGTAGTAGATACAACCCTGTTTATAAAACGTTAGGGGCCAGATATTATAGTAATTCAAATATATGTAGATGACATAATATTTGGGTCTACTAATCCAGAATTTTGCAAGAAATTTGCATTCTTAATGTCCCAGAAAATTGAAATGAGCATGATGGAAGAAATAAATTTTTTCTTAGGTTTACAAGTAAAACAACTGACTGATGGAATTTTCATCAATCAGTCCAAATATATTCAGGACATGTTAAAGAAAATTTAACATGGTCAATAGTACTCCTATGAAAATTCCCATGGCTCCGGATTCTAAATCCAAACTCGATGAGGACATTTCAGGGAAACCTGTAGATGTAACTCATTATCGAGGAATTATTGGGTCATTAATGTATTTAACTACAAGTAGACCTGATATTATGTTTGCTACATGTGTTTGTGCTAGGTATCAGGCATATCCAAAAGAATCACATTTGGCGGCTGCCAAAAGAATCTTAAGATATCTAAAGGGAACACCAAACCTTGGTTTGTGGTATCTCCGTGTAATATGCTATTCCCGTAAATTTCAGCACCTTTGATGATTCTTTCACACAACCCAAGAAAAACAAGCTCAATAATGGGGTTATAATGAAGAAGACAAAGAGAATAATGGGAGAAAAATGCAAGTGGCGGCTGCAGTAATGTTTTCAATATATTCAACCGTAAATTACATAAAGGTAACCCTAGGAGCTTTATAGCTCCATTTAATTATCTAGGGGGCATTGACACAATTGCCCCCTATACTTTTACATAGAAATAAATAACAAGGAAACAAATACAAAGCTAAGTGCTAAGTAATTAATTATTACAAAATAACTCCATAAGATCGAAATTACATGTCTAACAATCTCCCCCTTTTCGATCATTTTGGAGGTCCTGGAACTCTGGCATGATCAGCTGATTCTCGGAGTCCAAGGATGACGTCAAAGCGTCTGGTCACTTGTCTCAAATGTAGCCGTTCGTTCAGGAGTTCAATGCCGCTAAGGGTGTCCTGAATCTCCCTTGGTGAGCACCTTTGTTCTGGATCTGGCTGAGCATCAAAATCTTGAACTTTCTGTGTAAGCGCGGCTCGAACCAATCCTAGTGTACCATCGGAGTAACAAGGAAGATCCTCAAAGCGCATGAACCTTTTGTAGCCCTTCTGATTGACAAAAATGACACCCGGACCTCCTCTGAATATAACACTGTAGGCAGGATGGTGGGCTAGAAGGAAGCTATCCTGTTCTGGTGCTCGAAGACCCACTTTAACCATCGCGCTCTCGATCGCCATTTGGAAGTCTCTTAGGCACATAATGATCGAGCGACGGTTCATGCTTCGAACTAGGGCACCCAAAGCAGTCATGCGAGACAGACGTCCTTTAATACGATTTTTCAATCGCTCGTGTAGAAATTCGACGTCGTCCACAATTATGAAGTCTAGGTCATTCTCGAAGAACTCATCAGCTGTGCCATCTTCTCTTTCTACTTGAAAGGAGGGATAATATACTTTTACCCTTTTGCACATGGTGATGGACATGAGTTTCTTTATCTTCGATTTGGAGACTTTTGACCTTCTCTCCCTGAGCATTAGTTGATTGTATTCGGCTTCTGAATTTGCTCAGGGGGGAACTTCTGTAGGAACTCTTTGAGGCCCTGAACGGGGGGTTCTTCGATTTCAGACCTTTTAGCCTCAAGAAGTTTTATGATTGTCCCCCGCCGTTCTTGTCGAATTTTGTCTTTTTCTTCTTGAGGCAGTTTTTGTACTTGACCTTTTGATGATCTACCCAGAATAAGTCATCTTTCCTGTATACACCAGGTCCTTCTGGAGTTTCATCAAAGCAATCGACCCTTTTGGTTTGAGAAGGACCTGGTTGTTCGGTTTGTTGGACTGCAGGAGGGCTTGGAGATCTTGGAGGGCTTAGGACAATATGTGATTCTTTGAGTGAAGGGGGAGCTTGGATGGATGAAAGGATTTCTTGTTGAGGGGCTGGTGGTGGAGAGTTTAGGAAATCAAAGGAAGAGGATGAGGATTTTTTCGTTGGTGATTCGGGCTCAGGCTTAGGAATTATCAAAGGTTCGCTGTCCTCAATATCGGAGTCTGAGTCAGATACCAATATTATTTCAACTTTCTCATGAGCGGGCTCAAACTCTACCATAGCTATCATCGGATCCAGTGGAGCTGGACCCTAGAACATGGGCTCGTCTTCTATCATTAAGTATTCCTGAGCCTCCTGCCTCTGTTCCCCTGACCCTTGAAACTCGGTCCCTTCGGTGGTCTCTGCTCCCCTATAAACAGCATGGGGTCCTCAAACTGAACTTTCTGTCTTTTCTCCCCCTTATGACGATCAGGGTCGTCCTGATCGTCATGTTTTCTCTTTGGAGCCTCTGCCTGTGGACGGCACTGGAGTTCAATTACTGCAGAGTCGAGGCGGTCCATTCTGGAATTTATCTGCTCTTGGACTTGAAGAATTAACCGTGTAAGCGCATCAAGTTTTTCCGAGAGCTCTGCTTGTAACAACCTAACTTTTGGTTCGGTTATAATTTCAGTATTTTGATCAAGTAATGTAATTTTAATACATTAATTATCTTGTAATTTAATTATGAATGAAATAATATACTTAAAATATATTTGAGTTATTAATTATTAAAGATGATTAAATTAAAAGATATGTAAAATACAAAAGTATAGTGGGTTAAATTGCAAACATAATTGATTAAATATAAAATCAAGATTAATGACTTTTATTGTCATTTAATACAAAATTTCTCTCTCTCTTCTTTCTCTCTCTAAGCCTACGGCTTCTTCTTCATTTCATAAAAAGATTGTAAGTTTAAGTTAATTGAAGATTTGAAGACAATTGAAGGTTACAAGAAGCAAAGATTATCATCAAACAACAAGATTTAGAGGTAATATGTGATTTAAATTTCAAGAAAATATGAATTTGGTTCGGTTTTTGGGAAAATTCGAAACCAAGAATTAAAATCATGGATTTTTATGTTGCATGTCTATGATTTTAGATGATTATGATGAAATGAAGTATATAAAGGTTATAGAAACAAAAATCAGAGGTTTGATCATCCAAATTATTACGAAAACTGAATTTTTATGATAAAAAGATGTTCTTGATAAAAATGACTTATTTTGGATGATCTTGATAGATTTATAATGTTATTGATAGGGAAAATAGTTTAAAAACAACCCAAATATGATAATACAACATTATAATAAATTGCATGTTAATATAAATCAGTTTTGGTGAATTATATGTAAAAATCCGTATGAAGATATTCAAGAACAATAAGAACATTTCTGGGAAAAATATGAATATGTGGGATCCGAATTCGGCTGAGTCCGAATTCGGATGAGTGGCATCAATTCGGATCCCATATTTCGGACTTATGTTTCGGTTCGGATGATTTCATTTCGGACTCTTATAATTCGTTTGATCCTAATTCGGTTCCAATGTTAATTCGGATGATAGATTGGTCCGAACTTCAATTACAATTCGGATAACCATTAAATCCGAATCCGGATGGTTCATTTCGGATGAATCCGAATCCGGGTCCCCAATCCGGATGGATCCGAATCCGGGTTGATCCGAATTTTATATACATTTTGATATTTTAATTAAATAAATGATTTATATATATATATATATATATATATATATATATATATATATATATATATATATATATATATATATATATATATATATATATATATATATATATAAGAGAAAGAGAACTTATGAGAATTTAATGAAAGATTGAGAAGATTATCAGTTATCAGAATCAGATAAAATTCAAGAATTTAAAGACTAAAATGATGATGATAAAGATGATGAAATTGACATGATATTATCATGATAATTCTGAACAGGTTCAGTATATTCTGAACAAAGATTTAAAGACTTAAAGACTTGAAAGCGGGTCTCTGATTTGAAAAGAATTGACAGAACAGATTGACAAAGATAAAATCCTGAGATAACTCAGGTGGCAGATTTTTATATCTGTTTGATAAAGACCCAGACCAGTGAGTTATAGATATTCAGATTGAACATGCATAGATTCCGGTTGAGATATATTGCTGCTGTTAGATTTATTGACATTCATTTATCAGCTGAATTGAGACCTGTGCACACCAAGGTTGGGTGTTGCCCAGTGGATCATGATAGCTATTTGATTATCATTTCATTTGCATTTAAGACTTCTTCAGAACATTGCTTTATGATTCATTGCTATCATGACTACTATGACTTAAGTTTTCACTATTGATCAGACATTTGACATATATATTGATTCAGCTTGACTAGCCCTGATGGTCAATTGTTCTAGACCTGGCTATTTCACCAGTTCTTATGAACTTGGTAATGACCTCCGATGTTCCGCCATATTGACTTACTGGTAGCTAGCCCAGTATGTGGTTGATCCCCACGATTTAAGCGTGAGTGTGGCCTGAACATCATCCAATTCTATGATTCTATATCTCAATCATGAGGGCTGTAGCGGCAGCCAAGACATATCACGCTAAGACTAATGACCCCGCTTGACACGCATGTTGATATTGAAAATCTATAAACTCACTAAGCTTTGCTTACAGATGTTGCATTAATATTTTACAGGAAAAGCCAAAGGAAAATCACCTGCAGGACCTAGTACTTAGGTCATTCAAGATCCAAGTTTTGAAGCTTTCTTAAACCACTACTCAACAAACTTTCTGGTACTGATTGGAAGACAACAAGCATGGTGGTTCTGGGTAGACTTGATGTAATTTATGATGTTATGACTAGAATAGATGTTACCCTTTTTATTACTTTATTTTGAAACATGTAAACTTAAATCCTAATCTGTATGTACATGTAATTTAATTTTCCGCATTATAATTACCCTATCTTGGTATGGTTGATATCGTATTGCATGATGTGGGACCTAGACTTTGAGGACTGACCCGGAAGGGGAGGTCTTCACAGGATGGTATTAGAGCACTAGTTTGAGTGAATCAAGTATTACGTAAGTATACTTGATCTCAAACTGAAGCAATACATATGTATCAATCATTTAGGTGGATTGAACTGAGATAAGATGTACGGACTGTTAGGATGGGAAAAAGGGTACATAGATCTAAGTCTATAAACTGATAGTTAAATGCTTTTAATTTTCAGTAGAAGATGTCAGGATCAGGATCAGGTGATATTTCCAGCAACATGAACCCACAACAAATGTTTGAAATGATGCAACAATTATTAGCCCAACACTCAGAACAACAGAACAAAATAATGCAAGAACAGTTTCAGGCCAGAGATGAGGCCGAAGCTAAAAGACGAGAAGATAAAAGAACTAAGCGAAAAGAAAAGCAAGTCCAGAATGACGAATCTGATTCTGATAAATCTAATCCTGAAACCCAAACTGCTCAGCCAAAAGGCTGCAAGTTTAAAGATTTCAAAGCTAGCGGTGCTTTGAATTTTGAAGGAACAGTTAATCCGATTCAGGCGATGGATTGGATTAGCCATACTGAAGAAATCTTCAGGATTTCTGATTGCTTAGACTCTAAGAAAGTGAGTTATGCGTCCGCGTTATTCGTCGGTGCAGCCCGTGCCTGGTGGAAAACTCAGAGGAGTATTTATGGTGAAGAAATAATTCAGACTCTAGAGTGGAACCAGTTTCTTGATATGTTCAATGCAAAGTACTGTCCGATCGACCAACAAGATAAGATGGAAGTACAACTGATGCAGCTGACTCAAGGAACGAAGACAGTTGACGAATACGAGCACGAATTCTCAAGACTATGCGGCTACTCTTCCTATCAAGTAGCTACCGAAGAGAGAAAGATGAATAGATTTCGTGTAGGACTCAATCCTAAATATCGACATCCGATGAGCGCGATCAAATACAAAAGTTACTTAGAAATGGTAGAAGCAGCTAGACAAATCGAGCGAGGTTATTTAGAATACGGCGATCAGCTCTATGCTCCGTCTACTAGCCCAATGAATCCGTCTCCTCCGAAGAAACAGCGATTTGGCAGATTCTTTAAGCCAAATAAGTCGCAATCTCAGCAATTCCATCAGCAAAGTTCACAGCCAAAAGCACAAGTTTACTCTCTCACGAACGAACCACGATTCTGCAAGAGATGTAGAAGATCACACATGGGACTATGTAATCCGGATGATGTCACTTGCTTTCCGTGCAACATGATCGGTCATAGCAGTGAAGAGTGCCCACAGCAGGGACGTGGATGCGCAAAATGTGGAAAAAGGGGACACTTCATGTATCAGTGTCGTAGCGGGTCGCGTTATCAGTCACAGTCATCAGCTGGAGGGTCTACAGTTAAGAGTTCTGCTGCAACGCCGACTGCAAAGACTCGAGCTTTCCAAATCACAGCCGAGGAAGCAAAAGAAACACCTGACGTAGTTACCGGTATGTTCCTGCTTAACTCGATACCTGCTCGCGTACTATTTGATTCCGGCGCGAGTCGTTCTTTCATATCAACATCTTTTGCACAAAGATTACACAAAGCTCCATCAAAGCTTTCCGTGATATTAGACATTGAGACAGCCAGTAACAATTTCGTTATGGCTGATTCCGTTTATCGTAATTGCACACTACTCGTTGACAACATCGTATTCAATCTCGACCTCATTCCAATTCCGTTGAAAGAGTTTGACGTCATCATCGGCATGGATTGGCTAATGAATAACGAGGCTACAATTATCTACAACCGGCGAGCCATTAGAATCAAGTCTTCAGACGGCCGAGTATTGGAGATCAAGGGCGAGAAGCGAAAAGGTGCTCACTGCTTCATATCTATAGAAAAAGCTCATATATATATATCTAAGGGTCGCAAATCCTATTTTTTTTATGCTCTATCTGAGTCCAGCTCTGAAAAGAAATCTTTGTCCGATATTCCTATCGTCTGTGAGTTCCCAGACGTATTCCCTGACGATATTTAGGGAGTGCCACCGGAACGTCAAGTTGAGTTCAGTATTGACTTGGTTCCTGGTGCGGCTCCTATTGCTAAAGCTCCCTACAGACTTGCACCTGTAGAAATGCAGGAAATGTCAAAGCAGTTGCAAGAGCTGTTAGAGAAAGGTTTTATCCGACCGAGTTCATCTCCGTGGGGTGCACCTGTCTTATTCGTTAAGAAGAAAGACGGAACTTTTCGAATGTGCATCGATTATCGGGAGTTGAACAAAGTCACAATAAAGAATAAGTATCCACTGCCCAGAATTGATGATCTATTTGATCAGCTACAAGGAGCCAGCTATTTCTCGAAAATCGATCTTCGTTCTGGGTATCATCAGTTGAAAGTTAAAGATGAGGATATTCCGAAGACAGCTTTCCGTACAAGATACGGTCATTACGAATTTCTCGTAATGCCTTTCGGACTGACAAATGCACCAGCGGCATTCATGGATCTCATGAATCGCGTGTGCAGACCAATGTTGGATAAATCAGTTATCGTGTTCATAAAAGATATTTTGATTTACTCCAAAACGGAGGCTGATCATTCCGTTCATCTGCGACAGTTGCTAGAGTTGTTAAGAAAAGAAAGACTCTACGCGAAATTTTCTAAATGTGAATTTTGGCTCAGACAGGTATAAATTTTATTATATAAGTCTTGAGCTTAATTCATTAAGTATTCTTAACACTTCAAAATTTGATATCCTGATATGATTCTTATAGATTCAATTCCTTGGCCATGTCGTTTCTGGCGAAGGAATATCCGTTGATACGTCTAAAGTCGAGGCTGTTCAGAAGTGGCAAACACCTCGCAATGCCTCCGAAATAAGAAGTTTCCTTGGATTGGCCGGTTATTATCGGCGATTCATAAAGGACTTCTCGAAGATTGCTGTGCCACTTACGATGCTAACTCGAAAGAATACTCCTTTCGTTTGGACCGATAAACAGCAAGAGGCATTTGAAACTCTGAAGCAAAAGCTTATTCAAGCGCCGATCCTAGCCTTACCAGAAGGCAATGATGATTTTGTCGTTTACAGCGACGCATCTGGTACTGGCTTAGGATGTGTTCTAATGCAAAGGGGAAAAGTCATTGCCTATGCTTCAAGGCAATTAAAAGATTACGAGAAAAGTGCACCAACTCATGATCTTGAGTTGGCTGCCGTTACCTTTGCTTTGAAAATCTGGCGACACTATCTCTATGGGACTCGGTGTCAGCTCTACACCGATCATAAAAGTCTCAAATATCTTTTCACTCAAAAAGATCTGAATATGAAGCAGCGTCGTTCCTTGGAGCTTATCAAGGATTATGATTGCGAGATCTTATATCATCCCGGCAAAGCAAATGTTGTCGCGGATGCATTGAGTAGAAAAGTGTATCCAGAAAAGTGCTGCTATGCCTTAATTCCGGTTATATTCTCTTCTGATCTTATTGATGACATCAGAATTGCTCAAGCTGAAGCATTGGAAGAAGAGAATATTGATTCTGAAAATCTTAAAGGGCAGTTACAATTTCTAACTCTGAATCATTTGGGACTTCACTGTCTCAAGGGAAACCGAATCTGGGTTCCTAAATATGGTTCAATTCGCAGCACTCTTCTATCTGAAGCTCATCAGTCCAAGTTATCTATTCATCCTGGCAGCTCAAAGATGTAATTTGATCTGAAAGCTGATTACTGGTGGCCAGGAATGAAGAAAGACATCGGTAAATGTGTTGAAAGCTGCAAAGTATGTCAGATGGTAAAGGCAGAACATCAGAAGCCCTTCGGGGATATGCAACCACTGCCAGTTCCTGAGTGGAAGTGGGAGCATATAACAATGGACTTCATCACGAAGTTGCCTAAGACCAAGAGACAGCACGACTCCATCTGGGTAGTCATTGACCGTTTAACAAAGTCAGCACATTTCATACCGATGAAAGAAACTTATTCTCTCGATAGATTGGCGCAGCTATACATCACTGAAATAATTTCTCGTCACGGCGTGCCAAAATCTATCGTCTCTGATCGTGATAGTCGTTTCACATCCAGATTCTGGCAAGCTCTACCAGACGGGATGGGTACTCGGATTTCTATGAGTACTGCTTATCATCCTAATGCAGATGGCCAGAGTGAGCGTACTATCCTAACTCTAGAAGATATGCTTCGTGCCTGCATTCTTGATCTAGGTGGTAACTGGGATGACCACTTGCCATTGGTCGAATTCTCATATAACAACAGTTATCATTCAACGATCAAGATGGCTCCTTTTGAAGCTCTATACGGAAGAAAGTGCAGAACTCCCACCTGTTGGCGTGAAACAGGCGAATCGCCAATAGCGGGTCCTGCCCTTCTACAGTTGACTCACGAGAAGATTCAACTTGTTAGAAGAAATATTCTTGAAGCTCAAAGCAGGCAGAAGTCTTACTATGACAATCGACACAGATCTATTAACTTTGCAGTTAACGATTGGGTGATGCTAAAAGTATCCCCAATGAAGAATGTGGTGAGATTTATAAAGCGAAACAAGCTAGCTCCTAGATTCATTGGTCCGTTCAAGATTGTTGAAAAGATTGGAAATCAATTTTATCGTCTTGAACTACCAGCTGACTTAGCTGGAATACATCCTGTAATCCATGTTAGTCACTTGAGAAAGAGTTTAACCGATGAAAGAGAAGTTCAGATACCACACGTTAACCTGCAGATAGATGAGAAGCTTCGAGTGGTTGAAGAGCCGGAGTGTATTCTGGACTCGAAGACTAAGAAGCTTCGGAATAAAGATATACAGATGGTGCTCGTCCAGTGAAACACCACAAGGGTTCGCATCAGTCTTGGGAATCCAGAGATGTCATGAAAGCTACTTATCCCAGTCTGTTCGAACATAGCTAACTTCGAGGACGAAGTTTGTGCGTGGTGGAGCCCATTCTGTAACAACCTAACTTTTGGTTCAGTTATAATTTCAGTATTTTGATCAAGTAATGTAATTTTAATACATTAATTATCTTGTAATTTAATTATGAATGAAATAATATACTTAAAATATATTTGAGTTATTAATTATTAAAGATGATTAAATTAAAAGATATGTAAAATACAAAAGTATAGTGGGTTAAATTGCAAACATAATTGATTAAATATAAAATCAAGATTAATGACTTTTATTGTCATTTAATACAAAATTTCTCTCTCTCTTCTTTCTCTCTCTAAGCCTACGACTTCTTCTTCATTTCATCAAAAAGATTGTAAGTTTAAATTAATTGAAGATTTGAAGACAATTGAAGGTTACAAGAAGCAAAGATTATCATCAAACAACAAGATTTAGAGGTAATATGTGATTTAAATTTCAAGAAAATATGAATTTGGTTCGGTTTTTGGGTAAATTTGAAACCAAGAATTAAAATCATGGATTTTTATGTTGCATGTCTATGATTTTAGATGATTATGATGAAGTGAAGTATATAAAGGTTATAGAAACAAAAATCAGAGGTTTGATCATCCAAATTATTACGAAAACTGAATTTTTATGATAAAAAGATGTTCTTGATAAAAATGACTTATTTTGGATGATCTTGATAGATTTATAATGTTATTGATAGGGAAAATAGTTTAAAAACAACCCAAATATGATAATACAACATTATAATACATTGCATGTTAATATAAATCAGTTTTGGTGAATTATATGTAAAAATCCGTATGAAGATATTCAAGAACAATAAGAACATTTCTGGGAAAAATATGAATATGTGGGATCCGAATCGGCTGAGTCCGAATTCGGATGAGTGGCATCAATTCGGATCCCATATTTCGGACTTATGTTTCGGTTCGGATGATTTCATTTCGGACTCTTATAATTCGTTTGATCCTAATTCGGTTCCAATGTTAATTCGGATGATAGATTGGTCCGAACTTCAATTACAATTCGGATAACCATTAAATCCGAATCCGGATGGTTCATTTCGGATGAATCCGAATCCGGGTCCCCAATCCGGATGGATCCGAATCCGGGTTGATCCGAATTTTATATACATTTTGATATTTTAATTAAATAAATGATTTATATATATATATATATATATAAGAGAAAGAGAACTTATGAGAATTTAATGAAAGATTGAGAAGATTATCAGTTATCAGAATCAGATAAAATTCAAGAATTTAAAGACTAAAATGATGATGATAAAGATGATGAAATTGACATGATATTATCATGATAATTCTGAACAGGTTCAGTATATTCTGAACAAAGATTTAAAGACTTAAAGACTTGAAAGCGGGTCTCTGATTTGAAAAGAATTGACAGAACAGATTGACAAAGATAAAATCCTGAGATAACTCAGGTGGCAGATTTTTATATCTGTTTGATAAAGACCCAGACCAGTGAGTCATAGATATTCAGATTGAACATGCATAGATTCCGGTTGAGATATATTGCTGCTGTTAGATTTATTGACATTCATTTATCAGCTGAATTGAGACCTGTGCACACCAAGGTTGGGTGTTGCCCAGTGGATCATGATAGCTATTTGATTATCATTACATTTGCATTTAAGACTTCTTCTGAACATTGCTTTATGATTCATTGCTATCATGACTACTATGACTTAAGTTTTCACTATTGATCAGACATTTGACATATATATTGATTCAGCTTGACTAGCCCTGATGGTCAATTGTTCTAGACCTGGCTATTTCACCAGTTCTTATGAACTTGGTAATGACCTCCGATGTTCCGCCATATTGACTTACTGGTAGCTAGCCCAGTATGTGGTTGATCCCCACGATTTAAGCGTGAGTGTGGCCTGAACATCATCCAATTCTATGATTCTATATCTCAATCATGAGGGCTGTAGCGGCAGCCAAGACATATCACGCTAAGACTAATGACCCCGCTTGACACGCATGTTGATATTGATAATCTATAAACTCACTAAGCTTTGCTTACAGATGTTGCATTAATATTTTACAGGAAAAGCCAAAGGAAAATCACCTGCAGGACCTAGTACTTAGGTCATTCAAGATCCAAGTTTTGAAGCTTTCTTAAACCACTACTCAACAAACTTTCTGGTACTGATTGGAAGACAACAAGCATGGTGGTTCTGGGTAGACTTGATGTAATTTATGATGTTATGACTAGAATAGATGTTACCCTTTTTATAACTTTATTTTGAAACATGTAAACTTAAATCCTAATCTGTATGTACATGTAATTTAATTTTCCGCATTATAATTACCCTATCTTGGTATGGTTGATATCGTATTGCATGATGTGGGACCTAGACTTTGAGGACTGACCCGGAAGGGGAGGTCTTCACAGGATGGTATCAGAGCACTAGTTTGAGTGAATCAAGTATTACGTAAGTATACTTGATCTCAAACTGAAGCAATACATATGTATCAATCATTTAGGTGGATTGAACTGAGATAGGATGTACGGACTGCTAGGATGGGAAAAAGGGTACATAGATCTAAGTCTATAAACTGATAGTTAAATGCTTTTAATTTTCAGTAGAAGATGTCAGGATCAGGATCAGGTGATATTCCCAGCAACATGAACCCACAACAAATGTTTGAAATGATGCAACAATTATTAGCCCAACACTCAGAACAACAGAACAAAATAATGCAAGAACAGTTTCAGGCCAGAGATGAGGCCGAAGCTAAAAGACGAGAAGATAAAAGAACTAAGCGAAAAGAAAAGCAAGTCCAGAATGACGAATCTGATTCTGATAAATCTAATCCTGAAACCCAAACTGCTCAGCCAAAAGGCTGCAAGTTTAAAGATTTCAAAGCTAGCGGTGCTTTGAATTTTGAAGGAACAGTTAATCCGATTCAGGCGATGGATTGGATTAGCCATACTGAAGAAATCTTCAGGATTTCTGATTGCTTAGACTCTAAGAAAGTGAGTTATGCGTCCGCGTTATTCGTCGGTGCAGCCCGTGCCTGGTGGAAAACTCAGAGGAGTATTTATGGTGAAGAAATAATTCAGACTCTAGAGTGGAACCAGTTTCTTGATATGTTCAATGCAAAGTACTGTCCGATCGACCAACAAGATAAGATGGAAGTACAACTGATGCAGCTGACTCAAGGAACGAAGACAGTTGACGAATACGAGCACGAATTCTCAAGACTATGCGGCTACTCTTCCTATCAAGTAGCTACCGAAGAGAGAAAGATGAATAGATTTCGTGTAGGACTCAATCCTAAATATCGACATCCGATGAGCGCGATCAAATACAAAAGTTACTTAGAAATGGTAGAAGCAGCTAGACAAATCGAGCGAGGTTATTTAGAATACGGCGATCAGCTCTATGCTCCGTCTACTAGCCCAATGAATCCGTCTCCTCCGAAGAAACAGCGATTTGGCAGATTCTTTAAGCCAAATAAGTCGCAATCTCAGCAATTCCATCAGCAAAGTTCACAGCCAAAAGCACAAGTTTACTCTCTCACGAACGAACCACGATTCTGCAAGAGATGTAGAAGATCACACATGGGACTATGTAATCCGGATGATGTCACTTGCTTTCCGTGCAACATGATCGGTCATAGCAGTGAAGAGTGCCCACAGCAGGGACGTGGATGCGCAAAATGTGGAAAAAGGGGACACTTCATGTATCAGTGTCGTAGCGGGTCGCGTTATCAGTCACAGTCATCAGCTGGAGGGTCTACAGTTAAGAGTTCTGCTGCAACGCCGACTGCAAAGACTCGAGCTTTCCAAATCACAGCCGAGGAAGCAAAAGAAACACCTGACGTAGTTACCGTTATGTTCCTGCTTAACTCGATACCTGCTCGCGTACTATTTGATTCCGGCGCGAGTCGTTCTTTCATATCAACATCTTTTGCACAAAGATTACACAAAGCTCCATCAAAGCTTTCCGTGATATTAGACATTGAGACAGCCAGTAACAATTTCGTTATGGCTGATTCCGTTTATCGTAATTGCACACTACTCGTTGACAACATCGTATTCAATCTCGACCTCATTCCAATTCCGTTGAAAGAGTTTGACGTCATCATCGGCATGGATTGGCTAATGAATAACGAGGCTACAATTATCTACAACCGGCGAGCCATTAGAATCAAGTCTTCAGACGGCCGAGTATTGGAGATCAAGGGCGAGAAGCGAAAAGGTGCTCACTGCTTCATATCTATAGAAAAAGCTCATATATATATATCTAAGGGTCGCAAATCCTATCTTTGTTAATGTTCTATCTGAGTCCAGCTCTGAAAAGAAATCTTTGTCCGATATTCCTATCGTCTGTGAGTTCCCAGACGTATTCCCTGACGATATTTAGGGAGTGCCACTGGAACATCAAGTTGAGTTCAGTATTGACTTGGTTCCTGGTGCGGCTCCTATTGCTAAAGCTCCCTACAGACTTGCACCTGTAGAAATGCAGGAAATGTCAAAGCAGTTGCAAGAGCTGTTAGAGAAAGGTTTTATCCGACCGAGTTCATCTCCGTGGGGTGCACCTGTCTTATTCGTTAAGAAGAAAGACGGAACTTTTCGAATGTGCATCGATTATCGGGAGTTGAACAAAGTCACAATAAAGAATAAGTATCCACTGCCCAGAATTGATGATCTATTTGATCAGCTACAAGGAGCCAGCTATTTCTCGAAAATCGATCTTCGTTCTGGGTATCATCAGTTGAAAGTTAAAGATGAGGATATTCCGAAGACAGCTTTCCGTACAAGATACGGTCATTACGAATTTCTCGTAATGCCTTTCGGACTGACAAATGCACCAGCGGCATTCATGGATCTCATGAATCGCGTGTGCAGACCAATGTTGGATAAATCAGTTATCGTGTTCATAAAAGATATTCTGATTTACTCCAAAACGGAGGCTGATCATTCCGTTCATCTGCGACAGTTGCTAGAGTTGTTAAGAAAAGAAAGACTCTACGCGAAATTTTCTAAATGTGAATTTTGGCTCAGACAGGTATAAATTTTATTATATAAGTCTTGAGCTTAATTCATTAAGTATTCTTAACACTTCAAAATTTGATATCCTGATATGATTCTTATAGATTCAATTCCTTGGCCATGTCGTTTCTGGCGAAGGAATATCCGTTGATCCGTCTAAAGTCGAGGCTGTTCAGAAGTGGCAAACACCTCGCAATGCCTCCGAAATAAGAAGTTTCCTTGGATTGGCCGGTTATTATCGGCGATTCATAAAGGACTTCTCGAAGATTGCTGTGCCACTTACGATGCTAACTCGAAAGAATACTCCTTTCGTTTGGACCGATAAACAGCAAGAGGCATTTGAAACTCTGAAGCAAAAGCTTATTCAAGCGCCGATCCTAGCCTTACCAGAAGGCAATGATGATTTTGTCGTTTACAGCGACGCATCTGGTACTGGCTTAGGATGTGTTCTAATGCAAAGGGGAAAAGTCATTGCCTATGCTTCAAGGCAATTAAAAGATTACGAGAAAAGTGCACCAACTCATGATCTTGAGTTGGCTGCCGTTACCTTTGCTTTGAAAATCTGGCGACACTATCTCTATGGGACTCGGTGTCAGCTCTACACCGATCATAAAAGTCTCAAATATCTTTTCACTCAAAAAGATCTGAATATGAAGCAGCGTCGTTCCTTGGAGCTTATCAAGGATTATGATTGCGAGATCTTATATCATCCCGGCAAAGCAAATGTTGTCGCGGATGCATTGAGTAGAAAAGTGTATCCAGAAAAGTGCTGCTATGCCTTAATTCCGGTTATATTCTCTTCTGATCTTATTGATGACATCAGAATTGCTCAAGCTGAAGCATTGAAAGAAGAGAATATTGATTCTGAAAATCTTAAAGGGCAGTTACAATTTCTAACTCTGAATCATTTGGGACTTCACTGTCTCAAGGGAAACCGAATCTGGGTTCCTAAATATGGTTCAATTCGCAGCACTCTTCTATCTGAAGCTCATCAGTCCAAGTTATCTATTCATCCTGGCAGCTCAAAGATGTAATTTGATCTGAAAGCTGATTACTGGTGGCCAGGAATGAAGAAAGACATCGGTAAATGTGTTGAAAGCTGCAAAGTATGTCAGATGGTAAAGGCAGAACATCAGAAGCCCTTCGGGGATATGCAACCACTGCCAGTTCCTGAGTGGAAGTGGGAGCATATAACAATGGACTTCATCACGAAGTTGCCTAAGACCAAGAGACAGCACGACTCCATCTGGGTAGTCATTGACCGTTTAACAAAGTCAGCACATTTCATACCGATGAAAGAAACTTATTCTCTCGATAGATTGGCGCAGCTATACATCACTGAAATAATTTCTCGTCACGGCGTGCCAAAATCTATCGTCTCTGATCGTGATAGTCGTTTCACATCCAGATTCTGGCAAGCTCTACAAGACGGGATGGGTACTCGGATTTCTATGAGTACTGCTTATCATCCTAATGCAGATGGCCAGAGTGAGCGTACTATCCTAACTCTAGAAGATATGCTTCGTGCCTGCATTCTTGATCTAGGTGGTAACTGGGATGACCACTTGCCATTGGTCGAATTCTCATATAACAACAGTTATCATTCAACGATCAAGATGGCTCCTTTTGAAGCTCTATACGGAAGAAAGTGCAGAACTCCCACCTGTTGGCGTGAAACAGGCGAATCGCCAATAGCGGGTCCTGCCCTTCTACAGTTGACTCACGAGAAGATTCAACTTGTTAGAAGAAATATTCTTGAAGCTCAAAGCAGGCAGAAGTCTTACTATGACAATCGACACAGATCTATTAACTTTGCAGTTAACGATTGGGTGATGCTAAAAGTATCCCCAATGAAGAATGTGGTGAGATTTATAAAGCGAAACAAGCTAGCTCCTAGATTCATTGGTCCGTTCAAGATTGTTGAAAAGATTGGAAATCAATTTTATCGTCTTGAACTACCAGCTGACTTAGCTGGAATACATCCTGTATTCCATGTTAGTCACTTGAGAAAGAGTTTAACCGATGAAAGAGAAGTTCAGATACCACACGTTAACCTGCAGATAGATGAGAAGCTTCGAGTGGTTGAAGAGCCGGAGTGTATTCTGGACTCGAAGACTAAGAAGCTTCGGAATAAAGATATACAGATGGTGCTCGTCCAGTGGAAACACCACAAGGGTTCGCATCAGTCTTGGGAATCCAGAGATGTCATGAAAGCTACTTATCCCAGTCTGTTCGAACATAGCTAACTTCAAGGACGAAGTTTGTGCGTGGTGGAGCCCATTCTGTAACAACCTAACTTTTGGTTCAGTTATAACTTCAGTATTTTGATCAAGTAATGTAATTTTAATACATTAATTATCTTGTAATTTAATTATGAATGAAATAATATACTTAAAATATATTTGAGTTATTAATTATTAAAGATGATTAAATTAAAAGATATGTAAAATACAAAAGTATAGTGGGTTAAATTGCAAACATAATTGATTAAATATAAAATCAAGATTAATGACTTTTATTGTCATTTAATACAAAATTTCTCTCTCTCTTCTTTCTCTCTCTAAGCCTACGGCTTCTTCTTCATTTCATCAAAAAGATTGTAAGTTTAAATTAATTGAAGATTTGAAGACAATTGAAGGTTACAAGAAGCAAAGATTATCATCAAACAACAAGATTTAGAGGTAATATGTGATTTAAATTTCAAGAAAATATGAATTTGGTTCGGTTTTTGGGTAAATTTGAAACCAAGAATTAAAATCATGGATTTTTATGTTGCATGTCTATGATTTTAGATGATTATGATGAAATGAAGTATATAAAGGTTATAGAAACAAAAATCAGAGGTTTGATCATCCAAATTATTACGAAAACTGAATTTTTATGATAAAAAGATGTTCTTGATAAAAATGACTTATTTTGGATGATCTTGATAGATTTATAATGTTATTGATAGGGAAAATAGTTTAAAAACAACCCAAATATGATAATACAACATTATAATACATTGCATGTTAATATAAATCAGTTTTGGTGAATTATATGTAAAAATCCGTATGAAGATATTCAAGAACAATAAGAACATTTCTGGGAAAAATATGAATATGTGGGATCCGAATCGGCTGAGTCCGAATTCGGATGAGTGGCATCAATTCGGATCCCATATTTCGGACTTATGTTTCGGTTCGGATGATTTCATTTCGGACTCTTATAATTCGTTTGATCCTAATTCGGTTCCAATGTTAATTCGGATGATAGATTGGTCCGAACTTCAATTACAATTCGGATAACCATTAAATCCGAATCCGGATGGTTCATTTCGGATGAATCCGAATCCGGGTCGCCAATCCGGATGGATCCGAATCCGGGTTGATCCGAATTTTATATACATTTTGATATTTTAATTAAATAAATGATTTTTATATATATATATATATATATATATATATATATATATATATATATATATATATATATATATATATATATATAAGAGAAAGAGAACTTATGAGAATTTAATGAAAGATTGAGAAGATTATCAGTTATCAGAATTAGATAAAATTCAAGAATTTAAAGACTAAAATGATGATGATAAAGATGATGAAATTGACGTGATATTATCATGATAATTCTGAACAGGTTCAGTATATTCTGAACAAAGATTTAAAGACTTAAAGACTTGAAAGCGGGTCTCTGATTTGAAAAGAATTGACAGAACAGATTGACAAAGATAAAATCCTGAGATAACTCAGGTGGCAGATTTTTATATCTGTTTGATAAAGACCCAGACCAGTGAGTTATAGATATTCAGATTGAACATGCATAGATTCCGGTTGAGATATATTGCTGCTGTTAGATTTATTGACATTCATTTATCAGCTGAATTGAGACCTGTGCACACCAAGGTTGGGTGTTGCCCAGTGGATCATGATAGCTATTTGATTATCATTTCATTTGCATTTAAGACTTCTTCAGAACATTGCTTTATGATTCATTGCTATCATGACTACTATGACTTAAGTTTTCACTATTGATCAGACATTTGACATATATATTGATTCAGCTTGACTAGCCCTGATGGTCAATTGTTCTAGACCTGGCTATTTCACCAGTTCTTATGAACTTGGTAATGACCTCCGATGTTCCGCCATATTGACTTACTGGTAGCTAGCCCAGTATGTGGCTGATCCCCACGATTTAAGCGTGAGTGTGGCCTGAACATCATCCAATTCTATGATTCTATATCTCAATCATGAGGGCTGTAGCGGCAGCCAAGACATATCACGCTAAGACTAATGACCCCGCTTGACACGCATGTTGATATTGAAAATCTATAAACTCACTAAGCTTTGCTTACAGATGTTGCATTAATATTTTACAGGAAAAGCCAAAGGAAAATCACCTGCAGGACCTAGTACTTAGTTCATTCAAGATCCAAGTTTTGAAGCTTTCTTAAACCACTACTCAACAAACTTTCTGGTACTGATTGGAAGACAACAAGCATGGTTGTTCTGGGTAGACTTGATGTAATTTATGATGTTATGACTAGAATAGATGTTACCCTTTTTATAACTTTATTTTGAAACATGTAAACTTCATGTAATTTAATTTTCCGCATTATAATTACCCTATCTTAGTATGGTTGATATCGTATTGCATGATGTGGGACCTAGACTTTGAGGACTGACCCGGAAGGGGAGGTCTTCACACTGCTATCTGGTTTTGAACTGAATGGGATCCTGGTGGAGGGGCACCTTCGGAAGAGACACCCTTACCCTTTATAAGTGAGAGAAGGGCGGTGTGACGTTCCTCGGCAGCTTCCTTTTGGGCGACCAGGTCAGCCCGGGTAATCACTCCGGCAGCACGTAGAGCTGCCATTATCATCTCCAAATCGACCGGGAGATGGCAGGAAGTGGATGACGTTGATTGAGCCACTCCAGCTCTTCCTTTTGTCATTTCTGGCTCCTGTATAGGACGCTTAGATCCGGAAGTTTGTGGAGCTGCCATGGAGGCAGCTCTTGGGGATGCCACGGAGGCATCGTGCGGTGTTTGTATATGGGGGGATGGAATCCTGAAAGAAGGAAGTGCGGTCTCATGGGGAGGAGTGTGACCTCTTTCAACACCGCCACTCTCTGAATGAGAGGGCGATGGTGTATGTGCAATAACCCCGTGGAATGAAGTGGTCTCCCTTTGAGGGGAAACCAAGTGGATGGTGGCGGTGATTTCGACCGTTGGGCTGACGGTCTTATGGAGGGGAGTCTGGCTGATTGGGCTTCGTTCACCCTCAGATTGGATATCTATCACTCGCACGACAGAGACGGTTCTTTCTGAATCCGCCGTCTCTGCCGCCTCACCACCTGCTCCCTCCCTCACTAACACAGGCTCCCTCTCACCGAATCCCAATTGTTGAACTTCTACCTGAGCTCCCTCATCCTCACTCATGTTGGCCTCACCTTCAGACTGGTTAGTCTCAGTCGGTTCTGACTGAGACTCCTCCGGATAAAACTCTTGAATGTAAACCCTAACCCGTTCCAACCCCCTTGCCTGTAGCAGTAGTGATAGTGGAATTGTCATAATAGGCACGGTAGGGGCCCCCTTTGGCAGAGTTAGCTTTTGAATTGCCACTGTGGGGTAGACGTCTGCTTCAGGACGTTCGTGGATGTCCTCGTCATTATCCATTGCATACTGGATGATGAGCTGCAGAAACCGTTGGAGAGGTGTGTATTTTCTGCCCTTTTTGGTTCCCCTCTCCACATGTACTTGTCGCAATTCCTCGAAGAGGAAAGCAGCATAATCAATGTGTCGGTCAAAGGCAAAGAAGGTGAACATGGCTAATACCTGAGCCGATGCAGAGTCATGGCCGGAGTGCTTTGTGGTTAAGCACTTGTTGATAACATCAAAAAGTATCCGCCAATGAGATTGCAGATTTTTAGTGCGGAAATCAGAGGGTTTTGAGAGAGGGCCATCATAACCCAGGGTTTGGATTTCGGCTAGGGTTTCTGGGATGGATGGGATGGGATCAAACTGAAGGCGGGTTGCATTGTAGGTTTCGGCGGGTAAGCGAAGGATATGGCGGATGGTGGCGATGGTGATTTTGACTGGGACGCAGTCGATGGTGGTTTGGAAGAAAGTTTCGACGTCGGGAATGTATTGCAATCTGTTCCAGAATTGTTGAAGGTAAATCTGGGGAACAGCGATTGCGGTGGATAAGGCGTAATAGATGGGGTGGTGAATGAGGATGTCAAAAGCGAGGGTTTGCGGTTCTTTGGTTAGAACGGAGACGTCGAGCTGCCAGTTGTGCGGAATAAACTCGACAAACTCGGCGTTGGGAAGGATGGATTGTTCGGGTAGTTGGGCGTTATTGTTTGGGATGGGGGGATGGGGCAGGGTGAGGTTAACATCCGGTTCTATCATCCTGCAAAGGTGCATCAAAGTTAGAATAATAAGACTTTAAATGATAAGGCATTGATGGGAAGTCTAGATAAGTGTGAAATAGAAACTGTCTGATCTGTTTAGCATCGGGTCTTTATTAGTAGAATAAAATTCTATTAATAAAGTCCAAAGTCAATCATTAAGAGACCGATGTTAGATCAGACTTTTTCACTCAAACACCCATCCTAACTGTAATCAATGGGGTACCGAAATGAAAATATTTTTGGATTTTTAATTTATGGTGAAAATGCAAAAATGGAAAAATAAAAAAAAAAATGCTAAGTGTTGGATTTCGGATGGACCGAATTCGGGTGAATAGTGCCACCGAATTCGGATCCGGCCGAAATCCGGATGATGCATGAAATGGTATGTAAGAGGTCCGAATTCGGATGATGTGAGATGATGGGCCGAATTCGGATGGGGTCCGAAATTGATGAAAGTGATGATGTGATGTGAGGTGGTCCGAATTCAGATGGTGCATGAGGATGGTCCGAATTCGGATGTGGTGCAGATTGAATGTGATGTATGCAGTAAAGACAAAGGACCTAACATGGATGACATCCGAATTCGGATCCAGTCCGAGTTCGGATGAACAGTGATTATGCAAACTTAGACTTAACTGATTTTTTTCAAACTTTTGGCATTTCAAGAAGGACCGAATTCGGATCATTGTGGACCGAATTCGGATCTACAGTGACCGAAATCGGTTTTTGTAAGTTCTGAAAATTTTGAAAATTGTTCTAAGGGGGGACATCCGAATTCGGATAATGGTCCGAATTCGGACATCCGAAATGCATGTATGCAGTTAATGAGTTCATGCAAAAATAAACGTGAACAGTTGAAAATTAACAAAAATGCAAGAAATTACATATCCTAGTCTAAAACTACATAGTGAACATTTTATCTAACTACAACTAAGTAAAAATAACACTTTACACTACCTAAAATGTATAAAAAGCGAGAAGAAAAAAGAAGAAAAAATAGAGAATTCAACACATAATATAAGACATTAAAAGCTAAAATAAAGTAAGAAAGAAGTTACCTGGAGATGCCGAAGGTGAGAAATGCTAGAAAAACGAAAGAAAGTGAAGGTCCAAAAGCTTTGAATGTGTGAAAATGGTGGTTCGGCGGTGGGGCTATCGACGAGAGAGTGAAGAAGAAAGAAAGAAGGAAGAATCTTGAAGATGAAGTAACCCCATTAAACCGTTTGACCCACTCTTTTAAAGAGAGTGGGTCGGGTCGGACTTCAAGATCCGCGCCCAAAGATAGATGTGGGCCGTCGGATCACTCACAAACACACACACAATTTAAATGACATGGGCTTTAATAAAACAAACAAAAACAAGATTTTTAATAAAAATTTGGCCCAATTTATTACATCTTTTTGTATTTTCTTTGAAACAAAAATTAAGCAAAAATATTTTTGGGATTTTCTTTTAGCATTAAAGTTAAGACAAAAATAAACTGAAATAAAATAAACTAAAATATTTTTGGTTTTTTGAAAAATTTGAAATTTAAAATCTTTTTGGAATTTTCTGACCTATTAAATTAAACTTTAAATTAAAGTATAATCAACCTAAAATTTAAAATTTAACTACAAGAAATTAAAAAGAAACAAAGAATTATAAAACTTAAAATCCTAACTATACTCCACCTCAAATAAATACCTATTCCTTTCCTTTTGTTTTTCAGGTAAAGCTCGTGAACCTTTTTAGCCTTTAAGATACAGACAAACCTGGATAATGTTTGCATCCCACTCAATGATGAACAATTCACACAGCAATTTGTCAGGATCATTAGTTATTAAAAATGTACATAGATAAGGAAATATTGAGTTTCAATTTTGTGACACCATCCTTAAATTTGAATAACAGACATTTTCTAAAATAAAGGAATTTCAATCATGATGGATTGAAATAGATTTATTTAAGACAATATCTGATATTTAATTGGGAGGCGGATTCAACATGCCGATATGGGATACTAAAAACTGAAAACGAGGTTCGTCTAAAGCTTTAGTATATATATCCGCAAGTTGATATTCCGTGCCAACAAAATACAACTCAATGGTTCCCTTTTCTACGTGATCATTAATAAAATGATACCTGATATCTATGTGTTTCGTTCGAGAGTGCTGCACGGGATTGCAAGAGATGGCAATTACACTTCGAGATTCACAGTAAATTGGGATATTGGTGAGTGAGAATCCATAATCGCGTATTGTGTTCTCATCCACAGCACTTGAGAGCAACATCTTGCAGCTGCTACATACTCAGCCTCAGCTGTGGATGTTGAAACACAATTATGCTTTTTGGATGACCAACTCACAGGTCTATCTCCCAAGAACTGTATTCCTCCCGACGTGCTTTTTCTGTCAACTCTACAACCTGCAATATCAGCATCTGAAAAAGCGGTAAGATCGAAATCGGTTCCCTTTGGATACCATAGACCAAGATCGGGTGTACCCTTAAGATAACGAAAAATGCGTTTTACCGCAGTTATGTGTGATTCTTTTGGGTCGGCCTGAAATATAGCACAAAGACATGTTGATAACATTATATCCGGCCTACTAGAAGTCAAATATAGTAAGGATCCTATCATCCCTCTGTAAGTTGTATTATCGACACTTTTCCGAGAAGGATCTGTGTCTAACTTACAGTTGGAGGCCATGGGAGTTGCGATACTCGTGCAAGAGTCTAACTTATACTTCTTGAGAATGTCAAGAGTATATTTCGACTGGTTCACAAAAATCCCATCCTCAAGTTGTTTGACTTGTAATCCGAGGAAAAAGTTCATTTCCCCCATCATACTCATCTCGAACCTGGACTCTACTAGGGCTGAAAAATCCTTACAAAAATTACTGTTATTAGATCTAAATATAATGTCGTCGACATATATCCGTACTAGCATCATATGTGGGCCTTCCCTTTTAGTGAACAGAGTTGTGTCCACCACACCTTTACAGAAACCGGCAGAAATAAGGAAATTAGAGAGACTATCATACCATGCTCGAGGTGCTTGTTTTAAACCATAGAGGGCTTTATCTAGCACATAAACATGGTCAGGTTTATGTGCGTCAACAAAGCCTTGTAGTTGTTCAACGTACACCTCCTCGTTAAGTTCACCGTTTAGAAAGGCAGTCTTGACGTCCATTTGGTACACTTTGAAATCTTTGTGTGCCGCGTACGCCAAGAAGATTCGTTGCTTCGATCCGTGCAATTGGAGCGAAGGTCTCGTCATAATCTATCCCTTCTTGTTGTCGGTAGCCTTTGGCAACAAGTCTTGCTTTATTCCTTATCACAATGCCGTTCTCATCTCGTTTGTTCTTAAAAATCCACTTTGTACCGATCACTGTACGGTCTTTTGGTTTGGGAACTAACCGCCATACTCTTAGCTGTTCAAACTGGTTGAGTTCCTCTTGCATTGCAACTATCCAATCTGGATCTGTTAGGGCTTCATCCACACGAGCGGGCTCTATCATACTAAGGAATGATGCGAAGAGGCATTCATTAGCAGACGCCCTATGGGTTTGGACTCCTCTTGAAACATCACCAATGATTTGATCTGTTGGGTGACTTCGGGTCCATTTAATCTCGTGTGGAAGGGGTGCTCGGGATGGAACCTCAGTGGTTAACGTGGGGATGGATGAAGATTCATGGTCAATGGTTTCAAATGATGGTACCACTGGTTCCAGTTCGATTTCTGAGTGTTCATGTGAATGAAGGATTGTTGGTATTATATGTGAGGGTATTATAGGAGTAGATTCAACTGCGGATGTATCGGTGGATGATGTAGATGGATGAGGGTATGATGTGGATGAAGATGGAGCGGAGAAACTTTGTGGCGCAGTTGAACTGGAAGGATAACCTACATTATTGACAACATTAGACACATTAACGTTAGGACCGAAAAGTTCAACATAAAAAGGATCAAACAAATTAACCAAATCAGAAGAAGAAAAAGAAATGGGGTTATTAGAAGTGTCTCCAGGCATTTGAGTAATGCGAGGTCCTGATTGATCAACTTCAGGTGCCAGTTCAGCCAACTCATCAAATGTGACATGGACACTTTCATTGACTGTTCTGGTTCGGGTATTGAATGCGCGATACGCCTTCGATTTGGATGAGTATTCAATGAAGATCGCTTCATCCGCCTTTTCGTTGAACTTCCCGAGGTTGTCTTTGTCGTTCAGCACATAGCACCTGCAACCAAATACACGTAAGTACTTGATAAATGGTACTTTATTCAAAAAGAGTTGGTAAGGAGTTTTGTTAAAGCACTTATGGATAATGGAGCGATTTTGTGTATAGCAGGCTGTTGATACGGCTTCGGCCCACAAGAACGGAGGTAGCTTCGAGTATGTGAGCATTGTACGAGCGGCTTCCACAAGCGTACGGTTACGCCTTTCCACGACCCCATTTTGTTGAGGCGTTCGAGCAGCAGAATATTGATGCTGAATACCTTTGGATCGAAGGAAGCCCTCAACTACCGAGTTCTTGAACTCCGTGCCGTTATCAGATCTGATTGATTGCACTGACAGCTGCTGTTGGGTCTCGACACTCTTGATAAAATCTATGATTTCTTGAGCTGTCTCATCCTTGGATCGCAAGAACCTGACCCAGGTATATCGTGAATAGTCATCAACGATAACCAACACATATCGTTTCCCGTTTATGCTTTGAGTCCGCATCGGCCCGCATAAATCCATGTGAAGTAACTCCAATACTCTTTTTGTTGATGGTTCGGGCTTTGGTTTGTGAGATGATCGTTTCATCTTTCCTTTCTCACAAGCTCCACAAAGATGGTCCTTTTCGTAACGCAATTCAGGAAGACCTTTAACCAAATGTTTCGCAGCCAGCTTGTTGATATTGTCAAAGTTCAAATGGGATAGTCTTCGATGCCACAACCAAGAGTCTTTTGAAGAGGCTTTTGATAGTAAGCAAATGTTATCACTATTAGCTTGGCTACGTCAATGGTGTAGAGGTTAGAGTTTCGGGAACCTGATAGGATTTCTTTTCCATCCATACTCTTTTCACTGCAGTTCTTAGATCTAAATGTTACCTCTAGTCCTTTGTCACAGAGCTGTCCTATGCTAAAAATATTATGTGATAACCCGTCAACATAGTCAACGTCCTTGATGACTAGATTATTTAGAACTAAGTCCCCGTATCCTCTGATGTAAGCCTCATGGTTGTTCCCGAATTTTACTGTTCCGCAATACTGTTCAACTACGTTGGACAACAATTCTCTTCTTCCCGTCATATGCTTGGAGCAACCCGAATCCATATACCAAATGGACTTAGCCTGAAAAGCAAATAAATTCAGAAAACATGAAGGGTTAATGAAGGGTTAAGACCGGATCCTGAGCTGTGTGCATAGAAGCCAAACGTGTCGGTTTAAGCACAACCGACAAGCAAAAGAACGGGTCCTAGTCTATGGTAACTATAAGCCATCTCATTTGAAGAATGGGTCTTGATCAGAAGTAACCAAGAACCATCTGCATAAAGATCACACAACTTTGGGTACCCACCTCAATATGGGTCCCTTTTTGTTAGGAGTTCAAGATTTATATGGCACGTGTACAGTGTTGAGACCGCATTTAGCATTTGTGTGTGGTCCGGATGCATAACCCTTTGGAATCCATTGAAGATTGGATTTATTGGGCTTTGGAACCTTAGGCGCTGAAATTGCCTTTGGTTTTTGTCTTTTTGAGACCTTTTTGACCGTTGCTTTAGTTTTGGGCCTCGGCAACGAAAAAGTCTCAAGTTTATTTGTGGCTAATGATGCAACATTTTTTGTTTTCTTTTTCCGAATTCGTTTAACAGGATATGGCACGAAAGCATTCATTTCAGGAACATGTCGTCTATAGCGAGTTGGACATAGATTAAATAATTCACTAAACGAATACTTTAAAGAAACAGCAGAATTCGGTACATCATTACACACATTGTCACACATATTGTTACACAAATTGTCTTTAGAGATTACAGACATCCTATCTATAGTAACAAATTCATTTGGCATTATAGCCTTCTTCACAAAAAAACTCGTAAAAATCCAGCATGGTGGTTTTTGGAACTCTTCTTATATGATTTGTAGGAACAAAACGATTAGAGTCAGTAAGCATGGAAGATTTAGACTTGACAGAATTTTCTTTTTGTTGGTGAGTGGGTTTCTTAAATGACTTGGATTGGATCTGAGTCTTTTTAGAAACCTCATTTTTAAATGGTTTTGAACACTCACCTTTATAAATGAAAGAAGAAGTCTCAGCTTTGGCCTTACCTTTATTTGATGACACATATGGAATTTTGGTGGAATGAGAAACTGTTTGTTCTTTTGAAAAATCTTTCAACTTTTGAGAAACCATTTCAAAATTTTCTCTGTAGACAGTTATTTCCACAGATTGTTGAAAAGTTTGATTTACCAATTCTTCTTCGTTCTTAAGAAGAGCATCTTGAAGATCAAGAGCTTTCTTTTGAGACGACTTCAATTCCTTTTCTAAAACATTGATTTGTTGTTGAAGAACTTTTGCAGGAATATAAAGTTGAGGAGTTGATTTTACAGTTTCTGATTTCATTTCAGTTTCTGAATACGTTGACAAGAAGTCTTCCTCTAAAGTGGGTACTCTAGAAGAATAACTCTCATTAAGTTCTTCATATTGAAAAGAAATTTCTTTTTGTTTATGAGCAACACGTTTCTCATTTTCTTGGTTTAAAACTTCTTTTGATGACTCAAAAAAGAAAGATTTAAGACCGACTCCTATATAATTCATGTCATAAAATAGAGGTAAAACATTTTGTGCATTTTCCAAATATTTAGGATTTTTAAAACCGATTCCTTGTTTAGAATGGTAAAACCTAGTTTCTTTGGGCTGATTTAAGTGGATAGTTTGTTCTGTTTGACCCCTTTTTAAAAATGCATCGTCAAGGGTCTTTATTCGAGAGTACAAACTTATCCTTTCTTCTTCAATCATTTTATATTTTTCTAAACTGTCTATATTTTCCATATTTACCGTCTCTAACTGTTTTGTAAGTACAGAAATTTCTTCTTTTAATGAGAGTTTTTCTTTTGATAACGTGTCGCTGCAAGATTCAAGATATATATTCCTGTCCTGGACATCTACTTTTTCGATTAACATCTGTTTTATAACATTGTGATTAGTTAACCACTTTGAATGATATAATTCAGATAACTCTTTTAAAGTTTGAGCTTGATGTTCAGCCTGTACACACTTTGCAGTTTCAGCATTTAATCTAGCTTATAGATCAAGAATATGTGTGTGCAATGTACATTCATTATCTACAAATAAATTAGTTACATGTTCAGGAATGTAACAGGAATATACCTCATTTGTCTCAGAACCGGATGTAGAGCATTCGGGATCGTCGGTTGTTGTCATCAGACATGTTGGTGGATTTTTCAATGTCTCCCCCTCAGCAGCATGATCTGAAGTGTCAGCAGTGGAAACGGCACAATGCTCCAACCCAAGACGATCAACCATGTAACAGTTCTTGCCCTTGTCATCCTCCTCGTCGGTGTCTTCAGCATCCCAGTAATCTTCCTGGGCGACGAGGGCCAGCACATCGGTTCTTTTCTTTGCGGCCTCCAGCTTTCTCTCGTAGTAGCCGACGTCTCTGTCAAAATTATTTTTGCACTCCCGAGCAAAGTGGCCCGATTTTCTACACTTGTAACAGAGACGCTCGTCTGCGGCTTTCGGTTCATCTTCCCTCGGCCGTTCATCTCTCCTCTCCGCCGGCCTCTTGTCGGCGCGACGATGCTCTCTGCTGTCATCTCTCCTTCTATCCCTTCTCTCAGGCTCTCTCCTCTCATCTCGACGGTCATCCCTACGATCATCCCGTCGATCGTCCCGCCTATCATAGTCCCGCCTGTCATCCCTTCGATCCTCGCGCCTATCGTCTCGCCTTTCATAACGGCGATCATCTCGATAGTCACGTCTATCGTCATACCTCCTCTCATCCCGATCATCCCTTCGGTAATCGTCCCTGCGATAATCATCGCGTCGTTCATCCCTTCTATCATCAGAGTACCTCCGTGGACTGGTGTCATAACGGAGTTGATTGTTAGTCTTGTTGGAAAACCGTCGTTGTTGGAGACGATTGGTCCACAAGGCTATCTGTTTCTGTATTGTGGCCTCTTCCTCATCAAGTACCTGTCGTGGAGGAGAGGCATACCTGCACTGCGATGATGATGAACCTGGAGCAAAGGATGGTGTTGGAATACTCGTGTTGGTAATCAAGGCGAGTGAATCATTCGGTTTCATCCCAGTATTGGCTGATAACAGCAAAGATGCCAATTGATTCGCCATCAGTTTTTGTTGATCCACATCCCCTTGATACTTCTTTAGCTCCTTAAAGACGACGTTGATGGATACCTCAGTAATGTTCAGGACTCTTTTCGTGGCCTGACATGCGATCTGCCACTCGGGGGACTAGGGCTGCAAAGAACTGGATGTTGATGTCATCCCTGTCCTTCTTGATGTGCAGTTTGTTCAACTCATTCAAGACCGCAATAAACCTTGTAAACGTGGCCTGCAGAGATTCCCCGTCCTTTGCGCGGAATTTTGTAAACTTAGCCTTGGCCTCCTCAATCTTGGCCCTATCATCAAGATCTGCCCCCAGCATTTGGACTTCCAATTCATCCCACATTTCCTTGGCAGACATTTTGCTGTCGACGCCAACCAGAATATCAGTGGGGAGGGCCCGATAGATCAAATATTCCGCCCTCTTATCTGAATGCTGCCTGTCTCTCTCGGCGTCATTAGCCGGTTCTCGTTCAA